>CCBP010000057.1:192694-203960 GCA_000765035.1 Trametes cinnabarina
CGGGCGGCGAAATGGGGAAGCTCGACCATCCACCCTGCGATGAGCGCGCCAGGCAGTCCGACTACACTCAAGATGACTTGCTGCGATTTGAAGGGACCAGGTCAGCGAAGCAACCATGAATAAATCGGCAGGGAGCACGGACGTTACGGTAGGTGATGTACACGGAGCCGTCTCCAAAGTCGGCGCCCCTCGTGGCGAGGCTGCGTACGCGCGAAGAGTCAGCGCGCCTGAGCTACAGGTTGACATGCAGAAGCGCTTACAAGTACGGGATGAAGCCGTTATATCTGTTCGGATCAGTATCACGTTGAGTACCGGCTAGGGCGTGCAGAACGAAGACACGCACAGAGGGAACGCGAGCCCGATGAGCGCTGTGGTAGGACCACCGTCGGTTAACTACGCCGGTCTCCTCAGATGCAGTTTGAATGCCACATACCCCAGATGATGATGAGGACCGTGGTCGAGACCGCAAGCTTCGGCGTGGCGAACAGCCCCCTGACATGATCGAGACTGAACGTCCTCAGCGTCCTCACAAGGCTCGCCCTCACGCCGGTCTCCTGTCGCGCCTCCCGCACCACCACCTCGACTCCCTTCGTCTTCTCCCTCTGCGCCGCGGCCGCACGGTCGACCGCCTCGAGCATGTCCAGCGTCAGGCTCGACTCCTTCCCATTGAACCGCGCGACCTGGCGCACGACCTCGACCGCCTCTGCAGCGCGCCCGCGGCTCATAAGGAACTTCGGCGACTCGTGCAGGTGGAAGAGCAGGAAGCGCACGAAGAACAGGAGCGTCATGAGCCCGCCCATCGCGTACAGGAAGTAACGCCACCCCTGGTTCGACGCGCGAGTGCAGTCGGCGGCGGAGGCGCAGGAGAAGTCGGCGATAAGCGGCCAGGCGACGAGGCTGCCGACGAGCTGGCCGATCGCCCACCAGACGGAGAGGACGGTAAGGAGGTATTGATGCGAGGCGGGCACGAATTCTGCGAGGCGTGATGTCAGGGAAGGCTGTGAGACGGCAGGCGAAAGTCTGGCATACCGAGGAAGACCGCGGAGTCGACGGGCAGATTCCCACCTACACCGACGCTCCAGGCGGCCACCAGTGCGCATAGCGCCGTAGCATTTGGCGACGCGCCTGCAGCCATGGCGAACACTCCTGTGATGAACAGCGTCAAATTGAAGGCCCACCTGTATTCTCACAGGTGAGCGAGTCGTAGCCATATCATTGCAGAATTCCGTACTGACCTGCGGCCCCAGATGTCGGACGAGACGCCCCAGAATGCGCATCCTACGAGTGAACCGAGCGCTTGCGCAAACTTTAGCCACGCTCCTTGATATTGGAACTCAATGATCGTGGGTGGTAGCAAGAGACCCGTCACGACCTGCGATAGCAAGCTAGATGTCAGAACGAGTGGATGAGAAGACGTGGACAAGTGGACTCGCCGGCCATAGGTTATCTCTGTCAAGTATGTATGAGTAACGATGTGTAACGAGTAACGGGGACGTTGCAACTTACGAAAACCACCCGAAACCGGTCAAGACGAAGAGGTACCACTAGAGACAATTTGCAATGCACACAGGTCAGCGTGTCCAGCGTACACGGAGCCTACACTCGAGCTTGTCTTCACCTGGTACTTGCCCATACCAATTTCTTGCAGGGCATCTCCAATGATTCTTGCTTTGGCGGTATATACTGGATCTAGATCTGATTCCTCTTCGTTAACAATATCGTATCGCTCGACGGGGGATATTTTGGTCTCGGCATAGGGCATTGCGTCCTTCTCCTGATCCAGGGAACCCTTTGAGTCCCTGGATAGCGGTGGAAGAGAAGGAGACGGTGAAGACATTGCGCCGCAGAATGAGCAAGGGCAGCAGGATTCGTCGGAAGGCTGTTCGGAGTACCGGTGCGACGGAGAAGGGAAAGCGGGCGCTGTGGGCTGCGTCCATCTCGCCTTGACTGCTCCACCTATTTATGAGGACCAAGACCATGCGAGAACGCTGCGGATATTCGTGCGAGAAGCTCAGGCTGGCTGTCATGCATCGTCGGATGTTGATGGCATGCGAAGACCAAGGGGACGAGAGGTCGCGTAAACGTCTCCCCACGACTTTCAGTCTGCGAACCTTCTCCGCGACAGGACCGGGGTGGGCGTTCTCTCAGATGATGTGCCTCGGAATGGCTGAAGCTGGCGCTGGAAGAAGTATGCGACGCGCTTAGGGTGGCACGAAGGGCGCTGCTCGAATGGACACTCGAATTCTCGTATTTCCGAGCCGCCAGGCGGGCTCCAACAGTCGCACTACGGCGGTCGGCAGTTGCAAACAGAATTCACAGACTACGAATATCAGAACGGCGAAGACCGCTTTCCAGGGACCCAGAGCAACTCACCATCTCTGGGCGAATGGCGGGAGAATGGCTGAAATATCGCTCACCCAACCAACAATTTCGTTTCTTTCTTGCTTCCCCTCCGCAAGCGCCCGCCACGGACTGATCGAGGACCGCACGCAACCCGGGGTACTGATGACGACATGTCTAAAAGCAGAAACTCAATCCCACGCTCCCTCTCAGACGCCGACGCTTGACAGAGCAGTGTAGAGCACTCAGAACGTCCGAGCGGGTCGTTGCGACCGCCATTATAACTTACTCTGGGTTTCTCCACTCCCGTTCAATCTTTCCGAAATTCTAGATGCCAGCTTCTGAAGCAGCTATCATGATGGCGGGTGTATCATTGAACGTATAAAATCCGGTCTACATGCTCCATCCAGACCTAGAGCTGGCGCGGGGTGCATGCCATCACCGAGCTGTATCAAGCTATACAGACAATGCCAGCCGATGGCTACCCAAAACCCTGGAGCAAAAATATGGCATGAACGTCGCGGAAAGCCTGAGCTCTCATGCAGCAAAGGCAGGCAGGACGTCTAAGCGCATGCCTTTCAACCATGTAGCTTCAAATTGATGCTTTGCCTCTTGGCTCGAACGGTAGCAGGAACGCCAAGACCCCTCCGAAGATGAATATTGCGCCCGCCACATATATCGGCACAGACGTCGTCAAGTTCGCGTATATCGCTATAGGTACACTCAATTCACTTTCTTTATCGTCACTTTATTTCGTGTACTCAACCGATGACGTCATTGTCTGTAGCTACTCACGAAGTAGGCGCCCAGCCTACCGTTCAGACATGGTTCTTTCTCCCCCGAGATTGCGACTTTCATGTACAAAGTACATATGCACGAGAAGCATAAAGCGCTCTGTTTGACCATGGTAAGGGCAGAGAGCCTCGAGTGCAGACTTGGTCGAGTGAACGGTCGATGGGCGCTTGCTGACTCAGCCGCAACGCAGCCCTGGCCAATGACGAAATAAAGTGAACGATAAAGTAAGTGAATTGAGTGTACCTTATGATCGGAGCCTGCAAGAGCAAGCCGCATATGTCAGGGAAAGTCATCCAGCGTTCCAGACGTCCGAGCTTACCAGCGCGCCGCAGATGTGATTCGCACACGCGACGAGGGCAGCACCGGTCCCGCGGTCCTTCGCAGGGAAAAGCTCAGGCGAGATCGCGTAGAGCACGCCGTACATGATATTGCTTGTCACGGTCGAGGCGCAGTTCCACGCTAGCAGCGCATTCGACGAGCGAGACGTTGTCGTCGCCATCAGGAACACTCCAGTGACCACTATGATGGAAATTGACGGGATATCGAGACGGTGAGCAACTTCGAACGAACTTGTCGCGGGAGCTGAGCTTACGAGTTGAAAGACCTAAGGTCCCTCTTCGACCGAGGTAGGGCAGCTCAACCATCCACCCACCTATGAGCGCTCCAGGCAAACCGACGACGCTAAGAATGACTTGCTGTTTTCCACGAGGACGGGTCAGATATGGCCAGCAGCGCTGTCAGGAAGTGAGAGCTCACGTTTCGGTAGGTGATATAGACCGAGCCGTCCCCAAAGTCTGCTCCCCTCGTGGCAAGGCTATGCCACACATGTCAGCTCTGAGCTACACGAGCGGTATCCTTGGACGAATGTGCTCACAAATAGGGTAGGAAGCCATAGTACCTGGAGAACTCTCAGTATCCGAGCGGTCGTGTACGATCATTACTCCTCACAGATTGAATCCAAGTCCGACCAGGGCTGCATCGAAGGTATGTCAGCTCGTCAAATTAGCAAGGGTGAGTGTCATGGAGCATGAAAGACCCTTACCCCATAGGATGATCAGGATACTCGTTGACAGCGCTAATTTGGGCGTTGCAAACAGGCCCTTGACGTGTTTCCCACCGAACCTTGCCAGCGTCCCCAACAGCGTGGCCTTGTTCCCCTTCGCATCCGCTGCTCCAGCCTTCGCAGCCGCCCTGTCGACCTCCTGCAGCATCTCCAGCGTCAGGCTCGACGTCCGTCCGTTGAACCGCGCGACCCGGTGCACGACCTCGACCGCCTCCGCATCTCGCCCGTGGCTCATCAGGAATTTGGGGGATTCGTAGAGGTGGAAAAGGAGGAAACGGCAGAAGAAGAGCACGGTCATGAGCCCGCCCATTGCGTAGAGGAAGTAGCGCCAGCCCTGATTCGAGGCGCGCGGGCAATCAGCCGCGGAGGCGCAGGAGAAGTTCGCCATGAGCGGCCATGCGACCTACGTGATGGAGCGAAGCGGTGAGTGCGGGCTGCGCGAGTCGAACAGCACAAGATACGTACTAGGCTGCCGACGAGCTGCCCAACCGCCCACCATATCGATAGGACGGTCAAGAGGTATTGATGAGAGGGCGGGCTAAACTCTACCGAGGCGTACGGGTAACATCAGCAGGATTTCCGAGATCGGTCGGGAGACCTTGGTGTGAGAACTACCTAGGAATATGGCCGAGTCGACAGGCAAATTGCCGCCAACGCCGACGTTCCATGCACCCACCAGCGCACACAGCGTGGTCGCGTTCGGCGATGCACCAGCAGCCATAGCGAACACGCCCGTGATAAATAAAGTAAGGTTGTAGCTCCATCTTGTACAGGATGCGCAGGTCAGTTTCGCTCGGCATTGTATCACCCTCGAGTCGTACATACCTGCGCCCCCAGATGTCGGAAGAGATTCCCCAGAAAGAGCTGCCAACGAGAGAGCCGATGCCCTGGGCGAACTTGAGCCATGCTCCCTGGTACTGAAACTCGTTCACTGTGGGAGGGATTATGAGGCCTGCCGCAATCTACGCGTCCCAATTTTGTCACGGGTGAGCTTCGCGGGGGACGCAACGTGATTGCGAGCGCGTACCGGCCATAGGTTATCACTGGCATGTCAGGTCAGCGTGATCTACATACTCCGAGGAATGCCTGACAAAACTGACGAGAACCAGCCCAGACCCGTCAGACAGAACAAACACCACTAGCAGAAGATGATGGTCGTCAATGTCCAGTAATCTGATGCGCAGACCCTCGCGAGCCTCACCTGATACTTGCCCATCCCGATCTCCTGGAACGCATCGCCGAGGATGCGCGCCTTCGCGGTATAGACGGGGTCGAACGACGCGCCCTCGTCGATGATCTCGCAATGCACCAGCGACGTGCGCTCGATCTCCGTCACCTCGAATTTGGGTGCCTTCTCGTCCAGAATCACAGCTTTCCCGAATCACAGCTTCCGCGCTTTCTGAGGGCGTAGCCATGTTGATTGGCATACCAAGAGCATGCGCAGAGGGCGGGGCGTTAGAGGTCATGGTGCGCACTCACGGTACGGTCTAGTAGCGTACGTTGGCCGATCACGACGCACACCCACTCCTACACGTCTACTTAACCAGGCCGTCTGACCGGGCCAGCATCGGAAACGAGGCTCGCTGATCGCGCCTCCCCGCGCGCGAGAAGCTCCGGGTCGCTGTCAAGCATGATTCGGGGTCCGAATTCCCTGAAAGTTCAAACGCTCGCCACGCATGCGGGACGCCGCCGACGAGAGGCATATGTATGCTGGCATGCGGGCATATGTGCATCTGGCCGCGCGGGCCCGACGGGCGGGCTTCGGTGGTGCGCCGCGCCATGCCAGTGTATCCATGTCCCATCGATCGATTGGTGCGCGGAACATTGTCTACGCCGGCGGTACCAAGACACCCGTGGCCGCTTCAACATTTGAAGCGCCTACTTTCCCCCTGGATTAGTAGGCCCTAGAGTCGCCCTGCTTAAAGGAGCTCAGGCTGTCATAAGGTATCTCTCCCCGAATCAGCGGTACGTCGTTGTCTTTGGAACACAGAAAGGAGACTACAGCTACCTGTATTGTACTGGGACCCTCGTCGCTCTATCGCAAGGTGTTCAGAAGCCCCAGAGGCAGTCTCAGAACGTAGGAACGCATCCTCCGAGTTGAGCAGACGGCCCGGATTCACATGCTACGCCACTTCATGCCGGTGAGTGACTCAGCTGATTTGTGCCGTCCTCCACGCAGGATCTCGAGCTCGAGTGGGAATTATGCTACCGATACCTTACTCCTACGACGTTGAAAGGGATGAGCGGAAAGAGTACAGTAACATCATGAAGCCACTTGTTACCGACTCAGCGCCTACGACACTTGCGGCGTTGACCCTCGTTGACCACCACAATACAGTTCGAGACAACCATCCAATTGATGTGCAACTATCCTCAAGGCGGGAGTACAGAGCACATATTGCCTAAGATATCCCAATATTTTAGCGTAGGCCAATAAGGCCAGTGGACGTCCTTCCACCCTATCGCCACCATCCCGCTCCCTCAAATGGACGCCCTGCCCCTCGGTTCAAACGGCAGCAGCAGCGCGATGAGCCCAGACACCAAGAACAGCGCACCCGATACCCATATCGGCACCGACGTCGACAGGTCCGCGTACAACGCGATGATGGGCGCCTGCAAGCAAACCATATCCCGGTCAGCGCATGCGGAGAGGGTGATACCGCGCGAGATATGGGAGAGGGGACCAACCATGATGCCGAAGACGCGGTTCGCAGAACCTACGATGGCGTTGCCCGTCCCACGGTCTTTCGTGGGGAAGAGCTCGGGCGATACGGCGTACAGCACGCCGTACATCACGTTGCTCGTGAAGGTGAAGCCGCAGTTCCAGCCCAGGAGCGCGTTGGACGTCCGTGCCGTCGTGCTTGCGAAGAGGAATACTCCAGTGATGACTGTAAGATGACAGGGCGGGTTAAGCATGGTGTGCATCGTGAGTTGGGATGGGTCTGCGACGGTTAGACGTACTGGTCGATATGGCGAGCGTGCCTTTCCTACCTAGATACGGCAACTCGACCATCCATCCGGCAAGGAGCGCCCCAGGTACGCCAATGACACTTAGGATGACTTGCTGCGATAGAGATGTTCAGCGTGCTTGCAACTAGAGGGTAAACACGACGTACATTCCGGTACGTGATGTACACAGATCCGTCTCCGAAGTCAGCACCTCGTGTGGCGAGGCTGTGGGGGAGAGATAAGCAGATGCATCAGGTGACAGAGCGAGATTGAACTTACAAGTACGTGACGAAACCGTTGTATCTGCTTTATGGTCAGGGCAAGACTGGTAAAATAAGCCCGCACAAAACTCACAGGGGGAATGCGAGGCCGATGAGCGCTGTATGGTGACTGATCAACATTTTGCGACCGACCAGCTAAGGAGAGGGAACGCAGACATACCCCATACGATTATGAGCAAACTAGTCGAATACGCCAACTTCCTCGTCGCGAACAAACCCTTCACATGGCTCCCTCCGAACGTCCTCAGCTTCCTGATCACCGCCGCCTTCGCACTGGTGTCCATCGCCGCCTGCCCGGTCGCGCCCTTACCCGCCTGGCGCTCGACCTCCTGCAACAACTCCAGCGTGAGCGATGATTCGCGTCCATTGTACTTGGCGACGCGGTGCACGACCTCGACCGCCTCCGCGTCGCGCCCGCGACCCATGAGGTACTTGGGCGACTCGTACATGTCGAAGACGAAGAATCGGATGACGAAGAAGAACATCATGAGCCCGCCCATCGCGTAGAGGAAGTAGCGCCATCCTTGATTGGAGGCGCGCGGGCAATCCGCTGCAGACGCGCACGAGAAGTCGGCAATGAGAGGCCACGCGACCTGAGGATCATGGATGCGAATGAGTCTTGTCAACCCACGACATAGCAGGAGGATGCATACCAGACTGCCGACCAACTGACCAAACGCCCACCATATCGAAAGGACAGTCAAGAGGTATTGGTGCGAGGCCGGAACGAACTCTGTCAAGCGCGCATGAGCTGCCAGGCATCCTCATCTTAACCACTTCGATCCTCACCTAGGAAGACGGCTGAGTCTACAGGCAAGTTACCGCCCACGCCTATACTCCACACCGCCGCAAGAGAGCAAAGCGCGATGTAATTCGGCGAAGCGCCTGCGGCGATGGCGAAAACGCCGGTGATGAAAAGCGTAATGTTGAAACACCATCTGCATCGCACTGCATGTCAACATCTTCTCGGCAATGAGATAGGTTATGAAGGCTGACTTTCGGCCCCATACGTCTGATGCGACGCCCCAAAAGGCTGCGCCGACCAGAAGACCGATGTTCTGACCGAGTTTCAGAAATGGGCCTTGGAAGTTGAACTCGTTGACCACCGGGTCGAGGATCAAGCCCGTCACAATCTGCACCAAGTGCACATTTCATGAGCAATCGAGAGACTCCCGAAGCAAGCAACACTACGCACAGGCCATAGGTTGTCCCTGAAGAGCTGGGGTCAGAACAAATCCGTTAGGGGGAGTATCCGTCACTTACGAGAACCAGCCGAATCCGGCCACAATGAACAGATACCACTGCCAAGGACCTGTGTCAGACGCATCGTGCACTATACATACTGCAGAGGAAAATTACGCACCTGATAACGGCCCATTCCAATCTCTTGGAACGCATCATTCAATATCCTGGCTTTCGCCTGGTATACAGGATCGAGGCTTGGGTCGTCCTCGAAGACGTCGTGCGTCTCAACCTGGACAGCATGTGCCTCCACGTCGCGCCTTTTCCACTCCCCCGAGCCAGACTTGGCACCCTTGTCGTCCTGAAAGTCAGTCGTACTCATCACGGTCGTTCTGAGCGTGCGTTAGCAGGACGTCGTCCCGGTGGTCGAAGAGTTTTACGCTCCTCGAGCCTCAAGCCTCAGGATCCACGTATGGACGTGGGGTGGAGAAGAAAAGCTTGAAAGTGGGGCTGGACATCGACGGGCGGCTTGACTATCCGTCCGTCTGGTTCAATGCAACCTCGACGGACGCATCATCTGTCCCCCGCACTCGCTCGTTGTGGAGATTAGTAACGGCATTCGAAGCCTCGAAGGGACGGGTTCAATGGATTGCGATAACAAGCGGTGCTCTTGCGCCATTGATGTGTCCCTCGCGAGCTCCACCACGCGATGCAGCGAATCCGCCCAAGCAGTTCGACGGGCCATCATAGACCTGCTTCTGCTCGGAGTTGTTGGTACCCAAGTCGCGAACTTTGTGCAGCAAGAGGCCTACCTATCCAACACAACCCATGCGTCAACGTAAGCACGTCTTCTGTGGTTCGTTCATGCGCAGCCTTGTTGTGTCGCGTGAGTACTGGCATGTCCAACGAGGGTGTTCAACTGTCGTTACAAACGCTGTATCATCATGGAAGGTCGGTCAGTACAGCGAGGATCTCGATACCCACCCCTAATCGATTCCCGCGCTCCCGTGTGCGTGTCATCGTCAAGGGAGATCTTGAACCTCATGCGGCCCAAGTCCTCCTGCGACGACGTGAAAGCAGTTCGTAACCTGCAGGCCACGAGTATGGATGCTGTGCATGTCGTACAACAAGACGCACGATAATTGGTGGTATATACAAAGGGGGTACTACATCCAGCGGGTCCGGTGGCAGCCAGGCCAGTCGATACATAAAATGCCTGCATATATACTGGCCACACATCCAAACGCACCGGCCAGCCGTACACTTATACGTACAGACGGTATACATGATGAGATACACACAGATACGAGCACGCGCATCTACAACGATGAGTGGGAGTCTACTAGATTCTTTGCGAGTCCTTGCGACGGAAAGCAAGCAAGATGCGGCGGCATAAATAGATGGGAGGTGATCCGGATGAGATACGTGATGGCATGATGCGGTCGTGAGTGGTCGTAAACGATACCATGGCAGGTTGAAGGTCGATACCCGGGAGCAAAGATGGTCTCGAAGGGCTAGAGTCGATTGATGGTGAGAATGGCAACGCGGCCGTCTTGCTCAATGCCGTGGTTAACGCCTGATGAACGGCGAGGTTCCCGTCAGTGACTTGCGCTTGATAAGTCTCGGATCGTGATCGTCGACGAACCTCGTGCACCGCGCTCAAGCAAGCCTTCGCGCCATTCGACTTCACCCTTCCACCACATGCCTTTCCAGTGGGTGACCTGAGTCACCTGGTCGACGATGTAGTCACGACCGCGATTGTAGCCATCCTCCACAATCATATGGTTCTTGGAGGAGTCCTAAAGCACAAGCAGCATGAGTGAGTAAATCCTGACGGGCTCTGGCGGCACAACTAACCATCTCCTCCGACGCGCTGCGGCACCAAGATTGATCATCAGCTGAATGCGCTTGGTGGTGGACGCAACAGATCGCGCTTACCCGAGGAACCACGCCCCGCTGTTGGCTTCGGTCCCGTTCTGCTTCCAGGCGCGAAAATGGTGTCCGCCTCGGACGCTCTCCCAGCAAGTGCCCATGATCGGGAAGTAGTGTTGGCGGCCGAGGAACTGCTCCGGCTTGCGGCGGAGACCGTCTCCGAGGTCGGCCTCGTGAATGTGGCCGTAGTGTATCCCCAGGCATTCTTCCGAGAAGCCAATAGACCTGCAACAAAGGATTAGTTGATAGGAGTGGATTGGGAATGCGAAGAGCCCACTTGACGTAGTTATGCAGCCCATCCTCGGTCAAGATGTACGGGTCGGATAGGGAAGAGATAATGATGTTCAAGGGCTCGCCAACGTCCCTGCTAACATACTACTTCCTCGTTCCCATTAGGTCTCACACCCGTCCGAACAGTAGCGGGCAGACTCACGTCGAGAAACCGTCCTCCCTTCAGCCGCGGGTCTACCCATCCGACTGTGTCCTCCACCGGCGGCAGCTCACCGTTCTCGTACTTGCGATCCCCGTTGCGACCCTTGCCATTGCCCCCCCGAGTGAGTGGCATGCGAGAGCACCTCTTGCTCCGCACTTCCGCGTGCGTCCAAAGCCGGCGAGTCGAGCCCTCCGGAGGATACGGAGACAGTGCGGCCGGCAACGAGCGTCGAGAGCACGCCCAGCACCAGAGCTACGCTCAGTCTGCAGAGAAGCAAGCTGTTGGATGTAT
>CCBP010000057.1:210733-250729 GCA_000765035.1 Trametes cinnabarina
TGTTTGTGTACCACTATATACCGGTAAACAGTCCGCAGCCCTACAGCGACACCTACGCCAGCCTGGGATTGAATGCAATCGATTGGAGCTCGGTAAGTTTGTGTATTGGCATCACCTCGCAACCGATGCTCAGACGCTCTCTCACTAGGGATGGCCGGTTCTGACGAGTCTCTAATACACATGCAAGCACCAGACGTTCCGGTATATGCAGACGGCTTTCTGTACCGCTTTCATATCCGAGTCACTTTCTGTGCGTCGGATGACCATCACACATGTTGCGAATCATGCGGAACGTTGGCTTTGTTCGCGCGACCTTCGCTGCATTGCCATTGTGCCGGGGGTGACACGCCCGTCAGATGCTGTTAGACGCACCTGCATCAGCCTTGTCACTCCCCATGAAGGCATCCGATGGTCGCCTCGCGTCTATGTCGGATGTTCGATCGGCCTTCTGAACACTTCAAACCACATGGAAAGGCGACCCCACGAGGTTCTCGAACCGAGAACTCTCACCAGTGACAGGCGTGATTGCGCGGTATGACGGGATCGCAGGATACAGCAAAGGTCTTTGCGAAGGCTGAAGCAGTCAGCTGAATTTCCCCCCCTGGCCCGCCGGATATTCACTTACGGTGGTGCGTGATCGTCAAGAATACATCGTGCAATGCTTATTCTGAGACACGGGGTACTCTCTGTGCTCATATATACTGACCCAATTCGAGCTGCATGATCTGCTGAGAATCTTCGTATTCCACCATGATTGGCCTCGCTGCGGCGTGTTTTGCTATATCTCTTTGTGTGGCGACGCTGACTCCACTCAGTCTCGCTGCAAACTATCCCGATCCACTCAAGCTCACGGGTGACTTCGTCTACGTGCATGACCCCAGTCTCATTCAACGTGAGAGCGATGGGAAATACTTCCTTTTCACCTCACACAACAAGGCGGGCATTATCACAGCAGGTGACCTGGATGGGTACGCGCTGACTACCATACCTTGATATGTATACTCATTCAATTGCAGACCTTGGACCGAAGTAGGCTCAATCCTGCCGAGCGGATCTGTCATAGACCTACGTATGTTTCCTACATCGCCTCCGTGACAACGTGCCTAAGTCGACTTGGTATGCACAGCTGGCAACAACGATATCTGGGCTCCGGATGTTTCCTTCCACAACGGCCAGTATTATGCATATTACGCGGTATCCGTCTCGGGATCCCAGAACTCCGGCATCGGACTCGCTACGTCTGCCACGATGGATCCTGGAACATGGACTGACCATGGACAAGTCTTTCGAACGCAGACGAGTGATCCCTACAACGCCATCGATCCTAACCTTATCATCGACGAGAATGGGCTGCCTCTGTTGACCTTCGGTGAGTATCGTCAACTTCGTAGCGTTTCTGAGATTCTCACTAATGCATTTTGTCAAGGATCGTACTGGGTGGGATGATCTATCCGTGTGACGCTCTGCCATTGGTGCTGACTAGATACCGTCAGGGCGACATATATCAGTTGAATCTCGCCAACGACTTCCAGACAGTAGCCTCCAGTCCCCCTGTGCAAGTAGCGTTCAACTCAACGCCCCCTAGCCCCGTTGAGGGGTCCTTCGTTTGGAAACATGACGACTTTTATTACCTCTTTACCAGCAGCGGTACGCCGTGTCATGCTCAATCTTGCGCCATACGCTCAACTTTGCTCAGGGCAATGCTGCAGTTTCGACCCAAACAATCTGCCTCCTCCGGGAAATGAGTATAAGGCATGCAAGAGACGTTTGTTTAGCGCTATTGCATGCTAACTCTGCACTCTTATTCAGGTTTTCGTTGGCAGATCTTCCTCCGCTCATGGTCCGTTCGTCGACCAGAATGGTGTCGACATGGTAGACAACGGCGGCACTTTAGTCATTGCATCGCACGGCGATGTCTTCGCGCCTGGCGGAGAAGGAGTCTTTACCGACTCGAAGAGCGGCAAAGACATCTTCGTATACCATTATCTGCACTCGCAAGGCTCCATCGCTTACTTGGAGGCGAACGCGAGCTTGGGCTTGAATGCCATTGACTGGAGCTCGGTGAGTGCTACATGGCTGATGGCATTTAAATTCTACGCTGAGTGCTACATTCAAAGGCCTGGCCTGTCTTGACAAGTATATGACAGCCTGGGCTTGTACTTCCCAGTCGTAGTGACAATCTATCCTGCTTAGCCTCGAGACTTGGCTAGGCTAAGTATGTCAGAGGAACCCTAGGTTTGGGTTAGGGTCTGTACGATCAATAGCCCGGCCGATACTATGGAATCGATTGCCATAATCTTCTTACTTGTATCTCACCCACCTAGTACGCAGAGGGGTAATAACTCGCTTATCCTGAAGCCTTTCGCTAGTCTATGATGGCTTTTCGTGAAACTATTGATGTCTGCGTCGTGGGGTTCGGCGGTGAGTAATCAGGTTTCCCTATAACTGCAGCGCTGCAGCATCCAGTCCCTCCGGATAATCATGCGGCGAGGCACTGATACGATAATGTCCAGCCATCGGAGCCCTGTACGCGTTTGCACTGCACCAATCGGGGCGCGTTAGGATAACTGCCGTATGTCGGTCAGTCTCAATGACGACGATCCTGCATAGCGACTGTTTACATTTGCCATTATAGTTCAAACTATGACGCACTTCGAGGTAGGCCCGCCTCTTGCATAGACATGTCCAGAGTACGATACTCAGGGGCTGTGAAGAAAGAGGTCTGGATATCGACTCTGATCGTTTCGGCATCCACTTTGCATGGAAACCTTTCCGAGGTACATACAATGCTCTTCTCGAGAGCTTTCTCGCCGGACGAACTTTGGGCTGATTCATTCATCATGCGCACCTTAGTCGTTCGCACGGTCGAAGAGGCCGCAGACCGAGATTACTCCTATGTGATCTGCGCATTCAAGTGCTTGCCGGAGATCGTGACTACTCCGGGATTGCTCTCGCCAATTCTATCTAGAATCAAGACGTCACCGCCCAAGGAGCCCACCACGTTCGTGCTGCTCCAGAACGGAATCGGCATCGAAGACAATCTGCTGGAAGCCCTGTCGAAAGTCGAGGCTCCATCCGTAGTCATATCGGGCTGCTGCTGGGTGGACACCACGGCCGTCGATGGTGGTAGGAAGATTGTTCAACATGGGAACGAGCGATTGGTCCTAGGCTACCATCGTCTCCCAGAGTCACCCACAGGGAGCGCCCAAGATGATTTGTCCAAGCAATCCCTGGAAAGACTCTGTAGCCTTCTCCACGCTGCCGGAGGCAACGTCGAGCCTGCACCGGACGTGGACATCGCGCGATGGCGTAAGGTGCTTTGGTACGTCATTGAGTTGCGATATGCATGATCAGCACTGACATCGCGTAGGAATGCATCGTTCTCGACCTTATGCACGTTGACACGATGCCATGTCGGCGATGTTCTCGCTCTCGATAGTTCGCGTCTCGCACTTAGGGACATCATGTCCGAAGTCCTCAACGTGGCCCGTGCCGTACTTCCTCCATCCGAATTGAGGGAGCAGGTCCTCACCTACGAAGTTGTTGACCACATTATCGCGCATGAGAACCCCAAGTCCGTCTTCCGCCCATCGATGCTGGTAGATCTGGACAACGGACGGCCCATGGAGGTCGAAGCGATCGTCGGTGGCGTTCTACGCAGAGCAAAGGCGAAGACAATCGCAACGCCGAAGCTCGATCTTACATATGCTGCGCTGGCAGTCATCCAAAGCAGGCTCATCAAGGAGACGGGTCAAGCGCGGTCTTAATCACGACCGGTCTATCTACAGGATGGTAGGATCTCATAATGTATATTGGAATATCAAATCAAGATATTGTACATGGGAATTTCCTCCAGAATAGGAGATAGAGACAACGACTACAAAGCACAGGAGGCGGCGTCTCTTACATCAGCGCACGCTCAAGCGTAGCAGAGGATCCGATAGTCCTGGAACGAACGGTCAGCAGGGCATGACACAAAAGTCGGTGTGCCTCACCTTCTTCTCCTTCTCTGTGCCGCTGTAGGGGATGAAGGCAGCGTGCAATTTAGTGCTGCACTTCCCGGGGACGATCGCGTTATGGTGATGAGCCTGCGCAATGTAGAGCGGCGTGCCGTCCGCGTCACGGCCACCCTCAACGGGGGTGGCACCGAGACGTTGGAGATCAACATGGCCGTGCCAGTCGACCCAACGCAAGGCCCGCATGTCACCAACGAGAACTTCGTACTTCGGCAGCTGATGCGGCAGGTGAGTGCATCTGACCATAGCCGGGATCAAGCGATGTATGCCGAGCACTCACCTGGATTTCCTCATGAGCGAATCCAATGACACCCCCTTCCGGGAAGATCGGCGACGCTTTGCCAATCTCTGCAGATGTGATCAGATAGTGAAAGGAGCCGCTACATGCGCTCAGACTCACGGAGACTGCCCTGATCACAGAACACTGCGTTTCAGGACAAAGTTTCGCAAATGAAGGAGCTCCGGCTCACCTCGTGGAAGCCACGACAGATGTAGTGGGGCTCGCCGTGTTCTTCGCCGCCCACGATGGCAACGTTGGTCGGGATATTCTTACCATCGACGAGGATCCAGGTCGCCGGACCACGAGGTCCGTTCTGGTAGTATTCGCGCGTACGGGCCTCGGCTTCGTGGAGCCAGTTCTGCAGAGCCCAGATGTTCGCCTTTTTCTGCAGGTCGATTAAGTCGAGAAGTCAGTACATTCTCCAAACACATGAGAGGAGATCGTATTAGAGCTAATCACGAACCTCTTCTTCGCTCTTCTCATGCTCTTTGTAGGCAAAGTAACCTGCGCCGATTGCGGCAATACCGGCAAGGAGGCCTCCGCCGACCTGCAGACAGGTAAGCGTTGAGAACTACCAATCACGGCGAATCACGCACCTCGATCTCTTTCTTGCGTTCGTCGCTCAGGCTGTTCCAGCCAGTCTTACGCTCGTCATCGTGAATTGGAACTTGGGGCTGCGGAGGCTGATCTTGCTTCTCCTGTGGGTATCCGGCTGCGGTGATGTCTGTATGTGAATTGTTGATTGTTGAATATATTCAAAGGAAGCGTACTGGGCTGTTGCTGCGGAGGCTGATTGTATCCAGGAATGTATCCGCCCTCCTGGTGGGGCTGTTCATGGTGTTCGCCTTCACGGTCCTCGGGCAAACGACCCCAGAGCGCAGGAGTGTTGGGAGGCTCCCAGCCGGGCTATGGGGACGATTTCGTCAGTGCAGACTGCGATGTCGAACGCGATAATCGAGGTTACCTCAGACTGATGGGCCTGGATGATTTTGTACTTGTGTCCTGTATGGGATTGAGCAGAGTGCATCACGATGCTAGTTGGTCGTATACTCACCTTGGTACTCAACGACCGTGCCGAGGTCGTAGTATGTGCCGGGCTCCCAAGTGTAAACCATGCTATAGTCGTTGATTGAGGATGAGTAGCTGCAGGACTTGCTGAAGAGTCAATCGAGGGGACTGCGGTCTTTTATACCCAGTGTGGCTTCTCAATGTGGAGAGTGCCGGAAACTGACCACGTACCGCCATATTGGCATAGCCCGGCCGCGATAATCTGATTATGCTGGGCATTACGCAAAGCACGTGCAGAGGGGCTGTACAGTCACCCGGCATCTCAATCTCATCATGATCTGCGAACATGCTTACTGCGTGTGCCTTTAGGTTGAACTTGGAACAAAGAGGACATCCGATAGGAGAAGATTCAGGCATCGTAGGACATACTTAGCCCATTACGTGTGTTCGAGAGGTCCAGATCGAAGTAAAGACCGTTGTGCAGCGATACGTGCTGTGTGCGTGCTCCTGGCCATCCCGTGCACCAGCTGCAGTACGGTAGGCCTCACGAAAGATACATTGCAACGTCCATCATGAACAGGGCCCAGAAGCACAAGATGCAGGCAAAAACCAGGCGCTAGTAGTATGTCGCTCACTGCAACACAACTGGCTAAGATCAAAGGTGGTGTGCAAGAAGCTGATCTGTAATGGGAAGAATAGATTGAGGACAGCGCGAGTCGCGAGAGTCGTCATAGACCGTGTCATTACAATTTCTTCCCGCTTTCGTTTGTCCTCGTTTTGGTGGGCTTTGCTTTGTTTACCCCTCCACCTACAGGCCTCCACTCCACCTACAGGCCTCGACCGTCACATGCTACACCGTCGTCGTTCTCCGCCTCCCCTTCTCCGCCATCCCCTACCTCCCTCCACGTACGGCCTCACTCGCCCTTTCTCCGCGTTTCCCCTACCTCTCCCCACCTAGGGGCCTCCAGCGTCGCCGTCTTCGCCTTCTCCACCTATGGGCCTCTGTAGCCCCTTCTCCGCCTTTCCCCTACCTCCCTCCACCTACATGGGCCTTCAGCGTTGCCCCGGTCCATGTTCTGCTGCTCTTACAGCCTATGTGCTCATTGTCTTTGTCTGTATGGAGCTTCTGTCTTCCGGGCCGGTGTGTGCTTGAAACCCCTGTCTGTGATAGGTTGTGCATATAGTATAAAAAGCGCCTATTTGCGCGTCACTTTCTTCCGCCCCATGTCATGTCTTCCACACTGAATATCTTCGGCTTCTTTGCTCTTGCCGGTGGAGTTCGTCGCAGCACTCCTCGCGCTTCATCCTCATCATCTGCTTCTGTCACTTTCCATTGCTATTACTCCACCGTCATCCAGTGTTCTTCAGGCAGTGCCTTGCCTGCGGAGCTGCGGGTCTACAGCCCTCCTGGCCAAAATCCTCTGCCGAACAATACCATCGTCTTCCTGACTGCTAAATTGCATCTTCGCTCTGCCCTTCCTGTGTTAATGGATGCGATGCACCTGTATCCCTTTCCTGGAGACGTCAATGACATGGATTACGAGGATCACGTGCCCGACATGCCTTACCCTCTCATCTACGGCATAGGCACTGTCCAGTCGAAAGAGGAGACTCTCGCTGATGGCAAGTCTCGCGGTTTCTTGGTCTCCGCCTCAGAGCGTGTTCGGGACGTTCAGGCATTGTCCACCTTACAGTGCGTTATTCCGAAGCTTGCTTTTTCAGTATTGACGTCCCATTTCAGATGCGTCTTTGACAACACTCCGCGATGGGTCAACGTTCCTTGCCCGTCCTTTAACTCGTTGATCTATTTCTTTGGATCGGCTCTGTCCATCCGTGACGACGGCTTACTTTCCATCTCTCTTACGTCCCTCCAATATAACCTCACGGGATCTCAACCGTCGCAGCCATCTCAGTCCGAGACACCCATCAAACGTCGCAAATTCAATGCCTTCGCTTCACCGTGAGCCTTTCCGTCATATCACTATGCCTGGTTCACTGATTATTGTCAGTGCATCATCTTTGACCTCTCCGTCACAGAATTCGTCAACTGCAATGGTTGCATCCGCTGTGCCATCAGGAAGTTTGGGAGATCGTTATGATCCATTTCTTCACCATGTCGAACAGCCTTCGTGTTCAACCTCTGCTTCTTTGCAATTGTCCACCTTTGCCCGCACCCGCTCGCCTTCACCATTGACCCCTCCACCTCCTGATGTGTCCATAGCGGCACATGCATCCTCATCTCCTCCCACTCCCGTTCCTGTGCCTGGATCAAAGACTCGTGCAAAACGTAAGGCACTTGCGGACTAGATGTATCTTCTTTGGTTTAGTACTGCTCCACGCCTCAATCGTAGTGTGTCTCTCTCCAATTTTGTTATCTGTCGACCGTCTCGATCTCATCTCCATTGTTGCGGAATATGCATATCACTTCTAACCCAACCGTCTGACAGTCTCTGAACTTTGATCTCTGTTACGTCATTGGACAAGCGCACTCAATCAAGTGTTCCAACGATCAGCGGATACACTGCGATAAGACTGCCGCTGTGCCCTATGTTTGAGTACACTTCTCCAGTTTGGTTTAGTACAGCTCCACGAGTGAATTATAGTGTGTCTCTCTCCATTTTGGTTCTCGGCCGACCGTCTCGATCTCCTCTCCATTGTAATGACACGGTCTATATGACATCTGACGCTACCATCTGACACTCTCTGAACTCTGAAAAAACACACATGACCGCGATCGTCTCATTGTCGCTCCTCGTCGAGTGTTCAAATGATCAGCGGATACACGCACAGTGGGATAAAACTCGTGCCGCGCCCTATGTTTGATGTTGAACTTGAATGTGGCATGGACACCGATATCTCACCACTCTGTTTCTTTCTTTTCCTTCGCAATCCACGCACTCGTGCGACAACTCGCCGTATGCTGTATACATTATTCAGTCATCATTTTCATGCATTAATTCCTTCATTTACAGGTCTTCACGCGAGACACTTCCCGGAGGAAGGGGAAAATACAGTTTACACAACTCTTAATCGCGCTCAGATCCTGTCAATTATCAACACTGTTTTCCGAGACGGCATTCAAGCCTCTTTTCCGTCTTTGCCCTTACTTCTTGCAGTGAGTTGTCTTTCAAAGTTGGCTCACGTCTCAACTACTTACTAACATGTGGAACAGCCTCGCAGCATCTACGACATGCATGCATCAGTTCTCGCTTTCCATGCACATGCTCTCCTCCTATGGCGCCCAATTCCTGTGGCCCGACGACGTCGGACAGGTGCCGAAATGGCTATATCAATCTACATTCCTACCACCCCTCCACTTTCTGCCGTGCATCTTGCATATGTGCTCCTTGCATTTACATATCATGCCACGCGGTCATGTGTCGTCGCCGACTACTATTTTGACCCTAGGAGGTTGCCTCGCATCAAAAATCTTGCTTACTCACTCAGCCCCGACACCGTGTATGCACTTGCCCTCTTCGACTATGTTCAAGTGGCTTATCGCGAAGCTCGGTCAAGCTCCAACTCCCAACCATCACATCGACGTTCTCCCATTCTAGGCACTGTTTCGTCTACGCTGCCTTCATCTGCTGACTTTCTGCTCTCTGTCGAAAATATTCAGGCCTGTTACATGAATTGCAGGTTCGTACGGGTTGTCTTCACACACAATATCGTCTGTTGATCCGCTGCTAGGGCTCTTGGATGTATTTGACTTAGCGCTTTGTACCCTGTCCTGTAGTATTAGTGCCTACTTTTCCTAAATTCACCCCTATCGTTCCGTTCGACTCCTTTCAGCTGCATCGCACTTTTCCCCCGTTTGGGGTGAAGCGGCGGCCTCACAATATATATCCGGTGATGGGCAACAACGTCTGTCTGAAAGACTCAGAGACCATTGTGAACTTATGCCCACCATGTCCACATACACGTACAACGATGACGGCCTGCAAAGATCTCTTTCTAACATCTCTCACGATATTGTAAGTGTATTCCTCCAAACATATGCATGTACTCATCCCATCCCATTCGCTTCAGACTACGGGCAAAAATGTGTGGCGCCTCGGCGCAATCTCGTCTCCTTCACTAAAATGGGGGGAATTGCGCCAAGGACAACATCACCAGTGCCCAACATGTCACATCATACTCCTCACTGGTGAAAAGCCTGGCTTCTGTTGTGGTCCTAAAGGTCGTCGCTACACAGATGTTGCCCCATTACCACCTCTACCATTTGAATACGAAGTGTTTATTCATCATCCCAAACTGTCGTTCCTCTCGCGTACTCTCAACCTCGTATTCTCCTTCGCATCACTTGAGACAACGGCTGAATTCCCTCGTTTCGAAGGAGACCCAGGTTTTGTCGCCATCCAAGGACGTATTTACCATCGCATCCGACCTCAGCACACCAATTCGGCTGTACGCTGGCTCTTATATGACGGTTTCCTGAGCAGCACAGCTCCTCATGCCGACCTTCTACCATCTCTTCCTGCTCCCTGGATAGACACTGTTCGCAGTGTCCTACTGCGCGTCAATCCTTTCACCCAGCAGCTCCGCATCCTTGGGCAGCTCGACCCATCTGAATGCCCCGATGCTCATCTCATCTTAGATGGCAATGCGACCACACCCGAGCTAGCAGCCATCATGTCCTACAACAATACTGCTCTTTCAGAGGTCAATGCACGTCGCTTGGTGGTCTCTCGCACCGACTCTCGCAATCATACCATACCGATTACCAGTCGCCTCTGGGAACCTCTTGCCTATCCCCTGCTCTTTCCACACGGCACTCTCGGTTGGGGTCTTCCAAACTCTAATCTTGAGCTTGGTGCAACAACCGAAGGCGGTCAATCCGCGAACAACGACCCGGAGACCACTCAGATCTGGTTTTACCGTGCCCGACTCCTCCGCGAGGAACGATTCTCGATCTTTGGTCGGCTTACAAATGAATATGTTGTCGACATGTTCAGTCGCAATCTCGAGGCTCGTCTACACTATATCCGCACCAACCAGCAGCGCATACGTCAACAAGATGCCGAACAGATGGGCCTTGATGCTGTGAACGACACCGAGAACATCTACCTACCTGCCTCGTTTCTTGGTTCAAATCGATGGGCTTCTGAACAGATCGCTGACTCGCTTGCCATCGCTGCGCTTCATGGGCCCCCAACGTTCTTCATCACTGTGACGTGTAACCGCACTTGGCCTGAAATCACTTCACAGCTTCGCCCTGGTCAAGAATATCACGACAATCCTATGGTCGTCTGCCGGGTCTTTAGACGAAAATTGGCACATCTGCAGCACACTCTACGGTCATCACTCTTTCCAGACGTGGGACCTCTGCTCTATATGATACTGTCGACTGAATTCCAAAAGCGCGGCCTACCTCATGCACACATCCTGCTGAAGTACCCCTTAGACTGTACCTCACCGACATCAATTGACACTATCATCTCTGCCGAAGTCCCTACGGACGCCTCTGACGCTGCACTCGTCCGCCGCTACATGATGCATCATCACCCCCCTCTGACTGAGCCACCGTCGACGTACTGCCAGCGCGTGATGCCTGATGGTACACGAAAGTGTCGCTTCGGTTATCCCAAGCCGCTCCAGCAGCAAACAACGTTCGACACAGGTGGTCGAGCACAATACCGACGCCGCAACCCTGGTGATGAAATGGTTGTCCCGTACTGCCTGCCCCTTCTTCGCAAGTATCAGTGCCATATGAATTTCGAGTCCGCCAACTCGTCTCAGTTGTTTCAGTACCTCTTCAAGTACATCCACAAAGGTATGTCCAAGTTTCTTGCCGCAACCATGCAACGACAAACACCTGACAATGAAGTTCATTCAAGGACCAGACCACGCCAAATTTCGCATCTTCACTAACACTGCCAGACAACAGCTCGAACCGGTCGACGAGATTCAAGACTACTGGGATGCACGCTACCTCTCAGCCACAGAAGCGACGTGGCGCATTCTTGGATACCATATCACCAGCAAGGAGCCGGGTGTTTCTTCGCTTCCTGTCCACCTTCCTTCGCGTTCTCTATCCCATCGTCAATACCAACAGAGAGGGTCTGTCAGCGAACTGTCTCTCTCCCTGCTTGAGCGATATTTTCGCAGGCCAGAAGGTACCTTCATGTCCCCTAACCAGTTGACCAAAAACTTCGCCAACATCACCTATGCTGAGTACTACTCTACCTTCCGTCTTGCTACGTACGATCCTCTCAAGACAGGACAGCCGCGCATCTTTGAAGAACGCGATACTGGAGACAATGTCACGCGTATGCATGTCATCCAACGTGTCCGCGAGCATGCCCACGTCGCTCGAATACAACCAGCACGAGTTTCAGAAGGAGAACGCTACTTCCTCAGAGCTCTTCTTCAACACCGCTCCGCGAACTCATTTGAAGACTTGCGCACTATCAACGGTGTACTACACGATTCATTTCAGGATGCTGCCCACGCCTCAGGTCTTTTCGCAGATGACAACGAAGGCGAGCTCTCCATCATCGAAGCCATTTCTGCCCTACGTACCCCACGACAACTGCGCATCCTCTTTGTCCACCTACTACAAAATGAGTGCCTACCGAACCCGCGCGCTGTGTGGGACGCACATTCTGTCGACTTCAGTAATGACCACATCATCAAACACGACGGCATGCACACCCTCGGGATTTCCTCTGCGCTTGACGAACTCGCTCACCTTTTTGACGAGTATGGCAAGACTCTAGGGGAGTACGGACTCCCTGAACCAGCCCACTACAGCCCGGAGGTCGAACACGAACTCGCACAGTGGCAAGCCGATCGTCCACTCATGCTCAGACACGTTCAAGAAGCTCTCCTGCGGTTCAATGCAGATCAACGTGCCATATTTGACCTCGTCGTTGACGCCGTACATCGCCACTTACCACTACGACTATTCATCGACGGGAAAGCAGGTAGAGGTAAAACGTACCTCGTCAACACGATATGTAATCAGCTGAGATCCGACAACCACATCGCAATAGCAACGGCTACTTCTGCATACGCGGCACAGCTCTACCCTGGCGGAAGAACAACTCATTCCACTTTCAAGGTACGCACTCGATATCTGAACTGTTTATGTAACGTTGTCCGATTGATTTATCTCACTTCACGCACTGTAAAGGTACCCGTTAACGAGCAAAACGAGATGCTCCTCTCCCCCATTGAATACAATTCTTCACGAGGCCAACTCCTACGTGAAGCAGCTGTCATCATCTGGGATGAAGCTCCGATGGCCAACCGTGCTGTTCTCGCCTGTGTCAACGACACCCTCCAACGCATCACGCACTGCACCGAACCATTTGGCAACAAAATCATCATTCTCCTTGGTGACTTCCGACAAACGTGCCCCGTGATACGCCGTGGATCTCGTGCTCAGATCATCGACGCATCTATTCGCTCATCCCCTCTCTGGCCTTTGTTTTCTGTATCACGTCTCAATTC
This sequence comes from Trametes cinnabarina, assembly GCA_000765035.1. Taxonomy (NCBI): domain Eukaryota; kingdom Fungi; phylum Basidiomycota; class Agaricomycetes; order Polyporales; family Polyporaceae; genus Trametes; species Trametes cinnabarina. The sequence goes on from CCBP010000057.1 coordinate 223,493, forward strand.
TCCAATACGAAACGCGTCTGATCCCGAATTCGCTGCATTCATAGATGAAATCGGCGACGGCTCTGGCCCCGAAGTTCCGATCCCAGGTCATATGCTTCAATCCGTGACAGACATCAATTCTCTCATTGACTTCGTCTTTCCCCCCGACATCCTCCACCAACCGCAACACTGTGCCCGACGTTCCATCCTTGCCCCTACAAACGCTCAGGTCGACATGTACAACGATATCATAATCAACCGTATTCCAGGCCCGCAACGAACCTATCTTGCAGCTGACTCTCTTCGCGAAGTCACCGATGCAGGACTCGAATCGCCCCACAGCATCCTCGACTATGCTGCACGCGACACTCCACCAGGCCTACCCCCTCATTCCCTCACAATCAAGGTGAACGGAACATACAGATTACTACGAAATCTGTCCATCGACAGAGGTTTAGTCAAAAATACTCGAGTCCTCGTAACCTCTGTAGGAAATCGGTTGATCACAGTACGCATTCTCCACACCTCTAACTGTATGGACGGCCTTGGTCCATTACATTCAGATGACATCCTTATCCCCCGGATATCATTTTCGTATACATTACAGTCTGGACACACTCTTCTTCGCAAACAATTTCCTCTTGCGCCTGCATATGCCACAACGTTCAATAGTTGTCAAGGTCTAACACTGGACGTCGTTGGCGTAGACCTCATAAGACCGGTCTTCTCTCACGGCCAGTTATACACAGCGCTCTCTCGCATTCGACACCGTACCCATGCACGAATACGTATAGCTTCTGGACAGACATCCATCACCAACGTTACTTACCCACAAATTCTTCTCTAACTCTTTACCCGGTAGTGATGACGTGAATCTCTCACTAAAACGCCGACTCAGACCGCAGTCGCCACATTCCTATCGATCAACCCCTCCGCCTGCCGGAGCGCAGCGGAGGCGCCACTTGCTCAGTATTACTCAAAAGCAGGGGCATTATATTATAATATTGGGCGCCTATTTGGCGCGGCGGTGAATATGCCTTGCCTAAACGGGGTTGAGCAACTTTTCGAGCGCGAAAGCTCTCTGCACCGTTCGCTCTCTGCTTGCATCCCTCCTCTGTTCGCTCTTCTCCAGCCCTCACTTCTCTCTGGGCTTTCGAAGGGTTCCTGTCATTTTGGAAAATGGCGGACTCCGCCGAGTCCTTTGAGGACCCACTCCGTCTGAATCTCCATGGGCAGACCCAAAAACTGCTCGGGCAGCTTCCTCCCGAGTCCACATACGCTGCTGTCCTCAAAAATGCTGCCTCTCGTGCTGCCTTACTCGAAACGCTATCGGAATTAATGCTCAAGCCCCCGCTTACGATGTTAATTGCGAAACTCTTTAGACCTCTACTGATGGACCTTTGCGCGAGGTGGTTGTACAGAGATCCCGACGACGTACACATCTTTGAGGCGCTATGCCTGCTTCTCGATATTCACCCGGAGATTTATCCGTGAGTTACGTGGATTGACCAATACCTTTACTCTTCTCACTCGTTCTTTAGTATACTCTCCAAGTTTTTGCGGACACCAGAGCTTGCCCATGGCCCCCTAGCACTCATCTTGCAGTCACAGACGCTCTCAGACAGGGAGCCGCGGTCCTTCCATGCTACGCTATTGGCGTACTACCGCCTTTTGCAGGCCCACCGAACACTTCCGCTGTCTCTTGGATGGTCTCTCTCCCCCTTGTCCCAACTCTTGAAGGACCCACACTCCGACAATGGCACCAAGCTACTTGCCGCTAGATGCTTCGCTCTCCACTCCAGCATGCTTGAGGGGGAGCGTGTCAAGCTCGAGAAGGAGTTAGTTGGCGACGTTCAGGAAGTGGACTGCCCGGTTCAGTATGCTTACAGTCTGGATGGTACTGTTCGTGAAGTGGACGGGTGGGTTCTGCCTATCCTCGAGATGGAGAGGGTCTCTCGCGCTCGTGATGCAATTTTGGATGACCAAGGTTTCTATGTCTGCAAAGATTCTGACTCGAGCGAGCCTATACATCCGGCGGAGCTGAGGTGCGTCGTATCGCTGTCAATCGCGACAATGCAAGCTAACTTCTCTCCAGTCCCTTACTCGTCAATGTGCATGGTGTTCTCATGCTACGTTCATCTGCATCGACGGACATGGCCCCGCAATTGATCGATACGCCGACGGCTGTACAGGCCTTGCGACAGGTCGCATTGCATCTATCCACACAGTTGCCGATACTGTTGACCTCTGCCCCCTCAGCCGGAAAATCACTTCTCATCTCTCACCTCGCGCAACTCCTCTACCCTCAGGTTCAGAACTGCATCGTTCCAATCCATCTCGCGGACACATCTCTCGACCCTCGCTCTCTGCTGGGATCATATGTATCGTCGCCGACCCGGCCCGGAACCTTCGAATGGAAGGAAGGCGTGCTTGTGCGCGCAATGCGCGAAGGGAAATGGGTGGTATTAGAGGATATTGACCGAGCGACCATGGAAGTGCTAGGGATCGTCAAGCCGCTCATCGAGTCTCTAGGTGCAGACAAGTGGATCGGTGGTCGTGCGCGGCTGGATATCCCAGGTCGGGGTACGGTGGAAGCCCAAGATTCCTTCGCCGTGTTCGCCACGCGTTCTATTCAACCCTCGCGAAAGGGTTCCTTCCCGGCTCCGACCTTCTACGGTGCACACAAATTATACGAGGTGATCCTGAACTCGCCAAGTGCAACCGACCTGCGCATGATCATCGACGCCAAGTTTCCAAGGTTGGCGGGCGCACCCGCTCAAGGTCTCATCAATCTATGGGAGGGTGTCCGCGCGCTCGGTACGCCGGCGTCTACCCGCGACGTCGGTCTGCGCGAGCTGGAGAGGTTCTGCACGCGCATCAGCGCGTTGCTACCCTCGACTACTCAGTCCATGGACATCGATCACGATCCAACACAGCAGACGGATCTGGTGCAGTTGTTCCCGAATCCCACAGTGCGAGAAGATATGTTCCTCGAAGCGCGCGATGTCTTCTTCGGTGCAGGCGCCACCACTACTGCGGGCCGCGCGCATCTCGCAGCTGTCGCAGACGTTGCCGCCAGGCATCTCGGGATCTCGGAGGAGCGTAAAGAGTGGATTTTGCACAATCGTACGCCGGAGTTCGACGTAGAGAAGGACGTGAACGGACGCATCACTGCCATGCGTGCGGGACGTGCACGACTTCCCGCGCGCACATCGAAAATGGACATCGCTCCTCCCATAACCCGTCCTTTTGCTATGCATAAGCCCGCTACATCGCTGATGGCGCGGCTTGCTACCGCCATATCTCTCGCGGAGCCAATACTCCTTACCGGTGAGACCGGTACGGGTAAGACCAGCGTCGTAACGCATCTTGCATCCCTCCTCCGCCGGCCCCTCATCTCCCTCAATCTGTCGAATCAAACAGAGTCATCAGATATTCTCGGAGGATTCAAGCCTGTCGACGCGCGCATTCCAGGGGCGGAGCTGCAGCAACGCTTTCTTGACTTGTTCGGGGGTACGTTCAGCAGAAAGAAGAACGCGCATTTTGAGGAGTCCGTGCGGAAGGCCGTGCAGGAGCGGAAGTGGAAGCGGGCGGCGGGTTTATGGCTAGAGGCGACGAAGATGGCGAAGAATCGGATACAGGCAAAGCAGGCCGAAGAAGACGCGTAAGTTTGTCCGCTGTCACGGATTGCGCTGTTTTCTCAAAGCTTGTACAGGAAGGAACTGGAAGGCGGTACGCCACGCAAGCGGAGAAAGGTGGAGAGCGCGGGGTTGAAGATCTCCATGGATGCGTGGGATGCTTTCGAGCGCGATGTGCAGGCATTCGAGGTGCAGCATGTACAGGGGAAGAGCAAGTTCGCATTTGCCTTTGTTGAGGGCCCACTAGTCAAGGCGCTGCGAAATGGGGATTGGTAAGCGGATTTCCCATGGATATACTCTAGTCATGGTCTCTGACACGGTGGACTGTAGGATCCTGCTCGATGAGCTCAATCTTGCGACGCCGGAAACGTTGGAGTCGATCTCGGGACTTCTCCAGGGTCCCACTGCCTCTATCACCCTGACAGAACAAGGCTCTCTCGAACCTGTTCCACGCCATCCTGACTTCCGTCTGTTCGCGTGCATGAACCCCGCGACGGACGTGGGCAAGAAAGACCTCCCGCCCAACATCAGATCCCGCTTCACCGAGATCGACGTTCCCCCTCCCGACTCGGACAGGGAGACGTTGTTAACGATCGTAGCGCAATATATCGGCGCGTGCGCTGTCGGCGACAAGGGTGCCATCATGGACGTCGCGGAATTCTACAGCGCGGTGAAGCGCTTGGCCGAAGAACGGCAGATCGCGGACGGGTCTAACCATCGCCCGCACTTCAGCATGCGTACTCTTGCTCGTGCGCTGACATTCGCCGCAGATATGGCCCCCAAATATTCTCTGCGTCGAGCCCTATGGGAGGGCTGTCTCATGGCTTTCACAATGGTGTTGGACGGACCCAGCGCAGCGGCCGTCACTGCCCTGGCGCAGAAGCATATCCTTGCTGGAGTCCGTAATTCCCGTTCGCTTCTGGCGAAGGAAACCCTCCCTCCCAGCGACCCTTCGGCTTTCGTAAAATTCGGTCCTTTTTACCTCGAGCGAGGCCCCGTGCCGGAGGATCCCGCTGAAGACTACATCATGACCCCTTCGGTGGAGGCGAAGCTCATCGACCTTGCCCGTATCATCTCGGCGAAGCGCTTCCCAGTCCTCATCGAGGGACCTACGTCCAGCGGGAAAACGAGCTCCATCGAGTACCTCGCCCAGCGGACAGGACATCGTTTCGTTCGGATCAACAACCACGAACATACCGACATCCAGGAGTATATCGGGACCTATGTCTCCGACCCATTGACTGGAAAGCTCGTTTTCAAGGAAGGCCTGCTGGTGCGAGCCCTTCGCCAGGGAGACTGGATTGTTCTGGACGAGCTCAACCTTGCTCCGACGGACGTCCTCGAAGCGCTGAACCGTCTGCTCGACGACAATCGCGAACTCGTCATCCCCGAAACTCAGGAAGTTGTTCGTCCTCACCCACATTTCATGCTCTTCGCCACACAGAACCCTCCCGGGCTGTACGCTGGACGCAAAGTCCTATCTCGCGCCTTCCGAAACCGGTTCCTGGAGGTCCACTTCGAGGACGTGCCACAGGCTGAGTTGGAGACCATTCTCTGCCGGCGATGCCGGATCGCACCGTCGTACGGTCAACGCATTGTCGCTGTCTTCCGCGAGCTGCAGAAGCGGCGTCAGTCAAGCCGAGTTTTCGAGAGCAAGCAAGGTTTCGCCACCCTCCGTGATTTGTTCCGATGGGCTGGTCGCGATGCGATTAGCTACGAAGAGCTGGCGGCTAACGGCTACATGTTGCTGGCGGAGCGGGCACGTCGCGACGATGACAAGCTTGTGGTCAAAGAGGTTATCGAGTCGATCATGAAGGTTCGCATCGACGAATCCTCCTTGTACGACCTCAAGAACCCGAAGTTCGACCCGGCGGCGTTTTTGGGATGCCCCCTTCCTTCCTATTCGCAGGTTGTATGGACCTCTGCCATGCAGCGTTTATTCGTCCTTACCGCTCGTGCACTGCGATTCAACGAACCGGTGTTGCTGGTAGGCGAAACCGGGTGTGGAAAGACGTCTGTCTGTCAACTATATGCGGAAGTCCTTGGTCGTACTCTGAAGGCTGTGAACTGTCACCAAAACACAGAGACTGCGGATCTCATCGGAGGCCTCCGTCCCATTCGCAACAAGGCCGCAATCGAAGCCGAAACTATCCGGGATGCAGTTGCATTACTCGCGCAGTGTGGCGTTTCTGACATCGCGGAGGACACCTCGGCATTGACTACAGCTATCGATGGATTGCTCAAATCTGGCTCGATGGCTACCGCTCAGGAAGCATCGCTTCGTGACATGCGAGCTCGTCTGCAGCGTCTCAGCGCGATGTTCGAGTGGCGTGATGGTCCTTTGGTGGAGGCCATGAGAAATGGCGATGTCTTTTTGCTTGATGAAATTTCCCTTGCCGATGATTCCGTGCTCGAAAGACTGAACAGCGTCCTGGAACCCGGACGTACAATTGTTTTGGCGGAGCGTGGGGGAGCGGACGAGGAGATTCCCGCTATCAAGGCTTCCGACGACTTCAAATTCGTCGCAACAATGAACCCAGGCGGAGACTACGGCAAAAAGGAACTCTCTCCTGCCTTGCGTAATCGATTTACGGAGATCTGGGTTCCACCGATCACTGACCGCCGCGATTTGGAGTGCATCGTTGAGACGCTGTGGCAGCATGAAGTCTTGAAGGCATACACGAAGCATCTTCTAGACTTCGTAGAGTGGCTTTGTGCTGCCGTCAACGACCGTGCATTTGCCAACCTCCGTGATATCCTGGTCAGTACCTCCATGTTCTGTGCTCGTCGCTACTCACTCACGGTATCTAAAGGCCTGGATCGCGTTTTCTAACGCGGCCATCATCCGCAATGCGGACACGCTGTCGCCGAATGCAGTATTCGTAAGCAATCGCTCATCTGTTTGCTGCTTCCGTAAGGCTCATAAACGACAGCACCACGCCGCTGAGATGACTTTCTTGGATGGACTAGCCTCGATGCCTCAGCTTTCTGCATACTCAAAGGAAGCGCTCCTACGTCTGAAGGCGGAGGCTTCTGCGAAACTTCACGAACTCGTCCCTCTCCCTTCCGGGTCCAACGAAGTTCACACACTCTCGTATGACCCCTCCGGCGCCCGCTTCGGTCCCTTTACGATACCCAGGGGTCCGCTCGAACCGTCTGCTCAAAGCTTCAGCCTAGAAGCTCCGACTACGCGCGACAACGTCATGCGGGTTGTGCGAGCCTGCCAGTTACAGAAGCCCGTCATGCTCGAGGGCAGTCCTGGGGTAGGCAAGACGAGTCTCGTTGCCGCGTTGGCGAACATGTGTGGCCACCACCTGTGCAGAATCAATCTTTCGGACCAGACGGACCTCGTAGATCTGTTCGGCTCGGATCTTCCTGTTGAAGGAGGCGAACCGGGGCAGTTTGCATGGAAGGATGCCGAGTTCCTTCGGGCTTTGCAAGAAGGACATTGGGTTCTCTTAGACGAGATGAACCTCGCTCCGCAGTCTGTGCTTGAGGGGCTCAACGCTGTGCTAGACCACCGCGGTACAGTCTACATCCCCGAACTCGGTCGCTCATTCGTACGCCACCCCTCATTCCGCATCTTCGCTGCGCAGAACCCGCTCCATCAAGGGGGAGGCCGCAAAGGTCTTCCGAAGTCTTTCCTCAACCGTTTCACCAAGGTTTACGTGCAGGAGATGTCATCTACTGATTTGCTCCTGATTTGCCGAAACCTGTTCCCGAACTACCCCTCACATCTCCTGGAGAAGATGATTCACTACATGGCCGTATTGAACGAGGAAACCATGATCAAGAGGACATTCGCTAGCGAAGGCGCGCCATGGGAGTTCAATTTGCGCGATGTCATCCGGTGGACTACCCTCCTATGCCAATGCGACCCTCCAGCACATCCGTCTGTTTTCCTCTCTTCAATAATTCTTCAACGCTTCCGAACTTCTCAAGATCGCGATCGCGCCCGCTTGCTATTTACCGATATCTTCGGTCCATGCGAGCTAGGTGAGCCCGAATTCATCTTGACGGCCTCACACCTCCAGGTTGGAAACCATCGCTCCAGGCGAAGCGGTCGCCTTTCCGCACTTCGTGGAGGACGGATCTTACGGACATCAGCGTCTGCCCTGGAATCTCTGGGGACGTGCGTCTCTAATGGGTGGCTAGCCATCGTCAACGGTCCGAAGAATTGCGGGAAGACTACGCTGATCAGGACTCTGGCCAACCTGCTGGGTAAGACTCTACAGGAGGTCTCGATCAACAACGCTACAGATGCGACCGACATCCTGGGAAGCTTCGAAGAGACTGATCTTGGGTATCGGGTCTCAGTGGTCCTCGAGGGACTCCTTGGCGTGCTGGATGACCTCTTGTGCTCGGGAACTGGTTGGCAACTGCCTATGGTCTCAGATCACATCGCCCTTCTACGCTCCTCTTCACGCGCAGTCTCTGATACTTCACCCCAAGCGGTTCTTAGGAGGCTATCCCAGATCTTGGCAGAGCTTTCTGGTCTTCCGGAACCGTATGCCTCTCGCTGTTCCTCAATACGCAGGGATATCCAAGAAATCGCAGAGCAGGGCTCGAAAGCAGGTCGTCTCGAATGGGTGGACGGTCCTCTTGTCCGCGCCCTGAGAGATGGCCATTGGTTGCTGCTCGACGGCGCCAACCTCTGTAACGCGTCGGTTTTAGATCGCTTGAACTCTCTCTGCGAGATGGGCGGTGCTCTGACGCTGAATGAACGTGGTGCCGTCAACGGCGAGGTTCAGATCCTGTATCCCCATCCAGAATTTCGACTCTTTATGTGTGCAGATCCTCAGTATGGAGAGTTGTCGAGGGCTATGCGGAACCGAGGTATTGAGATTGCCCTTTCTGCCGAGCCGGATGTTGAAGACTGGCGACGTCTTCTCGATCATCTCCGGTGTTCGTCAAGACTTGCTAGCCCGTCCTCTGATTTACGAACATCCTATACGGTATATTCAGGATTGCGTCGTGGACTCCAGCCCTTGCCTGCCACCTCGCAAATCTCGATCTCTTGGCCTTCCGATCAACTGTTGATGGAGGACTCAGCGGTTGCACATGCGGCGGATATTGGACCAGTTATCGCGTCTTCTCTTGCACCGGCCTCCTCGAACCGGGCGATATTCTACTACACAGCGGTGAATGTGGTACCTGACGCTCTGGCTCATCTGTCGCGATTCCTCCCTTACTTCGGCGACGGTCCTGCGACTGTCATGTCCACCCTGGAAGCCCTTTTGGGAGTGATAGCATGTAGCGACGTGTATCGTAACATCGTGCAAATGCGGAGGCAATTCAGTCGCTCGTCTCAAGTCCCGTGTGATATTCTGCTGGCACAGGTGAGTCTTACATGTCAAGGTGAGTTTCGACAGGGCTGGACTCATTCTCTCTTCGTCGCAAGCCGTTGTATATGGACGTGGCCAACGCGGTCCAAAAGACAACCTCCGAGTCACTAGAAGAAGCACCGACGCTCTCGCTCCGTTTCCTTCGTCTACTCGCTGCTGTGACCGCCGATTATGACTCTGCGGCGAAGCCTAGACACGGTCATAGCAGGGTGACCGCCAAACGCATCGATTATTCTAGCCCGGAGGCTCGTGCGGTCGACGCCGCGCACAGATTGATAGAAACTATCAAAGACGCTTCAACCACATTCCTCAGCCGCTCTCCCTTCTATGCAAGCCATTCTGTGGGTATCATGCAGTTCATGACCTCCATATTCTCTGCTAAATGTGCTCCTGCAGGATGTGGATGCGCTCCTTGCTTTCGCCGCATATGGGCGCTTCCTGCAAGGGGCCAGCCCGTCTGCAGAGTCTTTCGACTTTTCCTTGGCATTGGCAGTCGTCGAATGGATGGAGCAAGTTTTCAGCATTCACGACCGGTCCTCTACACTTGTCGACATATCCCGTGCGGCATCCAATTTGAAGGCGGTCGTATCACTATCCACTGGAACTGGACTGTTCGACATGTGGCGGAAGCTGTCGCCTGAGCAGACATGCTCAACCCAAGGAGATATGTTGTTGCGACTTGAAGATGCAGCGCGCGGGTTGGCAGATGTGCAACGTGGCATCAGTGAGTCTTCAAAGAATGCTGATGTAACCTTGCTGAATAGCCACAGGGATCCGGGCGCAACTACTAGACTTGATGTCCTTGTGGGTTGTGGCCAATGCGTCACCTGAGAAGAACCAGAGCCAAATCACCGAGCTGAACGTGGAAGTGGCGAAGGTATAGTAGCTGCACAGAGAAAATATCCATCTTGCTGAGGAATTGTACAGCGTCTAGCAGAAGTCGGCGAGCGCGACGCGGTCAACGGCCTCAAAGTTGACTATATACATGTTTGCGCGCGGCTTCAAGCACTATACGGAATTGCAACAAATAAATCCACATTGGGAACGGTCAGGAAGATGTTTATCGACGAATCAGTCTGCTTCGACGCTCATTCTACTCTCAGATCATCCAAAACCTTGTGGATATCAGTTGCTCTGATCCTGGAGTTCCATTATCAGGCTTGATACCTTTCAAGCGTATCTCATGGACTCGTGACGCGGGTGAATGTGAGATTATGTTTACTTGCCTTTGCGCACCAAAGTTAATCGTCTGCCAGCCATAGGGCCGATATATATCCAGCTCGTGGGGGAATGGCTCAGTCAGATATGGACCGCAGCGCCAATTGGCGAGGTAAGTAGTTTTGTCACAACCTTTGGAAGTCATCATTTAATCCGGTTGCCTCTAGCTTAGTGGAGGTTCGGCACTTTGTCACCCTATCGAACTTTCTGACACCGTTCTCGCATGGTATGTAGTGTGCTCGAGTCGCAGACCACCCTGATCACTGATCAAAGTATCCAGCAATGATGAATTGCGGTCTTTCAGTGGGTTTGCTCAATATGATTTCGCGTTGAGGAGACGCTTGGCAATGCGCTCTGGACCTCTCTCTACCAATGCCTCGCGCTGGTCTCAGATGCTAGCATTGCTCATGCATACTGCTCTGTTGGTAAGTGGTGAACACATTCACGGCAGCATTCACACTCACACAAATGCAGGTTGTCTCGTCTCTCTCATCGAGTATCATGGACCAGGTGGGAAAAAGCCAAGGACGTAGCCTGTCTATGCCCATGATCATGAACATCTTCGACGAGGTCCAAGATTCTCGAATCGCGCCTGTGTACGAGACACATCTGCGTAGTCCCTTTCAGGCCCTCCGTGACTCCCTGGATGAGTCCTACCTCCTCCTTGGTCACGGCTGGATCGGTCTCTCTCGTTTCCTGCTGGAACTCTATGTCCCTAATATACCCATCGATCCATCCGCAATCGAGCGGTACTCTCGCGAATACTGGGACGAACAGCGTATCCTCCTTGAAGAAGAACTTCATCTCTATCGCGAGCACGAACAAAGGACGAGCGGAAGGCCGGATACTCTAGTGACTAGATACCTGTCGAAGGAGCTGCGCAGAGCGAGCGAACGTGCTGCGAAAGGCTCCAAACAGGTCTCGCCAAGGTCCGATACGATGAAGCTACACGCGTATTGGACCGAAGTGGCCCAGTTCTTGTCGCACGCTGCCTCTCCCGCCAACATCGACTCTATCGCCTCTTCTCTCCGTGATCGCAAAATATCCTCTCTCATGCGCGAGCAAGTATTCCAAGAATCGACAGCGGCATTCAGCCAGCGACTCGACAGCGCTTATCCCGACTTCGCGGACGTCAGCGGACTCTTGCACCTTGCACTTCTTCAGCAGCGTCTCGGTCTGCGTTTCATTGCAGACGCGAATGCAAGCCCTGAATCATCCGATGTCGAGGGAGGTCGGGTTGCTGCGGCACTTGTGGCCTTCCCTAGCGTGTGCGGCTCCGAGGCACTGCGTATCGTTTGCCAGCCTGCCGAGCCGTCATTCTCTTTAGTTCTGGCTAGGCTAGCTGCTGTTGCATCGGATGTGTCTTCGGGTGTCGATCTGCAAACATGCCTGCATTCGGTAGAGGAGATCTACGAGCAATCACTGGGCTTGTGGTTGATCGACAAGGCGAGGGCTGAAGAGGCTGAACGCGAGGCTCAGTCCCTATACCGACACAAGACTGATTCCAATGCCCCTGCCACCGACGCGGAGCTCGAGGAACAGGAGTTCCTTGCTCTATTCCCCGAGTTTGAAGACCTTCTGGAGGCGAATACGGCTCCGACCGCTGCTCAGTCTCGGAAGAAGCCAAACACCCTCGTTGAAGCAGCCGACATCAGGAAACTCTGCGTTCTACACCAGCATCTCTTCGGAAATCAGCGCTCGACATTGGCCATCATTGACAGCGACGCGGACTTCGGGGCTCTCAGGAAGGCGCTTACGCGCGATTTGCTCGCATCTGAAGCATCTCATCTGCCCGAGAGACTCGACCAACTCAGTCGGCCATACCAGATCTCTCTCCTCCTCGGCCGCCTGTCTGTACTTCATGGCGCCGCATCTATCTCATCGAGGCCCTATAACTTCTACTCAGACCCTAGCGTCCCTGAAATACGTAAGGGCCTCGAAGTACTGCAGAGAATGGTCGATCGACTTCTCACCCTGATCGAGGAATGGCCGGAGCAGATGGTCCTTCAACACCTCAAGGCTCGTTGCGATGCTATCCTGAATCTCGATATCTTCAGCCCCGTTGCAAAGGTCTTGTCCGCTATCGAGCAGCTTCTGCTGCATATGGAGGACTGGGAGATGTACGCGAACCGGGAAAATACTCTGAATGCCTACCAGCACGACCTCGCCTCTTTGATTGTCTCATGGCGCCGTCTCGAGTTGACTTCTTGGCAGGGGCTCCTTCGCACACAGGCTCAGGAGTTCGCCCATGGTGCCTCTGAGTACTGGTTCCGACTATACGAGGCGACGGTCCGAGGGGTTGCTTCTGCCGTACAAGAGGAAGACCGAGGTGACGAAGGAGCACTTGCGAAGTACCTTGACGGACTGGTGCCATTGCTCGATACCTTCATGAGTTCGACTCCCCTGGGCCAGTACAGTCAACGACTGGCCTACCTCCGAGCATTCGAGGTCTACTGCAAGTACTACAGTGGGACTCTGGTCGGTAAACGGGCCGCTGCCTTCCAGAGTGCACATCGCGTCCTTCGTTTCACATGCATGTACTATGCCCAGTTCGTCCCTCGAGTCACGTCTTCCCTCGCGTCTCAGCAAGAAGCTCTGGAGAAGGAGATCCGCGGTTTCATCAAACTCGCCAGCTGGAAGGACATAAATGTGCACGCCCTCAAGCAGAGCGCTCAACGTACTCACCGTCAGCTCTACAAGTGTGTCCGAAAGTTCAGGGAGATCCTCCGCCAGCCTGTGACCCCGCTCCTGATACCCCCTGCGGCTGGTGCCGAGGAGTCGGCGACTTCTGCGGCCCGTCCTACACTTCACCTGATAGAAGGCCCTTTGACATTCCCCGCTTTTCCACACCATGCTTCCCATTCAGAGCATCTCCTGAATCTCGAACGGACGTTCAAAAACTTCCAGTCTGTCGTACGGGGACGGATCGGCGCTCTCATCGACACCCTTTCTCCAACCGACGTCGAGGACCTTTCTGCAGAGATCATCACCACCATGCAGAGTCTGGCCTCCGCGAGCGTACCCAACGACGTGACTGGCGAACAGCGTGATAAAGCTCAGAAGGCGCTGCTCGTGCGCAAGAGGAAGGCCTGGAGTGACTTGCTCAAGGAGTTGAAGCGCATCGGTCTTGCGATGAACGTGAAACCTGAAGTCCTCGAGCAGCAGAGCAACGCGCGCTGGCTCAGGGAGCAGCCTATCGTTGTTGATCCACAGACAGCAGTCGGGCCGTTCGAGAAGAGCGAGACGTACCTCCTCCGATTGTCTAGGCTGCTTCCTGATCTCCGATCCTCCCTGTCCAACCACAATCCGGACATCGGAACTCGAGATCTGCAGCGCGGGATCAACCTCGTGGAGTCAGCCTTCTCTCTCGCTGTGGAAGCCCGAGCATGGTATGTACAATTTGCCTCAATGCAACTCACGCTGCTAATGGTCGTTCTACAGCTTCGTCGATGCAGTCGAGCAACACAGCCGTCTGCAGGAACTCTCCAAGCGCCTCCACATGATCGTCGAGCATCCACGAATAGTCGCGTCTGGTTCTGCTGCACAGGACCGCACGGTCCGCATCAAGGAAGACCTCGGAAGGCTTGTCAACGCTCTTGAGGAGACACACGGGATCTGGAAGCAATACCTGGATGAGCTACCCGATACCGAAGTTCTTCCTTCCGCGGTACAAGAGCTACAATCTGTCATCGATTCTTCGAAGGTGTTCTTCAGTCAGGTCGCAGAGGTGTCGACCAAGGTGAAGTTGACGCCCGTGCCAGTTCTGCTCGAAAGTGCGTCATCATATCGGATTTATACCGTCTCTTCCCCAACTCACATACATTTACTTCACGCGACAGATGAGTCGGAGGTGATCGAGCAAGCCCTTGACCATGTCCGCTCAGTTTGTCACCTACTTCGCGGATGGACCGAGGGACCGAATGTGGTCTCCATCTTCGCTAGTTCTGTACTGGAATGGCTCGAAAAACGGGATGCCTTCTCCAACGTGCAATTTGAGCACAACCGTCGCGACATCGCCACAGACAACACGGCGGACCTCATTGATCGACTCTTGCTTTCTGCACAAGGCATCCTCGCCATTCCGCCCCCTCCGGCAAAGAGCGAGTCGGACATGGAGGAGACCCCGGACCGCTTCGTCCGCGACTACAACCGCTCGATCATGCAAGTCACGCGTGCACTCAAGCTGGACGGGGTCGCGTCCCTGCTCACGTCCGTAGTCAACGAGGCCGTGTGCACCTCGCCAGAAGAGCTCGAGAAGCGTCTCGCGCGTGCTCTGCCGTTCCTCGACATCTACCTTGAGCTTGCGCGCGTGCAGCTCACGAACCACTGCGCATGGACGAAGGCGCTCTTCAAACTCGATTACGTCGTCTGCACCGTGATGCGCACCATCGCTCAGGACGGTTTCTGTAAGCCTCCTGATACCGGTGAAGCAGAGGCAGGGGAAGGAGCTATGGAAGACGCTGGAGGTGTCGGGTTGGGAGAAGGGACGGGAAAGGAGAACGTGAGCAAGGAGATCGAGGACGAGAGCCAGGTGGAAGGACTCCAAGGAGAAGCGGAAGAAGACGAGGACGTGGAGCGTGCGGAAGAAGGGAACGCGCTGGAAATGAGCGAGGACTTCGGCGGGAAGATGCAGGACGTGGAGGAAGAGGAGGGTGAAGAAGGCGAGGAAGATGATGAGGAAGGGAGCGAGGAGGAGCCTGAAGAGCAGCTCGGCAATCTCGATGCGGCGGACCCGTCCGCTGTGGACGAAAAGCTGTGGGGAGACGAGAGCGGCCCGGATGATACGAAGCAAGATCAAAATCAGGCTGCCGAGGATCACTCGACGAAGCAGCAGCAGGACTCAGAGACAGTGGCTAAGGAGGATGAGGGACGCAAGGAATCGAAGGAGAAACAGAAGGAGCAGCCGAGGGAAGAAGGGAAGGAGGGTGAAGAAGGGGAAGAGCCAGCGCCGGAGGACGCGATGCAGGAAGAGGAGGTGCAGGAGGAAGGGGAGCAGGATCAGCAGGGAGGCGCACCGCTTGACGAGTTCGTGCCAGAGGCGAACACCTTGGACCTACCCGAGGACTTGGACCTTGGGAAGGACGACGGCAAGGAGCCAGAATTGGACGATGACATCGACATGGGCGGCGAAGAGGAGGAAGGAGAGGGACTTGAAGAGGAAAAGCCGGGCGAAGGTATCGACGAGGGTGCCGAAGAGGATGACGCAATGGACGTGGAAGAGAACCCACAAGCCCTTCCGGAGGACGGCGCGCAGCCGGAGAACATTTCTGAGGACGTCGTCGACGGTGCAACAGCCCAGGCAGACCTTCACGCGGGTACGGGACAGGACAGTGGTGAGGCTGGAGATCAAGCTATGGCCGACTCCAACCAGGGCCAGGGAGGGCAAGGCCCTTCATCTGCTGGAGAGGCTGGAGGGCCGGAAGAGGAGACGCAAGAGGGCGAGAAGTTGACTCAGGACTCTGCTGCTCAAGAGGAGCGCCCGCAGGAACAGTAATTCGTTCTTGGTTGTTTGTCAGGAAGCTCTTCTGACGTTCACTGCTGTAGATCTGCCGACGCAACCATCGACGCGGCCGACGCTGTTGACGAGGGCAAAGACCACAACGGCTCTGCAAGGTCTCATCAGGGAGCAGTCCCGTCCCAAATGAAGAGCCAACCCCTGCAAAACAACCCGCTCCGCAGCCTTGGGGACGCCCTTCGGGAGATCAGCCAGCGTTTCGACGAGATCCTCGAAAGCGAAGGTCCTCAGGAACGTACGGAGCAAATGGACACGTCCGGAGCGCCACAACTCGAGTACATTCGCCCCGAGGAGGATACGGGCGCTGAAGAAATGCAGGCGCTGGGTCCCGCGCAACAGGAGGACGTCGCGAAGCTGAACGAGCTCAAGTTCCTCGATGAGGAGACGCAGCCGACAGAGGACCTCCAGCCTATGGAGGAAGACGCTCCCGAATCTGCACCTGAACCATCATCTCGCCCTCCAACATCCACACTACATGCCGAGCCGACCGCGCAGGCCATCCGAGACGACGTCAAGAGCGCACTCACGCAGACCGAGGTCCGTTCACAGCAGTCCGGACAAGCCGTCACCGATCTTCCCGAGCCGCACCCCTCGGACCACCTCGTCCCTTCTGAAGAAGAGGAGCTCGATGCGCAAAAAGCCGTCGAGCTCGCGCTCCGACAATGGCAGGCCGAGGGCCAGCCGGCCGCGCAGGCGGAGGAGATGTGGCGCAAGTACGAGTCGCTCACGCACGACCTCTCGTACGCGCTCTGCGAGCAGCTCCGGCTCATCCTCGAGCCGACGATGGCGACGCGCCTCAAGGGCGACTACCGCACGGGCAAGCGCCTCAACATGAAGAAGATCATCCCGTACATCGCGTCCGAGTTCACGAAGGACAAGATCTGGCTCCGCCGCACCCGCCCGAGCCAGCGCGAGTACCAGGTGCTGATCGCGCTCGACGACTCGCGATCGATGGCGGAGTCGCACTCCGTGCACCTCGCGTTCCAGACGCTCGCCCTCGTCGCGAAGGCGCTCGGCAGGCTCGAGGTCGGCGACGTCGCTATCGCGAAGTTCGGCGAGGGGGTGGATGTCCTGCACGGCTTCGACGGCGGTCCGTTCACGGACCAGGCGGGCACGCGCGTCATGGGCGCGTTCCACTTCGACCAGAAAGCGACGCAGGTCCTCTCGCTTCTCGAGACGAGCTTGAAGATGCTCGAGGAGGCGCGTGAAAGGCGGGCCATGAGCTCGTCCTCCGCTGCCGACCTATGGCAGCTCGAGATCATTATCTCCGATGGTATCTGCCAGGACCACGAGCGTCTCCGGACTGTCCTGCGCCGCGCGGAAGAACAGCGTGTCATGGTTGTCTTCATCGTCCTCGACTCCCTCCACTCGAAGAGGACGGGGGGCGCGGGCGCGAACGAGAACTCCATCTTGTCCATGAATCAAGTCGCATACAAGATGGTGGACGGGCGCATGGACCTGCAGGTCAAGCGGTACCTGGATACGTTCCCCTTCGACTATTACGTCGTGTTGCGGAGTGTGGAGGCGTTGCCAGACGTGTTATCGGGAACTCTGAAGCAGTTTTTCGAGCGGGTCGCAGAAGCATAGACGTAGACGTAGCAGACATAGAACAATATTACGTTTTCTTGGTATCGTACATCAGGCATGAATATTTTGTAATTAGCATTCCAGGCTGCTGTACTCTGATACACTTTTGATTCCTGTAGAATGGCAACGAGCCGCAACGGCACGTTGGAGTGCTGGGATGTACGACAGCGGAACGAGCCACGCGCAGTGCGATTCGAGAGCCGGTAGGCAGGCTGCGCGGGTCAAAGTGCTTCGAAGCTGATATATCGAGTAACAATAGGTCGACGCTGTGGTACGCGAGCAACGCCGGCCTGCCCTTGGTCCCTGACAGGACTGGTCAAGGACCGAGACTCGAAAGTGGTCACGCTAGCACTCCGAGATGGTGATCGACACGGACATACCACGGTGATCCTGGGATGATGAAACGTCGGCCATCGGGCGATCGTTCTGCAAGTATGGGCGCCCCATTGCGCTTGCAAATGAGACATGTACATAGTGTTATACTCGCTTGAGTGGCAGTACTGTGGCAGTGGGTGTGGGCGCAAGCCTTGAGTTGAGGCGATGGCGGGCGGCGACCAAACAACCGCAGCTCATGAGGCGAACACCAAGAGGTCGACAGGTGAGTTACGACATTGCGAGTAGAAGGTCATGCATCGGCCTCGACTACGTTTGCATTGATTTCCGAAGTCTGATAAGGAGAGATTAAGAGTGCCTGATACGTAGCAGGCGACATGAAGTGGAAGACATCGATGGTGGTGGTTGGGTGCAAAGAACATGAGAGAGGTAAGCGCCCGTAGCCGCTGGCATGTGTGGGCGCTTCCTATCTGCTCGAGTCCAGATCGCATCTTGACGAACAATCGTTTGCACTCAGCCGCTGTGTTCGATTCCTCGTCTCAACCATCTGCATGCCACTCGTCCTGATGGTTGCTGCGACGTACGGAAAGGTGCACGTTCTCGCCGC
Source organism: Trametes cinnabarina (assembly GCA_000765035.1). Lineage (NCBI taxonomy): Eukaryota > Fungi > Basidiomycota > Agaricomycetes > Polyporales > Polyporaceae > Trametes > Trametes cinnabarina. Next base: position 241,715 of record CCBP010000057.1, read on the forward strand.
CTTCTTCAATCGCTATGATGCCCTGAATGGGCGCCCATCTGCCTTCGTACAATGCTTCGTCCGTGTGCCTGCTACCCGATTTGTTGTTCCAGATGGTTGGCGGCAGCTATGACACCGGAGAACCGTGCAGAACTTTGGATTCACTGGCGTGCGTGCGTATTTTTTGCTCTCTCGTCCGTCGCCTTACACGTAGTAAGGTCTGCCTAGGGGAGACAATCCGTCGCCATTCTCCACCTTGACCCACGCATTGTAAAACTCGTCCCATGTGGGTGCAATGCGCAGCTACGCGACATACATCGCGGGACTGTCCAACCCAACGCATGGCGTTAACTCGTCTTCTCACATTTCGGAAACGTCCACCCTCGGATGCAATGTCGCGTGCTTCCGCTCGCGGACGCACTTTCATCTCACCTTGTCTCTCAGGTGATGCCCCGCCGTGGTCCACACGTTGCATGTATCTTGTTTGTCAGTTTATCTGATTGATCGTGGCTTCTTCTCTGCATCAGCCAGTGCTTACTATCGTGGCGTGTCGCCGACTGCACCGTCACTCTGTCACTGTTGAATCTCAGGCCCGACCACGCCGAGCCGCGCCGTGGGAAACAGACATTACTCGATCTTGCTGCTGCGCTGATCATTGTCGACGGACAACGCGTTCAATGTCTCCATCGTCGCAACTGCCCCTGGCCATCCCTTGTCGCTCGTCCCTGGCATTGCACTGTCCGCCAAACTTCATGATCCTGCGCCGGTTGCGGAGGCACGGTAATGAGCGCATGCAAACGCAGGCTGTTTCAACCCCTCGGCGGCTGCGTCCCTTCGCGGCATCGTACGCTTCGATTCTTCAGGCACGCAAACCGCAACGGCTGGTGTACCACTCACAGCATGTCGTGTCGACGCCGCTTTCAAATTTCCTCATCACTTGCTTCGTCTTCTACCGGTATGATGCTTTGTCACGGCACGCCGGCATCACATACCCATCTGTCTCCATCGAAGCATCGCGCTATTTCGAGACCTCTCTGCAAGTGACCAGCCCAGGATGAAGTCACCGCTCCAGGACGTGGCTGGACACGGCGCCGCCCGAGGAGAACGCGAAGTTCTACCAGCATCCCGGGCGGTAGGGTCCCCTCACCCCTGGGAGTTGGATGTTGCAGCGTGCGTGTCGCCTGCTCCCCGCCCTATGTTCCCTCCCAGCGTCGACACCACGAAATGGGCATCACCGTCTTCTCGGCAAGTGGTTCTCCGCATCGCCATATGTTCCGAATGCCCTGATGGGGTGGATGGGCAGGATACTCATGCGTTGCCAGCGTTGGATGGCCACCTCATACCGGAGGAACAGGTACTCCATGCTTGTGTGCGGTCGTCGCGCTGTCGTAGCGACAACTCCATGCATACCTCTTCTGTAAGATGCCGGAGACCGTATCTGGAGATAGCCATGGGGCATAGTCACCGCCCAGTTCCACGGTGCGGGCTCATCTTTGCATTACGCGCCGCTCTCATGCAATCGCTGTATCGAAGAGCATGATGGTCAAGCCCGTACAAATGAGTGGAGTTCATCTGTTCGCCGGAGCCCGCAACGTTCCTGCAGAGGGCGCTGTGTGCCGAGTGCTTGTGAACTCGAAGTCTGCGCCAGCGTGTTAGTATATGATGGTGGCCCCTGGGATAGGCCTCTCTGCGCGGAGTCGCGGACGAACCCCTTCCGCGTTATCGCCCAGTGGCAGATTGAGTTCGACATAGCTCTATTATGTCCATCCCACATCCTATCCTTCCTTTTGTCCGGTTGTGTGTTGAAGGGACAGAGGACGATATCATGCGTGGTGTTCCTCGTGCGCCGCTCACTTTCGTCGGAGCTCGAGGTTCTTCTATCAGCCCGACATGCATCTGCTGTTCGACTAAGAGGATGCACATGGTCCGATCTCGTGATACGAAGGCGTTTTTGTGCGTGCAGGGCTGCGCTGGGCCTTGGGATCGAGGCCATTACAAGGCTTGATCTCCGCAAGATCTCAGTCAAGTTCCTCCTGGTGCACTTGCTCAGCGCGAGGCGTGTGCACGCCACGGACCAGCAGAAATTCCATGGGCATCCGACAGCGATCCGGCGAGCGGGAACGCGATCCCAGGCCGTATATTTAAAGCGACCCGACTTCTTCCCCTGGCCTGCAGCTACCTATCGCCTCCGCAGCAGCCCCCGCCAATTGCAACGCCGCGCAAGAAGCCTCCGCCCCGCCCCGCCCTCCCACGTCCATTCAGCCGCCATGCAGGCCTTCCGCTACGTTCTCTCCCTCGTCGCCGTCGTCGCGGCCGCCCTCTCCGTCGCCCAGGCGTCCCCCGTGGCCGTCCCCGTACGTGTTCCCACGCCTGTCACGGGAAGCCGCAGGATCTTCGCGCTGATCAGCCCGCACGTATTCACGTCCCGATATTCCAGGAGCCCGGTCCAGGTCGAGCGCCGCTACATGACCACCCCCGACTATTGATATTGAGGCACCCGCCGCGCCCGCCTCATGACGAGCCCACCGCCATTGCGACGAGCCGGCGAGCCGTCGCATGTACCCTTTGAATTTCTACCAGGTACGTGACGGACTCGGGTCGCACGACCCTCTCTCCGCCTCCGGCCATTGTTGATCTGCGTGTTCAACCCATGTCGGCTCTATAGGTCTCCCCCATCCAGCAAATCAGCCACCGTATTGAACGAAGCCAGACGTCTCGCCGCCCCTGACATCACTTTCCTTATTGATAACTTGTCTACTATCGCGCCGCTCTGCATGGGCTTCCGCGTCTTTGATTCGCGCCGTCCTGAAGCATCTATGTAGAACCCAGCGGATCCATTCTTCCTCTACCTGTCTCCCTCTTCGGAGGGAGCGAGCTGCAAGTTCGAGCTTGGCCCTCACTTACGATTCGTAATCGAATTGCGCGTGTGTACCATTACACCTGTGTATCCCTCCGATCCGGCGTCATTGCTCTGCCACTCATAACTCCGGGTTTTCTTCGTCACGCTGCACTCCGGCAATCCTACTTGAGTACCAAACAGCAACCACGCGTCGACGTGCACGCGTGCCCTGTGAGGCGCCTCGTTAACCGTACGCGTGCATCTGCATCTCGCATTATGCATCATATCGACGCAGGAGAGATCCGACATGACCCCTTGGTAGATCGACTCGCCATGTCGAGCTCTACGATCGCCGGGCGCTGCATGTGCGTCCATACAGACCGGCCATGGCGGCGGATCGAGGACACTCGCCAGATCTCCAAAGCATCACGGCGAAGCCGGTGTATTTCTAGCACCGTCGTGGCACCCTCCATCGTGCATCATGCTTGCCGGACGCTCGCAGAACGCTGCACGTCCGGCACGGGCCCTCGGACGCCCTGGGCTCGCCAACCGGCTTTTCGATAAGTATTCCTATGGAAAACTCTAACCATCCGAACGCGCTGTTAAGCAGGCGTCGTACGCGGCTCGATTGGACGTGGCGTGCGCCGTTCCCGCGATCCCGATACTCCGGCCGTTGACACTGCGTTGAGATATCGAGCACGGTTCGGTTTATTCGTGTCCGTGAGCGCTGTGACTACATATACGAAACGCCCGGGATTGATGATATCATAGGCGTCGAGGTGCGCCCGATTAGTACGCGATGGACCAACGACGAGACCCTGGTTCGCCGGCCCACGATAACTTACACGTAGTGGGGACGCGCACATTGATAGTCGCCGGACCGACTTCATCAGCTGTGCTAGTCGACAATTTTACAGTACGTAATGCCCGGCGTCGACTAGGATAGGTGCGCTGCCGTCGAATGTCGGATGATACACGCGTGCATTTCAGCCCGTGCCAATAACGGTCCAACCATTGCCCAAGTTGGACTTATGAAGCGATCCAGGTGTCAAAAAATACAAACATGTAGCCGTACACAACTTGATTGGTTCGTAGTAGCCCAAAACCACCTCCGGAGAGGGAGAGATATAGCTGAAGGAATAAGTACGCTGGGTTGTGTATGTACAAGCGGAATCGAGTGGGCGGAAGCCCTCTGGCAGAGAAGGAGGGAAGATAGCGGCAGGTTCTCAAAAACGAAAGTGATGTCAGAGCCCGGCCCTTGCGGTGGGATGACTGATTTCAATGGCACGACGGGGGAGTTCCGGGGTGGGGAGACCTAAAGCCGATGCGGGAATACAGAGGTCAGCAACCGCTGGATACTGATGCCGAGGGAGTCGTGCGAACCGTGTCCGCTGCGCACCTGAGAAAATCCGAACGAGACAGCTCGCTGGCTCGTCGCAGTGGCGATGAGCGCACGATGAGCGGGCGCAGGTAGTTTACCAGTCGGCGACGGTGATGTAGGGGTCGCGGCGCTCGACGGGCTCCTGGATGGGACGCGATGTGGTTAGTGAATGCAGTGCTGTGACAGGCGCGCGCAAAAATACACGTACGGGCACGGGCGACGCCTGGGCGACGGAGAGTGCGGCCGCGACGATGGCGACGAGGGACAGAACGTAGCGGAAGGAGGCCTGCATTGTTGATTGTGGAGGTGGGAGGGTGGTGGTGGGTGTATGCGCGACGGCGAGTGAGGGAGCGAGAGTACAGGCGGAGGCAGCTGAGGGGCGATAGCTCCAGGCCAGGAAGAAGACGCGGGGGAGTTTAAGTACACGGCCTGGGATCGCACACCCACTGGCCGGATCGCCTTCCCATGCATTCCAGGTCTCGTCCTTTCCTTTCCTTTCTTCCAGGCAGCCCTTCCTCTTCCTCTTCCGCCGCAGGCCCCGGCCGTCCCTCCGTCCGATCGCCCTCCTCGCCATCACCCAAACCTTCTCTCGTTACCTTTCCTGTCACTCCATCTCCCCTGCCAATTCCGTCCCTTTTCGAGCTCCGCGCCCTCTTCTTCCCTGTCCAAAACGTCACACTCCTGCACTCACATCGGTTCCCGCCCCCTGCAATCTCCCCGGCCTATTGAGCGGCTCACGCGGCACAACCCATCAGCACACGCAAAACTGACCGTGCAGAGGCTCTCGCGCGACAACTTCGGCCGAAGCGGAGTGAGGGGTAGCCACACGCATGGTCGTCACGCATCATGCCTTTCACAGACGCGAAACGTGACAGTCCGTGTCACAAGCGACGGGAGGAATTCAGCGAACGGCGGGCTCAAGCGCACCCAGCGTCCGGCGCCCCTTGTGCCTGATCGATGCAGTCTCCAAAGACGTGCACTTTGGGCAGATACGACGTCGGCACGGCCCAATGCGCGGGCATCCCGCTTGGCCAGTCCCCGTTGCCCGGCTCGAAGGCGCAGATCCCCACGAAAATCCCGCGCTCCGGAGTCCGCGTCAACCAAACAAGCAGCTCGATCGTCCGTCCGGTCCAGACAGAATCGCACTGGAATCGAACAAGCCCTTTGGGTGGCGGCCAGGTCGTAGCCTCGTGCTCGTCCTTACAGGTCCTCTTTCCTTGGCGCACTTGATGCCGCGATAGCTTCGCCGTTGCCTACCGGTCTACTCATCGCTAGGTGTATTTCTGGCCCTGTCGGAGAGCTTCGGCCTTCGCGATAAGAAGAACGTTTATCGTTATTGCGGACGGCGGTCACAGGGCCTTGAATTCACTTCCCTCACTGTTGAACGTTGAGTGGTGTGTTGGCGCTTGTAATTCTGCAGGGAGATTGACGTTAGCAATCCTCTGCAGCCTCAGCTCGACCCGCGGGAAATCTTCCGGGATCAAACGAATCTGGACTGACCACAACGGTGAAAGAAACGGAGCTCATCTGGTGCGGCAAGAGACTACAAGATCGTCTCAAATACTTCCGCTGACGCAGGAGTCTTGTGTGCTCGCGGAATCCCGTCGAGCCTTGCAATAGGTCCCTGTGCCTCAGCGTTCCAAAGAACTCGTCGAGCGGCTCGCTAGCGATGATCAACAATAGCGCACAGTGCCTTTCATTAGAGCAGGAAGCTTCAGGCTTAACCCAAGCATCCGGCACGTATCCCTGGCAGCTCCACGAAGCACATAACCGCCGCGGATACGGCATCGCACGTCTCAAGCCATCATTCACACAGTGCAGAGTGAGAAGACGCAACAAGGATAATAAAACGAGATCTGTCGGATAAGGTCGACACGCACCAATACCACCCGCGGCCATCTCTGCAGGCAAATTTGAAGGCGGCCGCCCCCGAGCCTTCCTCCTGACCGGGTCTCGTGCATGCATGACGGCCGGTCTTTGAGATAAGTCGCATGACGAAACGGTCCGTTCAGCCCAATAGAGTACGGTACGGTCATATCATCCGACTGTTCAGTGTTCTCGAGCGTGCGAGCGCACCCGGCACAGAATGCAGTGTTCCCGAATACGACGCCGATAATGCACCGTCCTCCCGCAACGCATGCGTAGACCGCAGAAAATGAGTCTTAGCCTTTAGCTGAGGTGGGTGGCAGATGCCATCGCATGCCTGTTCGACGACGCACGGTGGCCGATGCAGACGCGAGTCTCGGAAACGGAAGGCACGACTCGCTGGCCGTCAGGTCGGTGCCTCGACGCCGGCGCATCGTAACGCCTGGTGTGTAGTGGTGGCGTCCCAAACAGGCGTGGCGGACTCACGGAGGGTTCACCTGCAAGAGAGTCCACTGCGGCATGTGGCCCAGTGTGGCCCTTCCGAGAGTTGCTTCCGGCCAGTCGACCCGACCTAGACCAGGCTACACATCTCGTGTCCGCGTCTAATAAACTCGCAAGCTTAAAAGTCCACCACCATGCCAAGGAAAGCAGTGTCGCACCGTCAACTTGTTAAGCCTCAAAGCCTAGTTGCGCACGAGTCCTCATGGCTGTCGATCCGGTCCTATCATAACTGGCAACATGGGGTCTCGATGGATCGATGGAGGCGATTAGCACGGATGTTCCCACTTCTGACATAGAGAGTCTGCGCGAAGGCCGAGTCCGCTGCAGACGTTCCTCGGCCACTGGGCGTGCAGTGGTACGTTCCTGCCCAGCCGATGACGATTCAGAGGTAGGATTTTATGCAATCCTGCAATAATCCTGCGTGCTGAGATCATTCATCGACAATCATGAGAAAGGAGTTCGACTGTCCAGGCCGATGAGAACGAGCCACTGTTCAACGTTCAGTACGGATAGATGAGAGACGAATTCCACAGCCGGGCGGGTGAAGCGAACGTTTGCAACCGGATCATTGGAGACTCCCGAGAGACACAAGTTCAGACGTACTTGTTGACAGTTGACGCGTATTGACGTTGGGCGACCTTATCAGGGATTGGGCGCTTGTCGTGGTTTAGGTGCCAAGCGCCCGTGCCTCTAGTCATGATCTTCAGCCACAACCAAGCAGTTGGACAGCTTCAAGTCGTTTGCGCCGAGCTTGTAGGTTTCTGTCAAGTGTTGCTGCGACAAGATCAAGTCTCTCCCGCACTTTCAGCCTAATTGAAGAGGCAAACAACGGCTGACATCATCACACAGTCCCAGTCAAGTTGCAGTGAATCCAATATGTCAACTTCCCGCCAAGAAGCTCGAGCTCGGGGTAGAGGACACCACCGGGAACGAGGGAGAGGAAGAGGCAGGCTTGGCGGAGGAGAATCTCTGCCTCCACCTCCCGCCGAGCATTCTTCGTCTCAAGAATCGAGAACTCGGTCCAGAGCCAATCAAACCAGCGCGCGACGAATGGAGCTGATAGCTTCCGTCAGTCGTAGCAGCGGTCTTGAGAGAGATGGCGACGCGTGAGTGCCTCTTCTTCTGATTTCCTCAGATGGTCAAAGAGAGTTTCATCATATGGCTCTCGTGTATGCGCGTCGACATTTCACTAGAACAGCATAAGGCGGCCCAGTATATGCGCGCGCACCGTGCGTCGACGTGCCTTGCCGCCGTTTCGTAAACCTTCTGTGAACCTTTCTCCGCTTAGATGCGATGCACTGGTTCTATGGCTGTGTTACTGGTTATATGGCTGCTGATATGTCCTAGCTTTGTAGATTGCGAGATATCAAGACACAAGAAGAATACCGCGAGTTCATTCAAACCAAGGTGAGTACTTCCTGAGCGTCGCTGATGGGATGATTTTGTCATACGGACCCTTGAGAGAACTTCTGAATTTGCGTTGTTTTTGGATGGAACAGCTGACCAGTCTATTATAGCTAGATGACTACTGGAAGACCTATCCTCTGCGAAAAATCCAGCCCAAGTCGGGTGATCGGCTTGTGGACTTGGAAAGGCACAAGAAGGAGACAGAAGAGAATCTTCTGATATTGTTTCGTGAGTCTTCTATCTCTGGCCAGATGGCCGGGCTCGCCGTTGCGCCCATTTTCGCGTATCTACGCGCATGATGCTGATCATGTCCTGCACAGGTAAGTTGCGGGAGGGCCTCATGTCCATACAGCGCAGAGATGCGTTTGCGCTTGAAGGTGGGTCGGTCCGCCGCTATGGCCTAACGAAAGCGGTGTTCATTCCTTCCGCAGTTTACGAGACGTCTCTGCATTTCTCTGTTCTGTTCAAGTCAACGGTGCAGACGACCTCAACATTATCTCACCTCTTCCCGTCGTTCTATCTCCCCGATGCGCCCAGATCCGAACTACCAACTCGCGATACAATAATACCCACGTCTCAGTCACCGTCAGCAAAAGCTCCCACCGCGAAACCCTGGTCACTGCCTTCAGGTGCACTGACGACGACGCTGATATTCCTCCTGCATCAGCTGGTCGCATCTTACCCTTCTCAACTCTCCTTCCATACGCAACTCCGCCAACTGCACCCTGTGCTTCAGGACGTTCTTCAAGCGCCCATCGGCGAATGTGCCGATTCTCGACCCGCCACGTCTGCCCTTTCATTCCCAGCTGTCGCCCAGGGGGTGGAAGCTCGGCAGCCTACTGAAAGAGATTGGCGCGCTTCGAGTGCATACGAGTGGATTGTACAACTGGCGCAGTGCGTGCGGACACGGAACTACGCCCGCCTGGATGTTCTCACGCGGCGTACTTTGTATGCGCGGATCCTGGCACATCGGCCCAGAGCGGGCTCCGCCGATGATCCAGCGGTCACTGATCGGCCTGATTTTGCGTTGGAGGCCGTCGCA
>CCBP010000057.1:250809-270625 GCA_000765035.1 Trametes cinnabarina
ACTGCATACCGAGAGGTCCAACCTGCGAGCCATGCCGAAGGGTACGGTGCCGGGGGATACGACTGCAGAATGGCTGACCCGCTCGTTAGTGCTGCGGCCTACGACTTCAGAAAAGAGCGAGGCGGCGGGTAGTGCCTTCGACTTGGTGGAGGCGTGGTTGGAAAAATGTGAAGGAACTAGCGAAGTCAGGCGGAAGGAAGGCGAGGGAATGGAGGGAAGATGGGTCCTAGTAAAGCCATAGGAGGCCTTGCTGAACTGTCATTGTTTGTAACACGAGTATTGTACACTATGATTCAGAGCGATATGTGGCCACAGCATGAATGCTTTACGCTTCCGTGAAATTTTTGACCAGCTGGAAACGATCCACTACGATCTGCACAATATCCCGCCATTCCGTCATGGCACCAAGGCCTATGAGTGCCGAGTTATATCACATACCGCGTAATCACTTGAGGTAGCCCTGGACGCACCGACATCACCGCATGCGAGCTTCTTGCCTATAGGTCCAACGATGGTGTATCCAATCACTTCTCGCACAATGCGGAGGTGCTGCTCAGTAAGCGGGTGCTCGTACATAAGCGTGTTCATGGCAGGAAACACATATGTGGGCGTAGTAGGAGCCAATGCCCTCAGAAGAGAAGTCTTGGGGGAGATGTTATTGTGAGTAGCTTCTATCGAATAATCACATGACTCACAGCAAGGTTGTCGCAGAAGCCGTTTGCAATCTTAGACAACGAGTTCGCAGAGCAGGGTGCAATGAGGACGACATCTGCCCATCGACGCAGCTCTATGTGCAGTATAGGGTCCCCGAGAGTATATTGACCCTATGAGGGGCTTAGCAAACGCTTACACTTATAGCATGATTACCTACGTGAGATCCCCACTCGTCCCGGTCGCGCCAGACCCGAACACCGATCTTCTCAATATCTGCGATATTGTAGAAAGACAGCGACGCCTCGGTAGCGACCACCTCAACTTTCACGTTATTGTACTGCGTTCATATGTCAATCCTTGCCATAGCTCGGTCGAAGCTCGCTCTACACTCACCGCAAGTAAATCTGCAACGATGAGAGGCGCCTTGATCGAGGCGACGCTTCCGGTGGTCATGAAAAGCACATGTGTGCACCCTTCAGCTCGTTCTTCTTCGGCTACAAATTTCCTGGACATAATGTCGTATACCTACCCTCACGTTCAGGAACAGACAAGCAAGTATTAATGACCGCCATTCGAGAGAACACTTGAATGGCCGTGGTCCGAGATGACATCAGTCAGCAAGAGGTACTTCGTGGCTGTGCTGACTATACCACGTGATTAGATGATTTGATTGGAAGCGCCCTGGAATTATCGAACGCGTCCCAAACGCACTCTTTCATCGACCACCATCGTCTGCACTTCCACAAAACCACTCGTATACCACCATGGCTGCTGTCTTTTCGTTGCTTGGCCAGGGCTTGAAACTCGATACCCGAGCCGACATTGAGGCTCACCTGGCCGGCGTCGACCCGACTAAGATCGAGGAAATCCATCTCGGAGGCAACACAATCGGCGTTGAGGCCGCACAAGCTCTTGCGGAGTTCCTGGCGAAGACGACTCAACTCAGGGTACGTGTATTGTAATTTTTTATATATCTTTGTGTTGACTGATTATACCCGAGCGCAGGTCGCGAACTTTGCAGACATCTTTACTGGTCGTCTGATCTCCGAGATCCCACTCGCTCTCTCCGCCATTTGTGATGCACTCATCGGGAAACACACGCTCGAGGAGATTGACCTGAGCGACAACGCCTTCGGTGGCCGCTCTGTTGACCCGCTTGTCCCCTTCCTCTCTACCGCGCGTTCTCTCAAGATTCTCAGGCTGAACAACAACGGTCTCGGACCCGCGGGCGGCACCGTCATCGCCGAGGCACTCCTCAAGCTCGCTAACTCCCTTGAGGCGGGCGAAAAGTCCAGACTCCACACTATCATTTGCGGTCGCAATCGTCTGGAAGACGGTTCCGCGGAGGCCTGGGCTGCAGCCCTCCGCGCACACGGCACCCTCCAGGAAGTCCGTATGCCACAGAACGGCATCCGAATGGCGGGCATATCCTCACTTGTCGGCGGCCTCGCTGCGAACATGGATCTGCACCATCTGGACCTGCAGGATAACACCTTTGCGGACGAAGGCACGAAGCGGATGGCGGCGGAGCTCAACCGTGGTTCGTGGCCTCTGCTCCGGCAGCTGAACCTCTCAGACTGTGTCATCGGCGAGGAAGGCGAGGTCTCGCCTATCGTGGAAGCTCTTGCGAAGGGCCTGCACACGAAGTTGGAGACCTTGCAGCTCCAGAACGACAATCTCGAGACCGAGGCGTTCTCCCTTCTCGCTGGCGTTGTCGACAAGCTACCGCAACTTCGGAGGGTTGAAGCGCAGTGGAACGAGGTCGACGAGGAGGATGAGGGTGTCATTGCGCTCATCAATGCTCTGCGCAAGCAAGGTGGCAGAGTCATTATGAACGACGAGGACGAAGAAGAAGAGGAGGAGGAAGCTGCTGATGAGGCCGGTGATAAAGAGGTCGCGGAAGAGGCGGTGGCGGAGGAAGCAGTTCCTACAGTGCAGCCCACAGTCCCTGCTGTTCCCGCCGCGACAGAAGCCCCGAAGGCTGTTACAGACAAAGCGACAGATGACCTCGCGGATCTCCTCGAGAAGGTTGCCATTCGGTGATCGACTCTCGGAGTTCTGCAGGTATTGTTCATACTTCATAGAAGGGTCACATAGGGAAGTTCGCGTGTTGTATCTTACCATCTTACTCGTTCACTTCTCGTACAATGGGGACTGACAGCTAGTCGTGTACCTATTCACATACATCCGCTCAACATATCTACCATCTGTATACCATCAGCATTCTTCCATACCTCGTAGAGTCCATCGACATCCTCCCTGATCTAAGAAGTCCGTGACTTGGTATATTTGTACGAACAATGAGTCGCTTCTAGTGTTGTGAAGAGTTGATCTGAGCTCTGGCGATCTCCTCCGGTGTCTTACGCCGTGCGAAGACATGGATGTGCGTTAATTCCGGGACGCTTTGCAGTCTCTGTCACGATCGTGAGCTTCTGCATTGAGGATGGATCCAAGGCTACGCACAGGCGGATTGACGAACCACGCCGTCTCCCATTCACGCTCATGCCACCGCCGCTTTATGAACTTCTCGATCTCTTCCCCATACTTTCTCAGTTCGCGCTCTTCTTCCTCAGTACCGCGGGGAGACCGTATCAGCTTATCCATGGTGACTCCCCACTCTGAGAGTGCGCCGAGCGATTCTGGCAAGATGCTCGGCGAGGGCGGGGGCGATTCCGACCCTGTGAAACCCCAGAGACCATCCTGGTACAACCGCGCGGATATTCTTGACTCAGACGGAGGCGGCAAGTCTGGAGGCAGGATGGGTACCCGGGACCATATCAGACTATGCTCAACTTCCGGAGGAACTGCAAGCACGTCAGAGTATTGCACACGAGAGATCACGATGCCTCTTCATAAAATTCATACCTGAGTACGGCCAGTCATTCATGGTGATGCAGTACAACTCCCGAGGCATGTCAGCCTTGAAATAAGGCGGGGCATTGGGTGGAAGCGGAGGCAGCTTCCGGGGCACCTTTGGATCGAGGAGCTCCTCCGGCACCTCCGCTGGGCCATCTAAATCCGCCGATGCCTGTTCAGAAGAATCGTCCAATGAAGATCGCAGTAAGGTGATTGTGTCCTCCTTGCCCCATTGCAAGCGATAGTTCAACAAGAAGTTTGCTTGTGTCGATAGCAACAGCAATTAGCATGCCTGCGAGATTGTTCGCAACCGATTGGCGGCACTGTGCACGCACCCATGGACCCATACTTCTCTCTGATGCCAGCTGCCCACGCTTCGTAGCGTTTCTGAAGCCTCTTGTCCCGCTTCAACAACCCAAGGTCTCTGAAACAAACATGAGCGGAACCGTAGCATATACGCACAGCCGAATAGCTATGATATACCCGGAGTTGACAAATGTCTTAAGTTGCTTCCACGTGAACTTGGCAGGGTAGTACACCAGCATCTCCTCTCTTGTCGGGGGTCCGGCCCTCAACGGAACGTTCTCCGGAGATAGTTTGGCTGGTTTACTGTCTACAGTCATGATGACAAGAGGTGCAAGATGGTCGTCTGAAGTAGAAGACCTTCAGTGATAACGAGCAGAAAGCGTCGAACGTCATGGAACGTTGAGACCATCGACGATCATCGGCGTTGCCCAGCCAGTACTTAGGTCCTGTGTCGCGAATCCGCTATCAGGCAGCGCTGGCTGGCTGATAGCATTCCATTCATCGTCAACGATTGCGGCCGGTGCAACGGAAGCAGGTACTATATGTAAGCGGTGTACTCAAGTGAAGTGTATGTACACAAAGGACCCGGAGGGAGACAAACTTGAAGTGCGAGATGAACGACAGAGACTTGCCGTAGTCGGACCCTTTCGCCCTCTTCCGGCATATATAACATATATAGCGCCGATACGGACGCGTTGTGAATCGCAATACGCAAGACATCTTTCGTGGAAGATGCGATATAGAGACAAGATGGATAGCATAAAGCAACAAGTTGGTGAATCTCAGAGGGCCGGTCAGCCTGGTACTGTACATAAGATATTCCCAACGCATCAACAAGTTCAATTCCCAGGGCTCAGCAAGATTTGTTAGGACACTCAGTGAGCATTATGTGAGCCTCCAGGACGCCCACGAGTGATATCATGGTGGTGCACGACTTCCCCGGGGAGGGGGAATGGCTCTCCGGGGGCAAGGGAAAGACGAGTGGAGAGAACGACAACCTCAAGTGACGGGACGTCCTCCAAGGGTACGACTGTACCGTTCACCTAGGAAAATAACCGTAGATCAGCCAAATTGTCACATATGGCACATGCCAGAAGCAATGACACCAACCTTCATCACTCCCCAGTGCAATTCGCGTGCAAGGTACGGGCTTACAACGGCCGGATCGAAGGATTCGAAGTGCGCGTGTTCGGCGATCGCCTCGTTGAGATGCACAAAGCCTTCGATTACCAGATCCCCTTGGCCGATGCAGTTGGCGCACCGTTGCGGCATGCTATTCACAAAGGCATGGTGCCCGCCAACATAGTTAGGACTGGTTCGCCAATCCGCTGCGTTCTCCGGGACCGCTCCTAGGAAGAGCAGGACGCTGAAGCTACCCCCGACCGCGTATTTCTTCACGTGTATGCGGGCTGTCCATTCCCAGTACTCGGTAGAAATCGGTTTCGAAACCGGTGCTACAGACTCGACCTTCGGCGTCCCGTCCGCATTCTTCTCTGAAAGACCTTGCTCGGTGGTAAGTGCGTGGGGGATCGTCGCTAGCGTTGTAGCCGTAGTGATTGGAGACAGATCCTTGGTAGTTGCCTGTGGCGCCCCAGCGGCCACCAAGCTTGAAGGGAACGGGAAAGTCTTCCTCAAGCGATGTCCGTAGAGCTCGTTCACAACCTGTGCGATACGTTCTCTGATCGCGTTCTTGTCTTGAAGATTAAGGCCGTTGAAATCCGGATAGGAATAGCCGAACTGGCTTGGCGAAACCCCAGCAGACTGGAAAGAGTTCCAGAACGTACTCTGCGTGTTCCAAAACGGCGTCAATGCTGTCAATCTCGAAGTCAGTCAAAATCTGGATGCGAAACTCAAAGTCGCCGTACGTGTTGTCTGGTCGATGGTTGTATCAGGCGGGATCGTGTAGGTACCGTCCTCAGAGCTGGAGCTGTTCACCCACACACTAGGGTTCAAGGCGGACCATAGCGCGAGGAGACGATCGACCTGGCAGTGGTGGAGGAAGAAGATCGGGTCAAACCCTGCATCGCCGATAAGTTCTCAATGAAGCTGACATGGGGTCACTGCTCGTACCTGCTACGGTCGGGTCTCCCATCTGCCCACCACCACCGACCGAGTCATGGATGTGGTCGTGGATAGCTTCTAGGCTGTTGCTGGAGCTGCCGCCGTCTCCCGCAGTGTGGTTGCTGAACGCCGGCCACGTGTGGACCCTCGTCAGCAAGTTGTATGTCTTAGACGTGATGTCGGGTTGGTCTGCTTTCAATGTCCTTCCAAGCATATATATCAGACATCCATCGTTGCCATCCAGGAAAGAGGACTCACTTGGTCAGATCCTGGACGTTGTCTTCAGCGTCTGATCCTTCACTGGTCGGGTGTCTCAGCGTCGCTGACCAGTTGCTGTAGGGCTCCGGGAAACTGGGGTCGATCGGGTGGAATCGATAGCGACGGAGTGGATTGTCGACTTCCTTCTTCTGGCCGTCAGAAGCAGTGATGGTGACTTTGTCTAGAGATATGACTTCAGGAGGAGGCACGGTCTCCCTGGCCCAGTCCCAGAAAGGCTGACGCAGTTCCGCAGCTGCCTTCTGCCAGCGAGGTCGGTCGACCGTGTACTTCTCCGCGATCTCGGCAGCGTGCTTCTGTAGGACTTGCTGTGATTATTTCTAGTCAGTATCCTGCGCGAGTCCTGAAGTTCAAAGCATGGCCCACTCGCTCACCTCAAATAGCGCTACATAAGGCCTGTGCCAGGTTGGGAACAACACGGACCCATGCGTGCAGTAACCCGCCGGCTCTGCGGAGTCTTCGGCACCTGCACCACTCCAAGCAATATACGGCAGTCCATGGATACCTCCGATCTGGAAGAACGAGATGAGGTCTTCTTGCTTCGAGCCATACATGATTTCTGAGGAGGAAAACATGAGCTTCGCTGGAAATGAGATGACCCACAGATGCGGATGTCAGCTTACCCAGAGCTTGAATGTAGAGCGAGAACATTTCCTCTTCCTTAACGAAATCGTTGATCTCCAGGCGGTTGGGAGCAGGAGCTCCTTCCGTCTGGCTACCTACAGGCCCGGTGATGATAAAGTGGGACATATTTGCAGAAATCAGAGAGAAATGGCGACGCTGTGGACCTCGAGTACTACGCTCGAGTGGATACGGCCCTTGACCCTCGGTCTAACACACGACTTATATGTCGTCCAGGCCGCATTACACGCCGGTGGGGTCGGGCGGGGTGAAAGCGAGTCAACGCCTGCGGTGCGCCAATTGTTGGGGGCAGAGGCTGTTCTCTACATAGATGGGGAGGCGTTACTGGTGAACGCCCGGTACGACAGCTCCCCCGGGCAACATGCGCACTTCACCAAAAGCACGAACAAGAGAGACCGCGAAACACCCGCATAGCTCAGAGCAACAGCAGATAACTTGCCGACATGTTGGTTTTCTGTGGAAGAACGTGGAACGAATCAAGAGAAGGTAGGCATCAATTGTGACATACCTCCGAGAGGATGTTGGTCTCCACCGAGCAGCCATGTTGCAGGCATTCCCGCCCGTCCTCAACTTTGCGTTTGCGCTGAACCAAAGAATCTGGGCCAGGTGGTACAGGTTGCGCCACGTATATCGATTCGCGCCCGCCCCCGCAGCTACAGCTACATTCTCCGTTCCGCACCGCATCAACTCCGGGGCGAATCGCTCACTGTCGCTACTGTAGCTCCGAACCGACTGAGTGAGCTGGGATGCCAAGCCCCCTCCCATGATACAGCCACATCGCCGGACCTTCATAAAATGCTAAGGGCAAAGTGTGGGTGAGGTCGAAGGTGATGAATTACGTGGGAAGCATCCTGAGCGGCCTTGGCGACCCAAACACATTGAGGCACGGGAGCCGACCGCCTATGATCGCGTCAAGGTGGATTGATGAACCGGGTATGTGAGCCCTGTGCGCACAAGCCACGTTATGAGCCACAGCTATTTCGACAAGAAATCTCAAGAGATTACGTACGCTGGTGACTGATTACTCGATACTATGTTACTGACAAGAAGACCATACAATAGCACAAAGCCGTACTTTGAAAGCGAAACGAAGACATCATTCCACACACCATCTCATACTCGCACAATATCAGAGACCAACAACCTCAACTTGGTCTCCGTCTTCCAGGTCCACCTCTCCGATTTGCGCCTCCGGATCCATCTTCTCACCATCGACGCTGAGGACCGGGACCTTGGTCGTTCCGCGCCCTCGTCCCTTCGCCACAGGAGCCCTTTCAGGGTAGTCGGCCTGCAAGCCGGCTTTCTCGAGGAATTTGCGAACGATAACGCCACACTTTGTCCGCGGTAGGACGCGCAGATTGATTCTTCGGCCCTTCGTCTTCTCGCTGACAACGAAGAGTGTGAAAGCACCTGCTGCTCCGGCATCCTTTTCTTCAGGTTCCGATTCTGCAGCACCGAAACCGCTGTCCGATAGCTCTGTGAAGGAAGGCGAACGAGCACGAGAAGGGGAGCGTCGACAAGCAATATCCAGATGAGGATGACCCGAGGGAGCAACGGATTCAGACCGCATCCGCTTGTTTTCTTGGAGATAGTCGTAGGTAATCTTATCGCAAGCCTCTGTGATAGAATAAGCATGGCGTAGATACGCGGAAGATCTGCGACGAACCTAACTCGGCTTCTGCCCATATACCAACGCTATGTGGGGTAGATGAAGGAAACACGCGCATGCCATCTAAGGAGAGAACCACATTCTCGCTACGAATACTGGCGAGGTCCGCGATTTCAGCGCATAGCTGGTGAAAATTGTCATGCTGCGAAAGACCGTCAGCATCAATCTATCACAGCAAGGTGGTGTTACTGACGCGTTTCTGCCTCATAGACCATACTTCCGAGCGACCATTAGGATTTAGCGGGTGGGGCTTCCACATGACCCTGAGTGTGACATTTTCAGGGCCACCACCCTCGGGGGCTGGAGTACCTCCTTGCCTTGCCGCCTCAGCTTTGACGCGCCTAGCGATGGATGCTAACTCAGGATCCGAAACTATGTTGTCCATAGTATCGTCCCCCACATCGAGCGTCGGCGAAGCAGCTCTTCCTACGCTCCCTACGACGTTTCTGGCAGGAGAGAGTTGGTATTGAAAGAGACTTTCATCTGGTCTGGATGCGTACCTGACGGCCTCCTGTGCACGCGCTATGACATACTGCGACAAAGCCGGTGGAGGCGTCAATGAGCGTGATCGACTGCGATGGCGCCCTCCGGGTTTAACAGGTGAATCGGATATCTCCACAACCATGGGATTCTTTGATTTCCTCGGTGCAAGTATGTCTTCATCGGAGTCGTCCGACGATAGACTGACAAACCTAGGTTAGTTCATACAGTTAACGCAGCTCAAGTAGATGTGCTAGACCGCATATATGCAACGCGTCTTCGCCAGGCGACTAGGCCATACATGCGGTGTCACTTACATGATCTCGTCGGGCCTCTTCCTAGTCCAGTCAGGAAGAATGCCTTGTCTATTTGTTCGTTTCTGGACTTTACGCCCGCGAAACCGTGGAGAAGAGCCAGTTTCATGCTCAGAATCCGAGCTGTCCGAGCCGGACGACTTGCGTTTCTTGGAATCCTTGGCTATTCAGGAACGATGAGCAAGGGTGGGTAGGCCGCGCACATCCGTATGACGGAAAGCGTACCTTCGGCTAGCTTGTTAATCTTCCTCCACCCCTGCGCGGTGCGCGATTGATTGCGCATAAAAAGCGCATCCTCGTCATCTATGCTCGATTGCTCGGGGACGGCAGGCGGCGGTGGTGTTGATGTTACTGCTGACGACGCTCCAGGCGATGAGGGAGTAGGAACGTCAGTGTCGAGAGCAACTGTGGCTGCTGCCTGAGGCGCGCGTGCGCGGGGTCGTGGCCGTGGCTTTGGACGCGACGACATCGCGGTAACGACAGAAGGCAAATCGTGGGAAACTTTAGCCTTCGCGGGGTTTTCTCGCTGCACGTGACGGTAACCCTTGGTGGCGCGGCCTCACTCGGACTCCTTGAGGCTTGCGTTCTCACATTCTCGACCACTCTTACTGTCTGTTGATCTCGTTCTGCGTGTATTGCAAGGCTCCGTTTGCACCAGGTTTTTCTACGGTTGCTCAAATGGCGGAACCTGCTGTAATCTTCAAACGGACGAAGTCCAAACCGCCTCAACGCGGCCGGATATCTACTCCGGATGCAGATACAGCGCCAACGACTGGCACAGAGGCAGATGCAGAAGAATCGCCCAGCGATGTTGCTGCAAAACTGAAGAAGAAGACTCGAGCGAAGGCGCGGTCGACACTAAGCTTTGGAGGGGACGAAGAGGTAAGACGTTGGAGGTGTGCTTCATGGGTAGCTTCTGACGGATGCGTGCGCAGGAGGGCGAAGGCGAAGTGTTCAAGCTAAAGAAATCCAGTTTGAGCAGGAAGGTCGCCTTGCGAAACGACTTGCCTGGGTACGCCGTTATTCTAGCCGTGTATATGGGCGGTGATGCTTGGGCTTCCGTGTACACATTACCTCGATCAGTACTATGTCAATTACATCCAATTTCCGGCATAACACGACTTGCGATACAATGTGTTCATGGAAGCCCAACCACACTCTCCCGTAAATATGCTCGCGTATGCTAATAACTTCCTGCAAGGATATCGCCCGCGCCCTTTGAGCCTTTAATCACTCCGACATCAACAGGGCCCAAATACGATGCTGCGTATCTCAATGAACTGAAGGCGAATACGCCTTCTGCCAGACGGCCAATGCCAGCAGAGGAGACTGTGTCATACGATGCAGACGTCTCAATGGATGTGGACTCGGCTACGCAAGTATCTGCATTAAGCGGTCTCTCCGGTGAGATTGACGCAGTCCGCACATGTCCGACAAGCACTCACAGTAGCTGTAGGAGAGCCAGATGCGGACACGGACATACCGTCTGCTTCGTCCATTCTTGCTGCGAAGCAGAAGCGTGAGCGTTTGCGTGCCACGAAGGCGTCAGGTCAAGAAGACTACATCTCGCTCTCCCTGACCAGGCGGGACGATTATTCGAGAGGGCCCCACCCAGATAGTAGACTTGTCCGAGAGGAAGATGAGCTGGGTGATGCTGATGATGGTGCGGGCATCATCCAACTGATTCAACGCCAACGACTGACGGTCGTATGCAGAGTTTGCCGAGTACACAGCCGCCCAGGAAAGGATCGCGCTAGGCAAGAAGTCCCGGAAGCTGGAAGCGCTAAAACGTCGCGAAGAAATGACGGAGATGATTGTGGACGCGTGAGTGTGGTGAATGCATACCCTCCATTAGTTTGCTCAACCGCTTGGCGTGGACAGCGAAGAGGAAGACGAGGAGACGCGCGAGTGGGAGCAGGCTCAGCTCCGTCGTGGCGGCCTCCGTTCTGAAACTGCCGAGCCTGCACCTAAGCCCGTGTATAAACCAGCGCCGAGTATGTGCCTCCGAATTGCTTCGTCTGGCGACCGCTTGCTAATCAATCGTTGCTTTCAGTCCCTTCAGTCACTCCGATACCCACCATGGGCGCGGCCATGGCACGTCTCACTCAGTCAATGAGCGAGCTAACCGTGTCGCACGCCGAACATTCCGCTGCGATGTCTAAGCTAGGTGAAGAGCAGCGGCTGCTGGAACAGCGGGAGAAGGAGATGCGCGAGATGATCGCAAAGGCGGAGGAGAAGCGCAGCTGGTTCTCCGCGTTCCGCGACTGGGTAGAGAGCGTCGCGACGTTCCTCGATGAGAAGGTCGGTGCCTTCACCGTACCTTGAGGCAGTCTCCGCTGACTCCGGCCCTACTTTGAGCAGTTCCCGCAGCTCGAGAAGCTGGAAGACGAGCACATCGCGATCATCAAGGAACGCGCGGACATGATCGCCCAGCGGCGCAAGGCTGAGGACGAAGATGACCTCACGCTCTTCTTTGGTATCCCTCCCCAACTCCAACACCAACCAGACGAAGTGGACGAGCTTGGTCGTGTCATCCCCTCCGCGAACCCCGCGGTCGGGCGGGCGGACCGCACCGCTGCGCGCGAAGGACGGCGCCTCCGCCGACGTGCTGCAAACCAGCAAAAACAACGCGAGGAGGAAGAAGGGTACTCGACGGACGCGTCACTCCCTCCTGCAGACGCGGAGGACTACCGGGTCGCGATGGGAAAGCTCATGCTGGACGCGAAGGAGATCATGGCCGACGTCAAGGCGGAGGAATTCCGCGACCCCAACCTCGGCCTTGGGAAGTGGTTCGGAGAGTGGCGTTCCAAATTCGACGATATCTACCGTGGCGCGTGGGGCGGGCTCGGGATGGTGAGCGCATGGGAATTCTGGGTGCGCTTGGAGATCCTGGGCTGGAACCCGCTCGAGGTTCGTCTGTCGTCTGTCTTCGCGCCATCTACCGTTTATGCTGAACGGTTTCTCTAGCGCCCGCGGAGTCTCGACTCGTTCAACTGGTACGACGCACTCTACAATTACTCGCGCCCTCGGGCGGCTGACGACGAGGACGACGGATTCGAGCCCGAGCTCGGCCCCGACGGCGACCTCGTCTCCGCCATGATCACCACGGCGCTCATTCCGCGCTTCTGCCGGCTCCTCGAGGGCGGTGCGCTCGACGCCTACTCCTCGTCGGATGTCCGCCGGCTCATAGACCTCGCCGAGCAAATGGAGGCGTCCGGAGTCGAACGTCATAGCCTCAAGTTCGAGCTAGTACTGAAAGCAGTTCACACAGTCTTTGCTACCGCTGTCGCGGCGACCGAAGCGTCCCTCACGCCGTTCCTCGATCTGAACCAGCCTCGGTTCGACCCCGCGGCAATTCCTGCGCGGAGGCGCTTCCTCATGCGAAGATACAAGCTGCTCCGCAACCTCCTGCAATGGCGACGATATGCTGGAGACAAGTACGGGCTCGGAGTGCTTGCGACGCGGCTCATTACGTCGAGCATGCTGCCTGTCGCGGAGACCGGCTGGGAGGTTGGCGGAGAGGAGATCATGCGCAAGGTGCGTTTCTATTGTGGAGGGTCGACTTACAGGTTTCCTCATGTATACGATTGATCCAGGTCGTGGATGTCCTCCCTACAAACCTGGTCCCAGCAGCGCTGCAAACCCTTCTCCCCGCCTCATGAATCTATTTCACACTGGAATTGAAGCTCGAAATGTAATCCTATGCCTATGTTACAACGCGAGATGCGTTTAATACTGGTAACCCGGCGTTGAGGCCTCTGTCTCTAGAGAACGCGTCCCATTGCTCGGCTACCTAGCCGTATAGTCCCTCTCTTCCAAGCGACTGTCAACCTATAATCTCCCCGGCGTCTGCTGCAGCGTTGTTTGCAGAGACGATGTTAATGTCAAGGACCTCCTGCCCCTTCACCATGGTACCGGTGAAGAGCTCGCGCTCCTCGCCAGGAGTGACGACCTCGTCCTCTTCATCCGTGACGTTCCCGTCTATCGTCATGCCTGGATTGTCTCTCTCGGAGAGGCATTGCACTACTCCTCCGGAAGTGACTATATGCGTTCGTCAGTGTCGCCGAGTAGCAATGTAAACAAACTCAAGGATCGTACCTGGCAAATCCTGGGGAGAGGTTGTGCTTGTGCTGTCAGGATGGCCGTCGGCCGCTTCAGCAGAGGTTGAGCCATCCCGATCGACCTCAGGCTGAGAAGTAGCCCGCATACGTTTCGTCAAGATGACCAGATCTGACAAATGCATACGATAGGAGACCGGTGTCGCCGGAACAGTGAAGCGAGACGCCTCGGAGAGTCCAGCAGGGATCGGCGAGATGGAGTCAGGCATGGGTGACAACAGCTCAGAATAAACATCCATAACAGGCAGGGCGTGATAATTCATTGGAAGCATCGGAGCCTCAGGAGGTGCACAGTTGTCTGTAGACTCATTAAGAAGACAGTAGAGGTAGGCGGCGCTGGTCGTCAGATATCCCGGCCCAGGTAGGAAGGCTGCCGGTGGCGTAAAGGTCGATGACGAGCCAGAAGACCCATGAGCATGATGAGACATCAGCGATGTGTATCCACTGCTCGGGATATGCAACGGATCAAGCTGTGAGAAGTGCATTCTGGGGGCGTTGTTCGGCCCAGGAGAACTCGAAGAGGCCCATGAAGAAGTGCCCACCCCAGCTGATTCTAGGGCCGGAGAAGGTGCGCATGAAGGTTCCAGGGGGTAAAAGGCGTCACCCAGAGCCCCTCGAACAGAATCGGGTGAGGGCCCACTAGCAGAGTCTGAAGAGAGATAAGACGAGCCCATGCGCAGAGGTATAGTGAACGAGTCCCCAGAGTGAGCCATCTTGACAGTTGGGACGGCTGACTGTAGACGACTAACACTCAAATGTCTCCTATGAGCTTCGTGAGTTGTCGGACTATCTTGAGATACCGAAGGTACTGGAGAGTCTTCTGTGTTCATATGATCGAGCCATGGGTCTCCATACAAGGCAGAGCTACCATCGCCTGAACTGCTAGGTACGCCCGACAGGAGTGTGGGTAGCTCTACCGGACAGTGGAAGGTAGGTCCAGCAGAGCTCAAGTCGAAGACGGGGCGCATAGAGTTATTGAGAGCCGTCTGGAGCTGAGCATTTGGACCATCAGACGCATGCTTGCTACCGGCTTTCGACTTCTTCGCAGTAGTCGACGCGATGGTAAACCCCGACGCTTGCTTCCCCTTGCTACGTCTAGGAGCCCGTTTTCGCTTAATCCACTTACGGATCCACTTGTCCTCGCTGTAGCCGAAACGACGGGGAAATTTGGAAAGTCAGCCGAGCGACGCCCGGACCGAGACCGAACAAGAGAACGTACAGCCCAGTCTCTCTGGAAGCCTCCTCGATGTCGGACTTGGACGCGTCCTGCCCTGCACGCGCATACAACGCGTTGAGGACCACGAGCTGGTCCGCATTTGCGACGACGCGTGGCGGGCGTGCCGCGCTGGGCAATGGGACCGACCACGGACAGCGCATGGTGTATGTCGTGGGTCGCGGCGGCGCGGTTTCGGATAGGCTCAAAGGCGACTCCATGAGGTGTGGTTGGAGCTCGTGTACCAGAGTCACGCTTGACGGCCAAGCAGGGGCGGATAGTCGTCGTCGAGGTCGAAGAGCTCAACAGAGTCCGGTTCGTCCATCGTGTGCCGCTGCCAGCAAACATCGTCACATGCAACCACAGGACCTTCACAATCCATGCCAATCTTGGACGCACGCCTGCAAAGGTGAGTGGTTGTGTGAGCGTGGAGTGTGAAGAAGTGGAATCGAAGCAGGACAGCCACCTTCCACGCAGAACGCCGCTGAGTTACCGCATTTCGTGGCTGTGACTTCTGCCGAGTTGGTGCACACAGTGGGAGAACACAGGGAGACGGATGCACGGCAAGAGCAGGAAAAGTCCCAATAACCCAGAAGCTGTAACATACAAATACAGATACATCAGTTGAAATCAACAATCCTCCTTCAAGACAGAGGTCGTCCGTCCTCCATCTGACCTGCGATAAGTGATGAACTCAAGCTCTTGCCGAACCTTCCTCGGGCAATGTGAAGGCCGTCCACGCTACCACTTCCCAACCATGTGCCCAACAGCCCAACCGACGCCGCCTCCCCCGACGGGGATGAGCAACACCCACACGCCGATGTCCCAAATGAGTCGCCGGCCAAGACGGCGTCGTTGCAATGTGTGTTCCTTCCGCTGGAGGAGCTCGTCGTGGCGCGAGTCACTCGGTTCCAGGCGTGGCGCGCTCGCATTCGGTGTCGCAGGCGGAATTACGATCGACAGCGGTCGACGGAAGTTGTGGATGGTGATATGGAGGAGAGCTACGAGAAACGTGTATTAGTGACAACAAGACCTTTCTCGCGCGAAGGCTACCAGAAGAGCGCGAATCAATACTCACCCGGTACCACATACGTGCTAATGAACGCGAGGATAAGAATCACATCGCTTCCGATCCGAGTGATCGACGTCGGTAAGACAGACAGGCCGATTGTGATAACATAGATGCAGACTTTGGATAGAGGGAAGTTGGTAACGCGACGGATAGGAATGGGGATAGGTAATGCAGGTGTGGTTAGCAAGATGGAAGGGACAGACAGAAATAGCGAGGCCGCGCCGAAGATCGTCACGGTCGTCTTCATGCCCGTGGTCGGCGTTTGCTACATGGCATACAGGTCAGCAAACGTCTCTTCCGCAGTGGCATGTTGAAACATACCGAAGGCGACGATGACGCGGGGAAGAATGCCAGGGGCAAGGTTACTGCTACAGCCACAGCTACAGATAGGGCAGAGAGGAGCTTGAATGACTGTGATCTCCTAGGTTTGGGGATCACAGGTTGTACAGTGCCCTTCAGGGAGGCATACAGGGGAACGGTCCACCAGGTGCAGAATACGAACGCCACGGCAGCTGATTAGTATTCCATTCAGTATAAGGCAGATAAGAAATGCCGGGCCGAGAACTCACGTATTCCCTGCCAGAGCTCGCCGAGCGTCGCAGACGCGGCAACGGGCACAAGCATGTCTTTTGCATGCATGTACGCTGTGCACGAGAACCAGACGGCATATGATGCCACAGAGAGCCAGGAAGCGTAGACGACGCTGCGCGAGTTTAAGGATCGCGCGGCATACAAAGGGGCGAGGAACGCAGCAAGTATGAGGGTAGTGATGAGCCTCGACTGAATGACGAGGACGTCAGGTAGGAAAGGTAGCAGGCAGTCGACAGAAACTGTCAATCAGAGTCAGTGTCGAGCTTGCATCACTATAGACCGGGGGTATGGCATACATCTCAGGTATAGAGCCGCGACCAGGACTCTTGTCAGGGCTACGCCAAGTCGGACGAGCTGGCGGAGCACCAGCCGCCTGCGCTCCTTTCCCCTCCCGCGGGCGAATGTGTCTAGCACAATTTCCTCGAGGTCTGACCTCCGGACATACCGCGCGAGCATGTACCAAATGTGCCGCGTGAAGGCCGAGAGCGCGGCAAACAGAATGACTGCGAGGACGCCTGTCTTCTTCTGCAGCCCCGCCTCGGGAAGGAGAAGAGCGCCCAGCTTGAGGTATGGCACAAGGAGGTACAGAAATACAGAGATAGAGGAAAGCGGGGGAATGGATGAGTTGCGGATGCGGTCGAGCTGGTGGACGGACTGCTCCTCGGCGTCAAGGTCGTCATCGCTCGAGAAGTCGAATGAGGTGCTCGCGGGTGTCTCCTCCGCGTCGGGGACGAGAATAAGAGCAGCAGTAGAGTCGAATCCATTGATAGGCGAGTGTCTTCCTGAGTCAAAAGAGTTCGAACTTCTCGACGAGCGCGGGCTGTCAGGCACGTCTGCCATCCTGGCTTTGATGTTCCGCCGGTGATAGTCCTACAGGGTGCGACGAGCGAAAAAACTAGACGGGTAATATATCCGGGGTAAAGGAGCGGCAAAAGGACAGCTGCAGAGCCAGCCTGCGCAGGGACAGTGCTGTCGGCAGAGTCGTGGTCGGAGTGGTAGGAGGGAAGGATGCGGGCAACTTCCGAATCCCTGCCAGGACTTCCGACTGCGCATCCGAAGAGAGCCAGCGCTAGAGTGATCAGTTGGGTTATCTTATAAGCTGAGCTCTCAGCTCTCCTAATACCAACCAAGAGGCGCAAGTCACATTCTTTGATGGTCAATCACAATCCATGATGCTCGGCTTGACATGCACAGACAACACACGACAATGTAGAGGTGTCTACTACACATGTTACTTGTACGAGAGGGATGTATGATTCCGGAGATCAGCGGCTAAGTATCAGCGGTAGGCTGCAGTACGGCGGCTTCCACCTCCGAGGAATCTCGTTAATATACGCACACCCACCCACACAGTGCTCCTTCCAGTGCACTCTGCTGCTTCGAGCGTATAAGGATCTAATCCTCCTACATTGCAGACATCTTCTCCGGACACAAGCTGCGTATCAGCTCGGCGGCTTCTGCTGATCGCGGCTTCACTACACAGCCGAAATTCTCCGGATATCTGTTGAATGTATGGACAGTCAACGTAATTTCGACGCTAGACAAGGAATGACGGGACGAGTACTCACGAAATCAATCCATGGGACGGTACATACTGAAGCTTTACCGGGCGGTCGTGCTCTTCGAGCGGAGGAACTATCTCAAAGACGCAAGCGATAAGGATGAAGAGTCCGGCATCGGCGTATTAGTATCGTCCTGGACAGATGCTGAATCCACCTTTGTTAACAGCCACCACAAGTTTTCAAGGAAGTGACACACCGTCTTCCAAACCCGAATGCGAGAGTTGCTGGATCTAAGACGCCCGGGTTCAGCTTCCCATCCTTAATGAAACGCTCAGGATAGAACATGTCCGGTTCGGGATAGATATCGGGGTCGTGCAGACAGGCCCTGCCGCGCGCACCACTCGTAAGCCTTGGAATATTCCCCTTAGACTCCACCAAGGGCATACCAGACGTTCGGGACGGCTGTCGTACCAGCGGGGATGAAGTATCCGCACAGCTCATCATCCGTCATTGTCTTGTGTGCCACACCTAGAGGAGCGACGTTGTGCCAGCGCAGGCTTTCCTTGATGATTGCCTCGATGTAAACTAGTGACGGTCTGTCATCGAAGTCCGGAAGGCGGTGTGACCCAACTACAGCGTCCAACTCTTCGCGTGCCTTCCGTTGCACCTCGAGAAAGAGACACATAGCCAGGAAGAAGCCTTCGGTCGTCTAGTAAGTCTGAAAGATGGTCAGATTAGGAGCATTGATTGGCGTACAGTGCTTTCATACTGACTGTATCCGCTCCAGCTGCGCAAGGACACACTGCTCAGTCTTGCATGATGGACTAGTGAGAAGACATAACTCTGACCTTCTGCTGCCGTCGCAGTCACGTTTCGCGCAACCTTCAACTCTTCTCCAGACATCTCCCCGGCTCCCGAATCAGCCATTCGCTCGAGCATATACGAGAGCATGGAGGAATCCACATGGTCAACTGTCTGTATATACATGAAACGGCCAAAGTCGCAGTCAATGGGTAATGCCTGGCGCGATTGTACAGCACAGACGAGAGCACTCACAATTTGAGCTTGAGCTTCGTCAAATACGTTTTCGGTCATATACCTACTCGGATCCTCCGATGAGGCCAGGATCTTCAAGAGTTTTCCGATCCAAGGCGTCCAGAATGGCAGGTAATGCAGGATCGGTAGGCGATCCAGGAGAAATTGGACAGCTATAGTGCATTCGCGCAGTCCAAGCAGCACGCCTTCGATCATCTCGATGCGCACGTCCTGGGGATCCACCACTTTGGTTCCGTATATAGTTGTCAACGCCGAGGCCGCGAAATAGCTGAGGATAGATGCATCTGTCAGTGAGAGTCTTGAATCGGAGTTCCGTTCCCACCGCAAGCTCTGGTTGCTGGAACTCACTAGCGTATGAGTTTCTGGCAGTCGGCGGGCTCTCTAGGAGCTTTGATAGGAAATCGTGAGTAGCGCTCCGCTGTATTGGCCAGTAGTTGCGAGCGGCGTCCGAGTGGAGATGCTGCCACATTACCCGACGATGGCGCCTCCATTGTTCTCCATAAGGCATGAATCCGAAGTTATATTCTTGCGATGCACTGTCCCAAGTACGATCATATGGCGTGTTAAGGACTGCCATAGATCCGGGCAGGAAAAGAATACGAACAGGGCAATAAACGGAGTCTGTACCCTGTCGGAAGTGACGGCAGAGCGTTTGTCAAGGAACTCGAAGATGACGCTGGGAGAACCCAAAATCAACATAGGCTTCCCGAGCACATCCAGATACACGATATCGCCTGTAGGCCTTGTTCAATGGTTTGACCTGAGGTCGTCATCTTCAGTGGAAACGCACCATATCTGTCTGTCAAGTCACGGAAACGCAGCCACGGCTTCCAAGTACTCGGTCCATTGAAGAGGTTACCGATGTAAGGCAGGCGTTGGGGCCCGGGCGGGAGTGGTCGACCTTGTGTGCGAGTATACCAGCCATGAACTGAGCGTAGGTAGAATGCGAGCGCCGAAGCTAGGATCAAGCTGGCAACGGAAAGAGTTCCTAAGGCCATTCTCAGAG
>CCBP010000057.1:270646-281036 GCA_000765035.1 Trametes cinnabarina
ATATCAGAATAAAGTCGCTTGGTGAGATTGTTAGTCTGTTCGAGTATTGCAATCACCATTCTGTTCGATGAAGAAAAGTCGAGCAAGGGTTGGAAGCACGAGTCATGCGCAACTGCACCTAGGCAATACACTGCACTCCTTTTGCCACTGGCTTCGATTGCATTCAACCATGAACGACAGATGATTCGCGCTGCGAGACTGCGCATGTCAGCGCCGGATGCCATTGTTAGGCGTCTGTTGGACATCTCTGGAGACTCCATAAGCAGTTGGGGATAGAGGGCTCGGACAATTGCCTCGAGGATCGGAGGACGATTCCTTGGCGGCTAGTACAACCGCCGAACTCTGCAGTATGTATGCAAACTTGCATACTTATAGAGACAGAAGATGACGCCGGCGGCGGTTGGGTATCAGAGATGCGGTGTGCAGCGTTCTGTGTAGCTGTCTGGTCGAATGTACTTACAGTGTAGGGAAGCGATGCCGCCAATTTGCCATGGGTGCTATGAGCACTCCTGTGCACATGCATCAGCTCTATTGACTCCAAGGCGCACCCTGGTGTACCCGCAGCCTTCTGCGCGCTCCAATGACCGCTTCAAGTTGTATGATGAAATTGGCGCTGCCGCACTGTATAGTAGGAATCGCTCGTACCTAGTGAACGGTAACGTTGAGACTCAGCGGGGATGACTCAATGACTGAATAAGTGAGACTCTACACGCGGAATTTTGATCCAATGACAGTACTTCTCAACCCGTACCTCGTCTGCACGACGTCAGAATGACTCTGATCTCAGATCGGATCCTGCTGCGGGCGTGAGTCGCGTATGAGCGATGTAGCCTCTGCGGCGGACCGCAGCTTGACGGTACATTCGAAGTTTTCCGGGTACCTGTCAGAATAACAGATCAGTATGTTAGGACCATTGCGCCGCATTTGGACGAAGTTTCGGGATTAAACACGCACGAGAGAAAGCCATGCGATTGCTCGTACTCGAGCTTGACGGGGCGCCCGTCTTCATCCTTCGGCGAACCAATCTCGAAGACGTGGAGTACAGACGCGATCAGAATGAAGAGTGCAGCCTCAGCGAAGTGGCGTCCTGGACATTTGCTGAAGGTGTAACGTGCATCAATCAGCGAATAGTTGTCTGAGAGAGGGATTGGAGGACATACCGCCTGCCAAATCCGAAAACAAAATCAGCAGGATCCAAGACAGTAGGGTCCAGTTGGCCGTTTCGTATGAAGCGTTCTGGATAGAATCTGTCTGGATCCGGGTAAATCTCTGGGTCATGCATGCAGGCCCTGACATGTTATTGAGCTTCGACGCAGCCGTTTGGAATCAAGAGAGTGGTGCTTACCAGACGGCCGGTGTTAGCATTGTACCCTGGGGGATGAAATATCCGCGTAGCTCGTTGTCTTCAGTGGTTCTGTGGGAGACACCGAGAGGGAGGACGTTGTGCCAGCGCAGAATCTCCTTGACGATAGCGTTGATATATACCAGCGATTGTTTATCTTCGAAATCTGGGAGACGATGTTGGCCGACTACTGCTTCCAGTTCGGCTTGAGCTTTCTGCTGCACCTCTGGATGGAGCACCATAGCCGCGAAAAATCCTGCCGAAGTCGAGAAAGTCTGTCGGAGGGCTGTTATATGTACGATGTGCCTCGAAATCATATCTACCTACCGTATCCGTACCAGCTTTGACGACACCATGATCACGTCATTAATACACTGAAACTAGTGTGCCGCCTAGGATTTACCTTCAACAGCGACAGCTGCTACGCCGCTTGCAATCACCTCTTCTTCATGCGTGTCATCTTCCGCGCCTGCGGTCTGAGCCAATCGGGAAAGCAATTGTGAGACGACGGAAGCGTCTACAGTACCGCTTGCCTCCTGTGAGCGATATCGTCAGCATGTCAAGACTTTATTTGAGGCATATAAATATTCAAGTTCACCATTCGTTCTTTGGCAGCGGCAAACTCCGTCTCCATCAAGAGGTCGTTCGGGGCCTTGGACGCCGCGACCTTCTTGAAGAACTTGCCGATACCCGGTGTCCAGGTGGGTAGGTGTTGTACCAAGGGTACGCGTTCTAGCAAGAACTGTGCTGAGATGGTCACTTCACGCAGTCCTTCGAAGATGTTTTCAATGATCGCAACACGCGAATCCTCGACGTCGCTGATGTCTAGGTTGTAAACAGCCTTGAGAGCAGCCGCCGTGAAGTAACTGATGGGTTTTGCGGGCGTCTTGAGCCGCGGTGTCTGGTCGCTGACATGATTGAAGACTTACAATCGAAGAAGCTCCTGCCAAGCCGTAGGTTTCTCCGAAAGTCTGACTAGAAAGTCACGGGCCATGGACTGCTGCATAGGCCGATACCTCGACACAACACCCGGATGGAATTGTTGCCAAAACGCTCGTCGATGGCGCCTCCACCATCGACTATACGGCATGAAAGCGAAGTTCCACGACTGCCCTACGCTGCAGGGCAGCAAACGCGATTTGAGACCGCGAAGTTGTAGTCGCAAGGTGACTAGGTACTCACACAGCGATCAAGGTGCTTTCTGTCCGGTCCGCCGTTATGGAGGAGCGTTTGTCTAGGAACTCAATCAAGACGCTTGGGCTACTAAGGATCAACATAGGTCGGCCAAGAAGTTCGAGATATACGATGTCACCTGCTCATTGTATTCAGCACGGAGCATCAGAAATGCGTAAATAGCCCTTACCGTATCGCTGAGCAAGGTCACGGAAACTGGCCCAGGGCTTATAAGCGCTCGGAGCATTGAGTACATTCCCGAGGAGAGGGAGACGGCGAGGACCTGGCGGAAGGGGCCGCCCTCTGGAACGGGCGCGCCAGTCCGCAAGCGAGCGCAAATACACTGAGAGTATAAGAGTTAATATGCAGAGGAGGATAGCGATGGGATGCTCGACAAGAAACATCTTGTCTCAGGGAAAGTAGGGCAGGATTGATGCTGATAATCCCGAGAGTGCGGGCGCTGTTGTATACATTTATATGGTCAGGTAGAGCGTGTACGTGGGAGCCTTGAAAGGACCTCGTCCAGGTCAATCTTTCGTACCCTGACCTTATGGAAATTCGACCGCCCCGGTTTGGACAAGTACACGTCACCCGGAAGCTTGATGTGCCCCGTCGCGACAGCTAATGGAGTCGGTGCAATGGGGATGCCCTACTGCATCTCAATGCTGCAGCTCAGGTAACGTTGAATTCTGCGTACTCCGGCAACGCAACTTGCAAACCAGAAAATGAAGGCGTCATGCCTCAGGGAAGTCGGTACGGATACGGACTGGCACTGACGTCGTGAGTACGTGAGAATAGCCACAGGCACAGAATTACTTCAGTGGGTTGAGAAGGGCGGTGATGCGGCAATAAGCACAGCTGCAGCTGCATCGATGAGGTCAGCATCCGAGACTACATTTCAGTGCATGTGAGACCTACAATATCCCTTAGAGAACAGAAGGAGAACAGCTAGATGATGTTACGCTCTTCAATAAACGCATTCCCTTGCTGTCGTATCTGCCATTTGGATTGTGATGACCGCAGCAGTTCACCCGGTTTCGCTCTACACAGCTGGTGTTGGATTGTAATAGATGCGCCTCGTCCAACGCCTTCTCCTCGTCATACCTCCAGATTTCGTCCACTCATCAAGAGGATAGGGATGCGGATCGAGCCACGAGTTGTCCGTATACACCCAACCACCTGGATTCGGAGTTTAGTCGACGTAATAGAACAACGATATTACGAGGCTCACTCTCATCTGCGCCTCCGGGTCCCACCCAAGACCCTTCCAGATCCGGTCGCCAGTCCTCTGTTTCCACGAAGAACCATCCCGGACTGAGCGAGAAAGTAAGGTTACTGCTGCATTGCAAGGATATTAAACCCTATCCACACCATGCACCGAGCGAAGCAGGAAGAAGTGGGACGTGCTGACCTGACTTCGCCACTCCCGTCATCGGACACCCCGCTCCAGCCATCTCGCCCACGAGTCCATGCCTTACGGTCGCCTGGCCTGAGGTTCGCCTTGCTCCAGGAACCTTCTGGTCTTGATTTCTCTTCGGATCCGCTGGTCGGCCCGGGTACCCAGCGTTCGTTCTCCCATAGCTCGACTTCACGAAGCTCCGTGTGCCAGTGCTTGTCCTCCAAGTTGTCATCATCTACTGCGCGCCAGGCACGGAACCGCAGTGCATTCAGCGTGGGATAGAGCCCCGCGTGAAAGGTAGGGATGAGCCAATTCTGGACGAATGGGTGGGTGAGGCAGAAGGGAAGAAGACCCAGCACGAGACAGGTTGTGCGAACAGGTAGCAGGTTGACTATCGGGATCATCGCCAGGAAAGTGGTTAAGACAAATGATAGGATAGTTCCGGAATACGGCGTAGAGTACGTCAGGTAAGGAACAAGCTTTACCGCAAAGTCATGGGCATCCGACCTTGTCTGTAAGGTCAGCACCTCGGACGTGGAGCACGTGGTCAGGACTTACACTGCACCCATTAAATTCTGGATGGCTTGCAGATTGGCCAACCAATCCGCACTACCCTCGCTAGGTTGTGTAGGAGGCATGGGCTGCACGACCCTCGGCGGAAGAGCGTCAAGGTTCTCTCCTTTACGTATCGCAGGATGCATAGCAAGAAGCACGCCCAATATCGCAGCATGGGGGATCAGGAGGATCAAACGCGGGAAGTAACCTACAATGACGTGAGGTATCAGCGCCAGGTATACCGCACAAGATTTGCTACGCCTTACACAAGAAAGCATATCCGGCCATCCATACCAGGGTGTACTTCCAGCTCCTTTTCCAAAGGACAATCTCCTCGACGCGATCCTGAAGCCAAAATATGGGTCCGCTCTTGGCAACAAACCGGCGGAAGTTGACGGTGGTGATGGGAATCGACAGAGGGTCTCGCGTACTGAGCAGACGCAGGGCCCCTTTCTTAGCATCGTGCATGCGCGGCGTTGATGGTGCATTGGTAGGCATTTGCAGGGCTGAAGAAAGCAGCATGGATGTGATGTTGGCTCCCGTCTTGGACGGAGATGTAGGTTGTACGATGGGCGAGGAAGTACTTCGGACGGGTGAGTGGTCTGGCCGAGGCAAGAAGGTAACCACTTTGGACGCAGGATAGATGTCCTTGTTGGGCTGGTCCGAGCGAAGGCGTATAGCACATGCTGGTACATCGACATAGTCGAGAGTTGCCATTGTGTCCAGTATGCGGATCCTTCTGGAGCCGATATGTTCGACTGTTGTTGATCTCTGGAGTCCTCGGGCGGTAAACAGGCGTCCGTGTTCTGTAAGATGTTGCAATGGTCTGTCCAAGGACTGGTGTCGCGCTGCGTTTGAGTGCGTGAGCGCAGGTGGATAACGAACACGGACTTTACCTTGACCGGGTATTCGTACCACCTTCGAGAATAGTACTTGCTACCGTGTGGTGACAATATGCACGCCTCGACGCTCAGACTGATTCGCGACCGTAGTTCGCGTATGCTAGGCAGCAATCAAAGGAATACTAGCAGACATTCAGCGGGGCGACCGATCCACGGGGTACAGATGATGATTACAGGAGTGAATAAGGGCGGGAAGGCATGTGATTCGTAGCACTTGTGGCGTGCAGAGGGTCAAGCGCCCAGGTTTTCGTCCTGCACAGTAATAACCGTGACTCTGAGAATGGGGAGTGGCAATGCCTGCACGGCCTGTGGACCGCTTAGTCACCTAGCGCCGGCCAGATCGAAGGTCTCGTTGTTTACGCGTTGGATTAGACGCGGGTGCTCGCGCGCTGAGCGCTAAGCATTGTGGCTGATCCCCAGTGAGAAATCGATCTGCGCAAATGTGTGCGGATATGCGCGGATCTGCGGACCGCAGAGTGCATATGCGCTGATATGCGTGAATCTGCGCAGGTCTCTGATTGCTTCGTCCAAACCGCCATCGACAGCGATTTCCGACCTGCGACCATGCAAGTTGCAACAGCCGTCTGCCCGCCGCTGTGCTCGACCGCCGGCCTACGTCTGACTGCAGGACACAAGCGCACGAATGTGCGCGCACACCGGAGGGACGCGTTTGGCGCCGGGTGCACTTGGAGAGAGGCTCGGATTGCTTGTTTGTACTGTCCGCCTGTATCGTTCTCTCAATTCATGCGCTCTTCCCCTGTCGCACGCGGAACCTCCCTATGCCTACTCTTGGCGATACAAAAGACACGAAGATCTGGTGTAATTGTCTGAAGTGCAAAGTCAAAGGTGCCCGCATTGGCATCGGCGAGGGCAACTGGATTGCACGACGTACCTGGTACCTTCATCGCAGCTGGCGCGACCATGTTCCTTCTGTTGGCAGAGCACCGCTGGTCCTCACCAGGTGTATGCAAAGGAATGCCGCCAAGAGCAGGGCGCATCGTGGAGAGGACTTGGACGATTCAGACCGTCGGGAGTCTGGCATGTCCCATAGCGGTATTGAGGTATGTGTTCCGAGTTCGGTCCTCGCATACTGGTCTGGAGTGGCTGATGTGTGCATACAGGATGGCAATGCAATGGACGACCTCTCCGTGTTCATGCAAACGGATACAGGCACTGCTGCTGCTGCGTCAGGGATCCAGCCCGGTCCCGAAGCCCAGCCACCACGGACAGCCCCTCACGAACCTGTCGGTGTTCCTCCGCATGGATATGACGACGGCGAACATCTCGATCTTGAACGTGCGCAAGACGACGTGCCAGATTGCAAGTGCTCTTCATATCTGTGCGTGACGGTGACTGACCTCATTGCGTGTAATCAGACCAACACCCGGGGGAGATGGAGGTCCCGGACGTTGACGTGACCCTCGACAACATGAAGACCGCGCTCGAGTTCATCCGCCTCCTGCAGAACGCGTCTCTCGATGACGGCGGGCTGGATCCTGAGGTGATCGAGCGCGTCCGCAACCCACCCGAGGAGCCCTTCAAGATCGGTGATGACGATGTCCTACTCTCCATCAAGATCTTCCTGGCTGTCGCAAATGCGTCGGAGGAGACGTACAACGCGATCCGTGAGGCCATCATGGGGCGGTTTCCAGAGGTGGGAATGCTGACGTTGTACAAGGTACGTACTTGGCTTCGTCTGGTAGGGAGCATAACGTCTCATTGACCGGTTGCCGTAGGTAAAGAAGACGATCGAGGAGCTCACGGGAGTGGTTGGGCAGAAGGAAGACATGTGCATAAACAGCTGCATCGGTTATACAGGCCCGTATGCTGCCCTCGAGCACTGTCCGAGGTGCGGCCAAGACCGCTACTGTCCTGTCAAACTCCGGACGGGGAGTAGGGTTGCACGACAGACCTTTAGGGCCTGTTCGGATACCCAGGTTCTGCGCAGAACCTGGATTCTCAGGCGCGGATTCTGAGCCCAGCGCTTAGCGCAGTGACAGGGCGCTTAAGTCACCCATGCCGTTTACGGTAATCACGGCGCCTCACTCTCTCGCGCGCGCAATGGGCGCCTATTTACGAAAATCTCGTCTTTTTTTCCTGCTCCCATGCCTCCCCTTCGGAATAGACGGCAGCGAATCCGTCTCTACACATTTCTGGCTTCACAATTGGTTACATCTGTTCGACAAGTCGTCTCTCTGTATGCAAGGACCCACTACGACAAGATTCCCTACCACACCTCTGCACTATCTGGACTAGCATGGCTCAATGAGCTCCTTGACGGTCATCCGGAACGGATCAAGACGGAACTTGGTGTACACAAGGACGTATTCATCAGGCTTGTGGAGACTCTGGAGGATATTGGCTACTGTGGATCGCGTTACGTCTCCCTGAGGGAGCAGGTTGCAATCTTCCTGTACACATGCGTGACTGGGTTATCGGTGCGCCATGTCGGAGAGCGCTTTCAACGGTCTAATGAGACAATCGCAAAGTACGTCTACCCATAGCATAACTAATTTACAAGACATTTTTAATCCCCCTGGCTTTCTAGATACTTCAAGTCTGTTCTGCAGATGATATCAGGCCCCGAGTTTTACAACCGTTATGTAAAGCTCCCATCTGCGGATGACCCCATTCCCCTCCATATCTCGACAAACCCCAAATTCTATCCTTATCTCAAGAATGTGGTTGGCGCAATGGACGGGACTCATATCGCCTGCGCTCCTTCACTGGAGGAACGCCCTGCATCCCGTAACCGCAAAGGTGGTGTCTCCCAGAACTGCCTCGCTTGCTGCTCGTTCGACCTTCTCTTTCAACAT
This sequence comes from Trametes cinnabarina, assembly GCA_000765035.1. NCBI lineage: Eukaryota > Fungi > Basidiomycota > Agaricomycetes > Polyporales > Polyporaceae > Trametes > Trametes cinnabarina. The sequence goes on from CCBP010000057.1 coordinate 278,834, forward strand.
GTCCTGAGTGGGTGGGAAGGGTCTGTAGCAGATGCCACTCTTTTTGCGGATGCTCGACAGCACTCACTACCGATTCCGGAGGGGAAGATATACCTTGGCGATGCAGGCTTCCCTATGTGTGATGTTTTATTGGTCCCATACCGTGGTGTCCGATATCATCTTGCAGAATGGGGACGTGCTGAAGCAAGGTGAGTGTAATTCAGTATTCCTTTGCAATTGCTATTTTTGACCCATTCAGGCCGATGAATGCCCAGGAGTTGTTCAACCTGCGTCACGCCTCTGCCAGAAATGTTGTCGAGCGCATTTTTGGCATTTTAAAGCGCCGCTTCAAGATTCTGACCATACCATGCGAATTCAGCATGGCTGTTCAGGCCCGTATTCTCCCTGCGCTTTGTGCCATCCACAACTTCATCCGTATCCACGATGGTGATGAGATCAACAACTTTGCAACCGACTTTTACGACCCTTCGCCAGGCGAGCGCAATGGTGAACTAGGCGATGGGGCAGCTTCAGTGGCAGAACGGGAGAGAGCAGCAAGGATTCGGGATCAGATTGCAGAGGAGATGTGGCAGGACTATCAGAATGTTCTAGAGAGATTAGCTGATTTGTAAAGTCTACATGTTGCTAGCCAGTTTGTTCTCCACCCATGCACGCCGCAGGCTCTCCCGCTCTAAAACCAAATAGGTGTCTGCAGAACTCCCATCCTTCTCGAAGATGTTGATCAAAGCCACGAGGCGATCATCATCCAGATGGTCTTCAAGGTGCTGAGCGCGACGGATAGCAAGCTGCTTGCGCTGAGGAGTTGCGGGTGGAATAGGGCCCGAGGAAGCTGGTTCCTGCGACTCAAGAGCCACAAGAGATCGGAGGATGGTGTTGAAGTCATCAAGCTTTTCACCAACAGCCTGCAAGGCTTGGGCACCTTGAGACACCCTGGCTTTCTTGGTGCTTGCACCATGCGGGACAGCACTCTTGCGTTTCTGCGAAGATGCTGGGGTCGTCTGCAAATGATTGATTAACATCTGAGCTGGCCAAGCAGATCAAACATACCGGCAGAATGACAACATCATCATCCTCATCATCCTCTTCCTCATCCTCATCCGCTGGCTGCGTCTCATCATCGTTCATGGCTTCATTCTCATCACCTTGATCTTCAGCTGCTTGAGATGGCTGAACATGTCCAGCACGGAACACGTTGCTTCCCTTCGCCTTTGTAGGCATCAGAGGCTGCATACTCGGGTAATGCACAAACCCTCTATTCTTGAAGGGTGAGGCATCAGGGTGACTCTGGATGATACATCAGTGGCTAAACAAATGGTAAGACTATCAGCACTCACCTTGATGTAAGCTGCCCAGATCTCCTCCATATCCTCTGTGATACCTGCCCCCTTCTCCTCATTGTAGGTAAGGCCTGAGCCATAGTTCTCCAGAACAACGATGGCCCAATATGCCTTTTTGAGCTAGAGGCACAGTTAGCAAAAATGCGAACATGAAAAGACTAAAAATGCGCACCCGACCCCACTTATTCTTGCAAACCTGCCATGTCTTAGGTGCCCCTTTGCATGGGAGGGCACCAAGCTTACGTGCCGCAGCCTCCCAGACAGGCTTGCGATAGTTTGCACCATCAGCTGCAGCAGCCTTTCCGTCGGTAGCGAGAAAGTCGATGAGGATTTTCTCCTCCTCTTCTGTCCAGTGGGCTGTAATTTTTTTCTCCGGCTTGGAAGCAGCCTTGTTGGGCGCTGTTTTACCAGAAGTAGTATCACATTCAGGTCCCTTGGGACCAGAAGGAGGTTGAGAAGGCATAGAAGCTGAAAAAAGGGGCCAGAACACCCTATAGCAGAGGTGCAGAGAAGGAGAAGGACAACTACAGCAATGCCTTCGAACACGGCCACCAGAAGCTGCGCAGCGCCGGCAAAGCGGGCCCACTGCCGGATAGGCGCCCGTCACGCGATCATCACATCAGTCACACTCTGGTCACCTCCAAGCGCCGGGCTCAGAATCCGCGCCTGAGAATCCAGGTTCTGCGCAGAACCTGGGTATCCGAACAGGCCCTTACCTCCATGCTCCCGAGTACCCAGGTGCAGGCATTTTTCGCCTCGGAGGATGTCGCTAACGAGATGGGCTGGTTCCACGAAACCGCTCTGCGCATCATCGCGAGTACCCCGCCCGGAGCGACAAGCCTGAGCGAGTTCCAAGATATTGTGTC
>CCBP010000058.1:8072-27419 GCA_000765035.1 Trametes cinnabarina
TTTCTTCTTCTTCAGCGCGCCGCTGCCCTCCGTTTCGCCAACGGCGGGCTCCTCGTCCCTATGACGCTTGTGCTTCTTCTGCTTCGCGATGGTCGCGGCTGCGTTGTTTGCATCACCGACGGCCTGCTGAAGGGCGCGTTGGATGTCATCGGAGAGCGAGGTTGGCGCGCCAGAGGCTGAAGCCATGGTGTCTCTGTATCGCGCAGGCCCAACGCGGGAGTGGTTTAGGGCGGGTCAGGACGTGGATGAAGGGTAGGCTGCAGCCAACTTCCCGTAAGCGCTGGTTTCAAATGCGGCAAGTACTGGCTTACCTCAGCAACGGATCACTCGGACCGTCACTGAAAGCTGCCGATTAAGACGAACGCCCGGGGTCGACGTTCAACGCAACTCTGACATCGACGATGAGCAACATCTCATCCTCGTCCTCGATAACACCTACTCCATCTACCTTCCATAATACCCCAACACAGACCAACCCTAACTCAGTGTACGTCTATGACCGTGCGGACGGGACCTCCGCCTCCACTCTCCGCCCTCCTGAAGGTCCAAACGGAAGTGGGAACGCAGCAGGGCTGCCGCCGCCTTCACCAAACCAGAGCAGGATTCCCGTCTCTCCCGCAGTCTTGAGATCTATATTCTCATCCTCGCGCACGCCTTTGGAGGAGCGCTCCTTGTCGCGCGTTGCGTTCTTCAGGTGAGCTTTGTGCTGCACTGCAAAGTGCAATTATCTGCAGTCTGGCAAACGTAAGGCTTACCATAGTTTCTTCATATGAAGGTTTACCGGGTTTTTGTTGAGCTGTTTGATGATCAGCCTTGCCGCTGCTCGCGGGCGCGGGATCAAGAGTGGAGCTGCGTTGCTGGGTGTAGGGGTAGTATAGCACGACCCTTATGCCTCTCATAAGTATTGTCGCGCATGTAGGTAATTTGCCTGCCCTCCAATCATCATCAATGCGCTCAACTCTCGGTCATACACGATTCTGATTCCAGAGGCTTCCCCGCGAAGGCATATTAGCACCACGAGTCCTCTCAACCCAAATACCCAACGTCTGCAAAGCACGCATCTGCCTGGCGTTCGCTGCATGTATCTCGTGAAATGAGATAACCAGTCTTTACCCTTGTGCCCGCCTCAGCTCCAATCTCACAAGTGGGTGCCATTCTTGAAAACACCCGGCTAACCCATTTTGACGTGGTTTTCCAGACGGTCATGACTTGCAGAAGGGTTGCACAGGTCACCGTGCCCGGTGAGATGGGGCAGCGCTCACAGGAGGCAGACACGACGAAGATGTTGGAGTGACACCGAACCGCCCATATTCCAGCCCCACGACACGCATAAAGAGCGAGGTTTTCATAGCATCGAGGTATAAGAGCAACTACAGCGCTGCTCCACGCGCATACACTCTGGACGTCCTCTCCCATATTTGACTATGAATGCGAAGCCACCGCACGACATATCAACACTCGACTGGAGACCTTGGCAACGTCGTCCACGGACGACAGCCACAAAGCCTGATGCACCTGATGCCTCTCAGGACCATTTACAACGCGTCGGAACCGTCTTTGTTTGCATCATGCTCACAGTGTTGACATTCTATAATGTATGCAAGCCACTCAACTCTATCTCTTCCCGTCACCATCAGAGGACGGAGTTGGTGGAACCTGCCGCTCACGCCATTATCCGCCGGTGCGCGAACATCCGCGCTGTTTTCGGGCCGCCGACGAGCTCGCACGACCGAGACAGCTCTGACCGGTTCGAACTCGGCACCCGCCCAACGCTCATCAAGAACGCCACCCTCTGGACGGGGGCCAGGAATGGGACTGAGGTCGTCTACGGCGACATATTTCTTGACAAGGGCCTCATTCGCAGGATTGGCGACATTCCAGACATTCTCTACACCGAGAAGGATACGTACGTCGTGGATGCTCACGGCGCTTGGGTCACTCCTGGACTAAGTGAGTCGTGACGTTCTGCGTTCCCGTTGGACTCGTCGTAATCCTTGATGCAGTTGATCTACACACCAACCTTGGGCTCATGAGCGCCCCAATCACTGCCGGCGCGCTTGACTACAGTTCCTCTCATGGACCTATATCGCCTTGGTTGCGGACCATCGATGGGTTCAACACGCATGATGTTGCCTTCAGGTTGGCTGTCGCCGGGGGAGTCACTTCGGCGCAGATAGTGCCTGGCAGCGGGAACGTGATAGGTACGCTAGAGCAAGGTGCATACACGAGCAACAGGCATCCTGACTAGTTGTTTATCGCAGGTGGTCAGGCGTTCATGGTCAAACTGCGTAAAACTTCCGAACGGACGCCTTCTTCCATGCTCATTGAACCACCATACGTCTTAAATGACAGTATACCCGACTCGAATCTGCCTTTTCGCTGGAGATACCTCTTGTGGGTTCTAGCTTTGGTCCCGATTTCCACACATGGCTGACACTGGCAACAGGCAAGCATGTGGGGAGAGTGTACGCGCGTACGGGAACCGCATGGACACAGTCTGGGCGCTACGCTCTGCGTATACGGAGGCGCGTCAACTCTACGATGCCCAAAACGCGTTCTGCACCGCTGCGGAGGCAGGATCATGGATGAATATCTCCAGGCAGAGCTTCCCTGAAGATCTGAGGTGGGAGGCTCTGGTAGACGTACTACGTGGACGGGTCAAGGTGAGCCGTAAGCCTGGAGAAGCAGATTTGAGCAACCTCAAACATCTATTTACGCCAGGTCTCAGTGCAGTGCTCTGAAGCCGTCGATCTGGATGCTATGGTTCGAGTGCGTAGCCTTTTCGCAGCATTTCAGATACTGTGGTTCACCGTGCTTTACCTGCACTGCTAGCTATCCGAAGAGTTCAAATTCCCCATCGCTGCATTGCTCGACGCACACGAGGCATACATCATGCCAGAGGCTCTGAAACGCAGGTGAGTCCGATCAGGCCTCCACACCACCTACTGGCTAACCAGCATCGCATGCAGTTATGGCGATATACCCGTTATCGTGCTCTCCACAAATGGTGCGAGGGCCAAGAGAGAGACCTACCGTGGTTCCGAATTTTCACCGCGCATACTGGCAGACCATGGATTCCTGATAGCCATGAAGGTACATCTTGTACGCTTTTGAGCAGTCACAAAGTCTGAGATGTTGATAGTCCGACCAGCCGCAACACGATAGTCGGCGCTTGCTCTTTGAAGCTCAGCAAGCCCACTACTTCGGTATGTGACGCAGCGAGCGGATGAATACGAGCACAATTGACCTTCGGGATCTCAGGTCTTCCGCCCCACCTCGCACTGTCCTCCGTGACCTCGGTACCAGCGGGCGCTGCAGGGCTGTTGCACCGTATTGGCGTCCTCCGCGAAGGCGCGGATGCAGATGTTGTCATTTGGGATTCACATCCACTGCAGCTCGGTGCTACACCGCGGAAAGTCTTCATCGACGGTATTCTTCAAGTCGGGAACGACACCGATCACATCGTTATCGGACCTGGCAAGACCGCGCCAGGATGGCGGCAGCCGCCCAAAGTGCCCAACTTCGACGCCGAAAGGAAAGCCACGTTCAACTCCGAGGGCCTGCCCCCGCTGGAGAGTAACAAGACCATTGGGGGACGCGTATTGTTCCGGAACGTGCAAGAGGTCTTTTTGCGCCAGAGTAGCCAATCGGTCGGCGTCGCAACGCACCTTGAAGGAAACGTTGGGGTGACGCATGTCGTGGTTGACCGGGGTCGGGTGACGTGCGTTGGGCCTGCATGTGAAGGCGAGGGGCGTAACGCAGAGGCTGTAATGGACCTGCAAGGCGGTGCTCTTGCTCCTGGGATGATGACGTTCGGTTCGTCCTTGGGCATCGAAGAAATCGAGAGCGAGCCCTCGACTGGCGACGGCCCGCAGTTTGATCCGCTCAGAGCCAACGTGCCCGACATTGTAGGTGACGCCGGCGGCCTGATGAGAGTGGACGATACGTTGCTCTTTGGGACGAGAAACGCTCTGTAAGTCCTAGCAACCTCTCCTTGTCCAGACTGCCTTCTCATGTGCTCCTGTGTAGGCTGGCGCATCGTGCAGGCGTCACCTACGCGACAACGTCTTTCGTGAAGTCCCCTCTATTTCTGCGCGACAAAATCATGGGTGGCTTATCTACGACATTTCGAACGGGCGCACCGCATGCGCTGGAGCGCACGGCCATCATCAAGCAGGTGACAGCTCTGCACGTCTCCGTCGAGCGAGCACCGCCGAGCTCGTACGTTCCGCAGACTGCGAGCTTGAGTGCCCAGATCGCAACGCTACGTCATCTGCTGCTGGGCGGCGAAGACCCCCGAACGCAGACGGGCGAATGGTTCAAGAAGGCTGCCGAAGTGAGTGCAGGTTTGAGACGGTCCAATGTCGATAAATGATTGAAATTGAGCGGCTAGGGCACCATACCTCTAGTAGTTGAAGTATCTAGCGCAGATATCATGGCTACGCTCATCCGCCTCAAGAGCGAGGTAGAGGAGAAGCGCGGAACGTACATGCGCATGGTCTTCTCCCGTGCCACGGAGGCGCACTTGCTCGCCGACGAAATCGGTACGTATATCTTTCAGGACCAGGTCAATCCCTATTTCACCAGTAAATGTCTAGCCCATGCCGGAATTGGTGTTATCATGACTCCACCGAGGCAATTCCCTTGGTCATGGGCAGATCGCAGGATGTATGTGAGCCACAGCTTGATCTCGTGTGCCGCACTGACCGCCCATACATTCATGCCTATGCTCAGCCTCGCCGGACCACCGTTGACTAACGGTACCGCTTTGTCCAAGCTCCTCAGTCACGGTGTCACGGTTGGTTTAGGCACATGGGATGCCGGGCATGTTCGAGCTACTCGGTTCGACATTGGATGGGTACGACATCCTGCTAGTTGGCAAAGAAGTACATTCACATGACTGCCATCAGGCCGTCCTGGAGTCCAACAACTGGATCAACAAGAGACAGGCTTACGAGCTTGTCTCGACCAACTTCGAAAAGCTGCTCGACCTCGAGGGATGGATTGGTGATTTCGGAGACCTGGTGGCATATGAGGGTGGCAGCGCGCTTGACTTCACTAGCAAGCCTGTCGCGATCGTCTCTCCTGCGAGGGAACTGGTTGAGATCCTTTAACACTGTCCTAGTCTGAAATAGGTAGTCTTGGTATGTTGCCCAGGGAGCGGAGTAGTATTTACAGACTTGGGATCTCATAGCCTTCGCTTTTTGCTGCGAGCTTCTGCGAGCTGCTCTAACCTTCTGCGCTTGTCATCCCGAGGAGACTCCGCATAGGATGGCGTTCGCTGAAGGGGCGCCGAGGGTGTTGTAGGCAATTGCGGCATGGCCGTACTAATGTCGGGCTGAGGCTCTCCTGCATCTGTGGATGCAGATGGTCCAGCTTCTGGAGCATTACTTGCGCGCGTACAGACACGTAAATTCTCTAGCGGTAAGACATGTACAACAACCACTGACCTCCCATCAGGAAGCTCGGCGTCAGGCTCTGGCGAAGTAGTTGTTATAGCGCGCCGCTTTCTCAGTCTCGTCGGTGTTTGAGGAAGCTCGACCTGCCCCGTTCCAGTCTGTGGCTCTGGCGAGCTCTCGAGCGGGTTGACGGGCACGGGCTCCGATGCGGCAGCGCTACGAAGATCGTTCAATCAGCAACTGACGAGTATCCCCCAATAAATCACGAAGACTGACCTGGTTTCTTCCTGCCCGTCATCAATGAAGTCTTCAGCGTCTTCCTCCTCGGTTGTGTCGTCCTCCCTTCGTACATCCATTTTGGCCCACTCCTTGGCGATATCGAGCAATGCATCCCATTGTTGTGATGCGGTGAACTCTACAGGCTCAGCCTCCGACCTGCAGCATGCCATTCGGCAAGTCGGGCAACGGATCTGATCACTATCATCGGGAACCGGTGCAAGCCTCCGCACGCAGTCACTGCAGAACGTGTGCTGGCAAGGAAGGCTGAGTAGAATGGCACGTCAGATGTCATCCTCGGGCCGCGCAGATGGGATGAACGCGCCTTCGAGCTTTGCCCGGTCGCAGGGGCTCCATGCATATCATGCACTCCTCGCCCTCGTCTAGGGAGTTCGCGAGCATGAGGTCGTGAAACCCTCTGAGAAGCTAGCGAGCCCATGATATGAGATGCCTAAGTGATACGAGCTTGAGCATTCGCACCTTGCGCATCTTATATGCGGTATCACCGACCTCGAATTCTACCGCGTCCAACAGGTCCTCAGCTTCCGTTTTGAGTTCTTTCAAGCTCAACTGGGCGACTGTAAGCTTCGTTCGTTCCAGAAAGGTTAGCATCTCACATACTTGGTGTATCCTCTTCCTCTGTTTCTCATTTGCCTATGTATATGCACCAGCCACGCAGCACAGGTTCGGGACTCAGCGGCTTTTTACCGTCAACCAGGCTGGGCATACCGACCTTTTCCAACCTTCGCACTTGGTTCCGGAGTCGTGCAACTTCCTCCCTTGCGAGAGCTGCAGACCCCTTCCCCTTGGGCCGGGGCACCGGTGTGTCATCCGCAGCCGTTATACGGTCGAGCTTGGCCTCCAGCGAATGCACCTTCCTGCGAAGACTGGCGTTCTCCCGTTCGAGCTCTTTCACACCTCCGAGAGCTCGAGATAGTATAGACTGCAAAGAGAGGTCAGCAAAATGAGCGGCATTCTTCAACTTGCTTCAAAAGTCACGGAAGTGGAATGTAGAGACTCTATTACAGACTCACATGCAACGACTCTTCCGGGCGGTCCGATTTGGACATGGTCTGTGGACTCAAACTATGTCGACTAGCCTGTGAGTCGGAATCACTTGGCAGTTCGCTGGACTGGCCATCCTTGGGGACTGCGCTCGTAGACGCTATCGCGGATGCTCTTCTCCTAGTTCTGGAACGTGTAGTATGACCCATCTGCGAGCCTTGAGGGTGGTTTGGAAGAGAGGTGCAAAAAGAAGTGTCCCAGGCAGGATTCGAGCCTGCGTCTTCACGGTTCTGTGGAAGCCACAACGTGATGATCTAACCACTAATCGACAGGGACCGGTAGTATCATCCATCACAAAGGTCTAACACCAGCTGTGCTTCGCTTACCGTAGTACACTTTGAATCGAAAGTCTTGGCACGCATGCAGCATTCACTCCGCTCGTCTGTCTCGCCATGAGTACAATCACAGCCGTGAACATTACGATCCTAGGAAGCGCATCGGCCCAGCCATCATCAACTAGAAACCACTCATCATTGGCGTTACGCCTGGACGGGGATGTCTGGCTATTCGACTGTGGTGAGGCCACTCAGCACCAGATTCAGAAGAGCTCGGTGAAGATGGGCAAGATACAAAAGATATTCATCACCCACACGCACGGTGAGCCGCTTCCCATCACTCACATGCATGAGATACTGAAAAAGTTCGCGACGTTAGGTGACCATATCTTTGGCTTGCTCCCAGTGCTCGCCGGACGGTTGAACGGCGCGGGAGGTATGATCGAGGGCATCGACGACCCACGCGCCCAAGCACCCCCGGAGGATTATCAAGTCAGTGCCCATGGGCGCACGCCCTGACCATGACCATGATGCTCAACACCGCCTACTCTCCCAGCCACTGGAGATTTACGGCCCACTCGGTACCCGCGCGTATGTCCGCCATGGCCTCACGTATACGCACACGCTCCTCGGCGCGCCGTATGTCGTGCACGAGCTCCGGCTCCCGACAGACCCGCAGAATGGCGATTATACCGAGCTCGCACCTCATGCGTACGAACGCCCCGGACGCAACATCGCCCAGGCTTCAGATGGATTATGGCACGATATCTACAAGGACAAGCTCGTTGCGGTCTCAGCTGCGCCGATCTTGCACTCGGTTCCGTGCGTCGGATACGTCGTGAACGAACTGCCGGTGCCAGGGAAAATAGACCCGAAGAAATACATCCCGGAACTGAAGCGCACGAAGGCCCCCATGTCCGTCATGGGTCGGTTGCAGCAAGGCGAATCCGTCACCCTTTCTGACGGGACTGTCCTGCACGGGCCGCCACGCAAGCCCGGACGGAAGATTGTGATATTAGGGGACACATACGACCCATCACCGATCGCTAGCATCTCGGAGGACGCGTGCGTGTTGATCCACGAGGCGACGAATGCGCACCTACCTGGGATCGACCCGAACACGAAGGTCTCGGATACGTACGAGATCGTGGAGGAGCGCGCGAGATCACGAGGGCATTCCACGCCCCAGATGGCCGGGGCCTTTGCGAAGAGGATACGTGCTCGTAAACTCGTGCTGAACCACTTTTCGGCGAGGTATCCGGGTGACGACGATGTGGACGAGAATGCTCGGCGGATCATGGATCGAATACGAGAACTAGCGGAGGGTACGTTCGGGGGCGATGTCGTCTGTGCGCGAGATTTGATGAGCTTCGACGTGGGCCCAAGGAAAGACGGTGACCTGATGAGGTAGTACTGATACAGAAGACAGACCAATGTGTAGGTATAACAACGAGATGAATGCAGCGCAGCGTCAGCATTAATCGTCCGGAGGTTCTGAGAGTTCACTGCTCTCGTCGCTCGCCTCGCCTTCCTCCAGCTCCTCGAGCCTGTTCTTTCTGCGCCCGCGAGCGTCCTTTGGCTCCTCTCCGATCTCCCCCATTTCGATATCGTCCTCGGTTGACTTTGACGGGATAACGGGGGCGCTTCCTGATGCGGACATCGAGGGCGTATTCGTTCGCGATGTGGGTACGAAGCTCCGCGCAGATGGATTGAGTACTGCCTTCGCCAACGGAATGTCTTCGTCTGACTCGTGCGCATCCTCTGCTACCTTTCCGGCCGCGCTCGGTGCTGGGGACGTTCGATCTTCCCTCAGCTCGCCCGACTCCTCCCTTGTCCGGGCACTGAGCGTACCGTCCATCTCCGTGTCCTCTCCAGGTTGTGTCTCGGGTGCAGGCGTCGGCGCAGTGGACGAATCCTCGGCCGAGTCTTTGCCCATTAAGCGAAGTACGTTGATATCACGTATGACGGTATCCAGAGCGGCCTTCTGGGCGTGCAGTATGCGGTTTTGGTTCTCGTGCTCTGAACGAATAGCGGCCATATCGTTTTCCAGCGCCCGTATTGACCTGGCCGACGGTTGAGCATGAGATTTAAGATACCGCGGCGGAGAATGCACTCACTGCTCGAGCTCCTGACGAGTAGGCAGGGTGTTGACCTTCTCAGCGATGACGTCGTACTCGATCTTCCGCTTGCGCTCGAGCTGGGCCTGCTCTAACGTCCCCTTGAGCTGCTCGATTTGTTGCTTCAGACGACTGCGTTCGTTCGCTAGTCACACGATCACCTCAGAGCCACATGCCGCAGAGTAAGAAGCGACGTACCTATGCGCTCTCTCTCGCGCTGATACTCTTCGACCTGCCGAGCCTCGGCTTCGCACACCATGAAGCTCTTCCTAAGCGAAAGCTGGAAGGTCTCGAGCTCGAGGATGAACGCATCCCGTGCGTCGTCTACGGAGGTCGCATTGGAGGGTACGGGCGGGACGGGGGACGGGTAGGCGACGGAGGCGTAGTTGTGGAACTTGCGGGTCACACGCCGGAGAGCCTTTTCGTCGTTGGTGATGCGGGAGTGTATGATAGCATCTGACAATTTGAGAGCGATATGAGGAAGGCGCACGGCGGAAGGGTGGCGCGAGGGGTACCTTCTTGCTGCACAGACAGCGGAGGCGGGACGTATTCTGGTGATGCCGCGTTTGGAGTGGCCGTCGCTTCCGACGCAGACATTTTGAACGCAAACACTTAGGCACGCAGAGATCGTTGGGATGTGCACGTCCAGAGGAAAGAGAGCCGCGGAGAAGAACAATACGCGCGCGAGCTGAGAGGAGCGCCGTGCTGTGTGTGACACATTCACGTGCGTAGGGAAGCAGCGTGACACGACTGAACAAGCGGACCACTGACGACAAGCACGTTCGTGCAGACCTGCCATCTTGGGACGAGTATACCTACACCCGTACGCCTAATATCTCCCTTCCCTCGCCCACAACCCATTCCCCCAGGCTGCCTGACCACCTTGCGCCTCGCTCTCTCTCTTCCCGCCATGTCCACCCAGCCCCTCCTCCAGCGCACCGCTGCAAAACGCATCGCGCTCCCCGTCAAAGTCGAGCCAAAGGTCGCCTTCGCGAACGAGCGTACCTTCCTCTCATGGCTGCACTTCACCGTCGTCCTCGGCGGACTCGCCGTCGGTCTGCTAAATTTTGGCGATAAGGTGCGTAGACATTTTTTCATAATGCTAGGACCTCCGTTCAGGATGTGCGCAGGTCGGCAGGATTAGTGCGGCCATGTTCTCCTTTGTTGGTGAGCAGACTCTCCCCATTTCGTGTTCGTGTGCCATTCGATGACTTGGCCACCCGTTCTACCTCCAGCTATGGCCGTCATGGTGTATGCATTATACACGTTCCACTGGCGTGCTGCCTCTATCCGCAAAGGCGGTCGCGGTCCGTACGACGATCGCGTTGGGCCGGTACGTCGTCCACCTCTTGGGCACTTGTTCTACGAGCTCACAAAGTGCTCTTCAGACAATACTATGCGTCGCGCTCCTCAGTATGTTGTCTGCATCGTTGTAGGAGCGTGCTCTGACTTCGCCCGCAGTCGCGATAGTCGTCAACTTTGTGCTCCGGTTCACCGAGGGCGCATCCCCCTGAACTCTCCCAGAAGCCACCCAAGATACATGCCGCCAAGGCCTTCCGCGGTCCCGGCCCTCCTCCCATACTAGATCTGCTATCATGACCTCGGCCGTGCCCATGCTGGGATTCTAGGACTCGTGCCGGAACTTCCTAGAAGATAATTAGGGACCGGGGGAATCTGGTTGGTGTTGTGCCTCGGCGACATCGTGATGAAACGGACTGTCTGGACATTGGAATACCATACGCATCTTCGCACCGCGCTCTTCATCCGACCATGTTCTTCTGCTTGCCGCATTCGTCGACTTGTACTTGCTTCCCTAATGCTCGTCCATGTACTTCCTAATTCGCACAAACTCTCGACTGGCAGGTGTGCGCCCTGTCCGGGCTTCCGGAACGCAAAAATTGGAATCTCGGGGTTTGTCTCCGCTGCGTCGGCAGGGATGCGGCATCAGGTTGGAAACCAAAAGGATTGAGCAATTCAGGAAGCAATCTAGCAGGTGTATTGCATGCGCGATGTCTACTTCTGTACACCGGTGTAGATAGGATTCTTGACCTCGTGAATGGGGGTTTTGCCCTCTGGCGTACCAGGGATGGTCTTGACGAGACCCTGTGGGGTGGAATAACGGTCACTCAGCACCCTAACACAAACAACAACGTAGCGAGCACCACTCACGAGCTTCTCAAACACGCACTTGTTGAGAACGCGCTCGTCTTTGCGGCAGGGGTAGTACTCCTACACAAAAGGTGAGCCGTTTGTTTCACACCCCTGTAAGACAAAACCCGACACACACCTGGTTATTGTTCTCCAAGCAGTTCCAGTGCTTCTCAAATTCGGACAGGCAGTTCTCGCGCAGCTTGGTGATCCTTTATTGCAGATGGTTAGTTCGGGCGGGCGCCTCTGTGGTAGTATGAGGAGGAGACGTACAGATCCTGCGCACAGCGCGTCACTCGCCGACCCTCCTTTAAACAGTGTGCGGGATCGGGGTTCTCTGCCTTGCAGAGCATGAAGTCCTCTGCAGGCGGAAAGACAAGTGGCATGAGCATGTCGTCCACCGAATACGCAACACCGTGCTAGAATCTTCCCCCCTGGGTCCAGCCATCCTCATAACCCTCCGGATTATGTCCCCGATGACCAGTGGCCCTCTGCAGTTCCACGGGTACGACACGCACCATTGTAGTCCTTGCAGTACGCCCCGAGGAAGAACGCCGCGCTCTTCAACGGCGCGCTCGTCACGCCGAGCTCCTTCACCTTTGGGACATCCGCGGGGAGCGGCGTCGGGTCCGTGTACGGCTTCGAAGACTCGGCGGGGTCGAGAAATCTGCTCATCGTCGCGGCGCCGAGCAGCAAGGGTCAGTGGGATGAGGGGGAGAGAGAGAGACGGACGGTAACGGCCGGAGCGAAGTTGGGCGTGACGCTGCGGGCATGGGCGCTTCCCGAGCCAAAGCGCTACTGTAACCGACGCCACGCTCGCGCTGCAGACGCGTATCTCCTTTCCCCGTTCAACGCGTAGCACCTCACACCAGAAGACGTCTCACAGATGGTATGTGGGTGGTGCTTTGGTGCATGCAGAAGGTTCCTCTGACGCGCCTCCCTGCTCAGCCGCCGAGATCCCAGCCCGCGAACTTCATCCTTCTCCTGAAGACGCACAAGCTGACCGTCTTTCTCACCTTTCCGAACACGTCGACGGTTGCGGATGTGAAGAAGGATGCCTTCGAGGCCCTCACTTCAAGCGTGCTGGAGAACCCCGAACCCAACCCGGAGGTGATGGACGACGACAGCGAGGAGTGGAAGGTGCCGAAGGTGGCGAGCGTCGATGACTTTGAGCTCGCGCGGGCGGCGAAGGGACAAGGAAGGACCACAGGCCGCTACGAGAAGCTGGATCCCAATGCGCAGTTGAAGAGCGTCGTGGTCAACTGGGAATCGATACTCGTGCAATTCAAGGCCGGGGACGGTGAGTGGACTACCTCGATATTCCTTCTCGAGTACACCCCTTCACAAAACATCCACGGCGTTCGTACATCCGCATCTGCGATGGCATTGCTCTGCTGTCGTATGCTCGTGCAACACAGGGTCATTGCTACCAGTCAAGGTGTCCATACCCCCAATCTCGCCCGAAGACTACGAAGACCCCTCAACGCAAAAAGGCAAGCGGAAGGCGGACGAGTGAGCGTGTCCCGACGACCCATCGCTTTCCAGCGCATAGTTCGTTTCCTCTTGAGTGCCTGATAGAACGTGCTGTACCATGGTGTGCTTGATGTTGTAACATATCCCACGGAATTCGCGGAGCGTCGTCTCGTCCGATCATGGTGGCAGATTCCATGCAGTATGCGGGGTTCATACTGGGGGAGCCCCGTCCCAACGACGCGGTGTGATAGGCAGAAGAGCAGCTGCGACGCGTCGTCCCTCTTCTGCCAGAAGGTTGTAAGTCGAGCAGGCGTTTCTCTGTTATCCTACTCAGCCTGCGTGTCGTGTCGCATAAGGATAACACGTACCGTATTCATGATGTCGACTTGAACGCCGATTCTCATTAGGTGTTGGCGCAAAGCTGTAGGGAGCATTTCTACGCGCTCCCCAGTCCCGAGCAGGAGAATCTCTGGCATTCCAATACTGCGTGAGCAAACAGCGGTGCGGACGCCGCGGGAGGACCGCATACCAGGTTTTGGCACCACGGTCTCGAATATCTCGAAGTGTTCAGGCTTCCAGCCGTCCCAGAGTTTCTGCGGTACGTTCCACAGAAAGACTTTTCCGTCTAAGAAGATACACGCAGAGCTCAGAATGAGGCCGTCGGTGAGCTGTATGCCATTCGGGGTGATCGTCTTCACCTGCACGGCAGGAGCAGCGCCGCCCGAGAGGATGTTGGTCAGACCACCGTCGCCAGGATATCTCCTCACAAAAGATGCATGAAACGCGCGCGTAGCTAGAGCCAGGCGCGCTGATGGTCTGAGAGCAGAGCGAGCCGCAGGACGTAGGAGGGAAAGGGACATGGCGTCGGTGGTGGCGGTCGCTGAACAGTCTGCACATCGAGCGTCTACACAACTTGACCGCATACCACATCCTGATCTGCCACCCGTCTGGATCCTCTCCCCCCCTCGTTCATATCATGGCAGCATCTGCAGCGGACGTACGGAGCATCCTCTCTATCCCCAACCCACCTGCGTCCGGTAGCGGTAGCGGCGCGCAACAAGCGAAGAAACCCCAAACGGCCGAGCGCGCGAGGAAACCGGAGGGCATCCCGCGCGAGCTTTACGCACTCATCGGGCCCACCGCGCCCACCCTTGCTACTCAGTTCGCGAAGCCGCGTCTCAAGCAGAAGCCCAACCTTGGGGGAGGCGGAAGGGTGAAGTGGTGCGTGCGAGAAGTGGGGGTCATGCTTTGAACGGAGGTGCTTGACGCATCACCACCGTCTGCAGGGAATGGCGGCCGTTCAGAAACGGTGCGCGCTCGGATGGACTTCGACTGTCTCACTGGGTCAAGTTAAGCCAAGACCCGGAGGCCGGTGTGTACCTTCAAAATACGTTTCCTGGTACTGTCGGCTGATTACCCAGTAGACTACCCTTTCGCTAAGTATAACATCCAGCCACAGCACTATGTATACTCCCAAGACGAGTATAGCCGACTCCTTGAAGGTATATTCTCCGCCTCCGCCTCCGCCTCCTCCCCCGTTCTTATGTCATGTGCTGAACCGCTATAAATTCAGATCCGAAGTGGACCAAAGAAGAAACAGATTACCTCTTCGAGATGGTCCGGCAATATGATGCACGCTTCTATGTCGTACACGATCGCTATGAATTCCCCAGTCCTGAGGGATCTTCGCGGAGCTTAGAGGTCAGTATGCTTGTTATGTAGCCGACACATTCAATCCCCATCCCATGACAGGATCTCAAGGACCGGTACTTCAGTGTATGTCGCAAGCTGGTGCGCAACCGGCCGTGGCCTGGAGATGAAGCAAGCAAAGCGGCCCTTCTCTCCAGTCTCGCTTTTGACAAAGGTAAGTTCTGATCATAGATGTGTCAATAGTATGCTCACAGTGGGCCTGCTAGATCGAGAGGTTATGCGGAAGCAGTATGTCATAAGCCTGGAGAACCGAACACCAGAACAAATCGCAGAAGAGGACGCCCTCTATCTTGAGCTTGAGAAGCTAAAGGAGAACGAGCGTAGATTCAAGAAGGATAGGGACGAACTCCTCCGAACATTGTTGGGTATCGAGTCTGGGTTGCCCGATATTCCAGTCGACGAAGACGGTTTGCAAGGCATTTCCACGGACACGAAGAAGAAAAAGAAAGCTGTTGCAGGGAGTGTCGAGCCTCAGACTCCCATCACTCCTTCTGCTTCCTCCTCTAACGCCATGCCGCCGCCACAACCCAAGAAGACAGCCAAATCTGCTGCATACGGTACTTTCACATCTCCCCCTTTCCAGTCATCACCTTCCTAACTCTGCCGCAGATGCGCTGCATTGCATACACAGATATAGCGATGCGCAGACATCTTCGTCCTCAAAGGCGCCTCATTCCCCTGTGCACCTTCGCAGCACGAAGATCCCGCAACTCAAGCAAGCAACCGCCCAGCGCATCGCACAGGTGCTTAACGAAGTTGGCGTAGTCCACAACCGCCTGGTCATGCCTACGCGCGACAACATCGCCCGTCTCGAAGCTGTGATCCACGATGCGGGCATAGTAGTAGAAAAGAAGAAAGTGCTGGACAAACTAGACCAAGATATCAGGACCATGAAAGCACGTCTTGCGGCCTTGCGCGGGGAGGCCACCGAAGAGGACGCGGGCAGTGTGCCTCAGACGCCGATGGAGGTCGAGGAAGGCCCCGAGGAGAGCGTAGTAGACGGCAGGGCGCAGAGCGTCTTGAGTACGAAGAGCACGAGGAGTCGGAAGCAGGTGCGTAAGCTTGTGATCTGGCCTTTGCGTCGTTGACGAGCATATGTGGTGGGCAGCCGCGTCGGTCTATGTCGATTTCTTCGGTGGATACCTCGGCTGGGCCGAACAAACGGCAAAAGCGATGAGTGTTCGTCTGGTCGATGCATTTTCTTCCTGGTTCTCGACAGTTGTTCGGTCTATGTAGTATATAGTGTTGTATAGATATCTCCGCTTTCGCGCGAACGTTACATCCATATATTCAAGCACCTTAGCCTGCGCGCGTTGAGCGACGCTCGCGCGGCGCGACGTGTTTTAGCTTGCTGGCGCGCGAGCGTGTCGCGCGGCTGATAAGTACAGTACTCTTTCTTGTCTTCCCGCCACACGCTTCTCAGTCTCTGCCTGTAGTTCGCCAACCTCTGCGACTGGCTGGGCCTGTGCTGCACGAGTACCGGGGGATCACTTTGCCTGAACAGCGATACATGCTCGTGCAACACGTCTTGCGCCGCTGCGCCTCGCGAAGAGCGGGTCTACCGCGCTGCTTCACCTCCAGAACATCCGCTCCTACTCCGGAGCACTCCATATACGTCTCGGAATCCACCAACCCATATTTTAACCTCACATTTGAGGACTGGTGCGCACCGAATGAATATTGAGCGATGTCCCCGCGCTGCGTGGCTGACGGGGTGGCAGGCTCTTCCGGCACAAGTCTCCGGAGCAGCCGTTGTTGCTTCTGTACCGCGACCAGCCTTGCGTCGTCATCGGACGGAACCAGAACCCTTGGAAGGAGGTCAACCTGCTCGCGTCGCGCAGGACTGGAATCCCGTTCATTCGCAGGCATAGTGGTGGTGGCACGGTATACCACGTACGTCCTGTCCGGTCCGACTGTTGACAACTATTGACCACCGAAACTTTTGCGCTTGCAGGACTTGGGCAATACAAACTTTTCCATACACCTCCCGAGGGCGTCGTTTGACCGGCATGCGACTGCCCAGGTCGTAATGAAAGCAGTGAGGTCGTTGGGCGTGGACGCCAGCGTGAACGACCGCAATGACATCTGCGTGGCCAAGGAAAAGATAAGCGTTTCCTGTGCATTATCGTTCGCTCCGCGAAACTGACTTTCGGGACGGGCTTCTACGTATCAGGCTCTGCGTACAAGATTGTCAAAGACCGAGCGTATCACCATGGGACAATGCTGATTTCGACGCGCTTGGACACGCTAGGAGAGCTCTTGCGGTCAGGCAAGGTGCGTGCTCAAAACCAGCAGAAACATTCATTCCACTTCACTCAGGTATAGTGATGCAGGACACCATGGAAACACGCGGGGTCGCTTCTGTACGGTCGCCTGTCTGCAACCTGCAGCAATACCATCAGAGCTTGACGCACGATGACTTCGTTAACGCCATGGTGGACGCGTTTCGCCAGGACTATGGGCTCAACAAGGACGTGAGCCATGCACCGCACTGTTGGAAATGACCGGAAGCTGACTGCTCGAATCAAGGTGCACCGGATCCACGAGGAGGGTTATAGTGACATCCCTTACATTCGCGATGGGATGGAACAGCTGAAGGTCGGTTCATCTGGCGAACAGACGACTAGGATTCTTACAAGATATCATAGACGTGGGATTGGGCATTTGGCCAGACCCCAGAATTTACCTACGAGATCCAAAAGCGCTTCTCGTGGGGCACGACAGTAAGTGGTCTCTCGGTAGAACTGCTGGAGGGTAGTATCTTGACACACTATTCCAGTTTGCCGACTTGCGATCGAAGCACGGTATTATCCTTTCATGCTCCTTTAGTCACCCGGAGGGCATAGACGCGAATCTGCAGACGGGACTTGAGAAGCTCGCTCAGGCGCTTGAGGGAGAGAAGTATGGTTTCGTGAACGAGGGTGTTGGAGGATTGGCATCATCGATAGACGAGCGAGTGGAGGAGGTTTGGGTGTGGTTAAGAACAGAGATGGATAGCTGACGACTTGTGCATCTGCTTTACAATAGTTTTTGCTGGACCGGTGAGAGACAGCATGTCACGGAGAAAGAAAGCTGTATTGCGGTGATTCTACGCGGTTCGCTGGGTGTACCATGCACTATTGGTTTCGAACTCCTCCGGGGCATATGGCTCAGCCTGTACACAAAGAGAACTGAGCGCAGAGCACTTGAAAGGCATAGACAACACGCACCGCTTGCCCTCGTTTATGCCCAGTCAATCGCCTATCCCTGTCCATCATCATCTCATCCCAGGCATCTAAGCCGTGACGGACAGGCTATAGTGACAAATAGATACTTATGTCAACTAGACACTACATCCACATTGCGTCATGCTCACCTTGCCCTGGTTCTGAAGCCGCTTGGAGGTGTTCAAGAGGGTGCCCGCTGCACCGAACATGGTGGTGAGGAGGGCTACACACACGATCTCAGTTCATTACTGACATTCAGCCACCATGATCAAGTCGCACCGAATGGAATGAGGGCCTCCCAAGGGACAGGCATGGTAAAGTCTACTTAGGCCACAAGGCTGCTTGAGAGTTGCACCGAACGTCGTCACGGCGGTCGACGGCGAGCGGTTGTTTGCGCTTATTAGACACCAAAGCTTCTGCCTTCCAAATGGGGAGTATTGTACTCAACGTCCCGCACCATCGTATGAGCGGCGCAGCATTTGTACAACCGGACCCAATGCCCGACTCGACTAGTCGTCAGGACATGTTAAATAGCGCTGTTTCCATGTTGCACTCAAGCGTGGACCTGATATTGTGTGCTGCGTCGTCTTAGCATGCCAAACGTCGAGTCCACTCTGCCAACGCAGGGTTTACCGAAGACTCACAGTAAATGACAGTCTCTAGCTAATATCACTTCAACCACGTGTACATTCTGCTTGGGAATGTCATTGCTCACAGGAAGTGTGAGTTAGCGCGGGTAGTCGATGCTGACATCGATATCCTCAGGCCCGCTAAACTGGACAATCACGTATCAACAACTCTCCTGGTCCGTGCGCACCTCCCCACCCTATATATGCCTCGTCTTGACATCCTGTTACCTTACCACTCTGGCCTTTTGGCTTAGATCAAGTGTAGTATCTGTTCTTAATAGTTTAACCACTATTATGAGGGCACCGCCCTCATTTTTGGTTATCTAATTTTTGCCGCCCCTGTCCCCTGGGCTCTGCTTGCAACCCGGGGGCGCGATGACCTTGCTATTGCAGTACCGGCTTGTGTCGTCGGGGGATCTTCCTCCTTTCTTTCTGGTACACTGTCTGTGACCGGTCAGTCGACTGGAAGCTCGGTGCCTCAGATGGATACAGCATGTTTTACTTTGATCTCTTCTTTTGGGGGCGTGCTTCGATTCAAACTGGGATTGTGTGTAATGTATCGGAGAGCTATGCGGACTGTATGCATGTCTAAAAACACATCTTGACCTTCTACCACCACCATCTCGTCGAGTGGCTCACATCATCTGCCTTCGTAATGCCTACTACTGCCTCTCAGCGATCTCGAGGGGCTCGCGCGACTACCGGGTCGGTCCCGTCACCTTCACAAGCGGGGCCATCGCCCCCGACGGGGTCCCCGTCGTCGCGCGCCACAGCCACCGGACAAGCGCCCCAGGCACCCGATCACCCGAAGACCCTGGTGCAACTCCTCGACGATTTTCTCCTCTCCACACAGTCATGGCCCAAGAGTTGGATCAATTGCAAGGAACGCATGTCAGACATTACCGACCGTCTCACGACGATGCGATCTCGAGCCCTGCGGCTGGAGGGCGAGGTGGCCAGGATGGCCACACAAGCGCCCACGGGCGGGACAGAGACACGGTGACGTTTCTATTCCACCTGCTTTGGAGAATTCTTTGACTACCATTGTC
>CCBP010000059.1:0-17804 GCA_000765035.1 Trametes cinnabarina
ATGATGATCCCAGCACGCCAAGCCATTCCTGCCGAAGTGTACGGTGGCTTTGAAATGCGCGTTTGCGACCTCCCAGGATCACGCAAGCTCGAGGCATTTGCAGCACATAACCATAAAGCGAATCCGTGCTATTTCTGCAAGATTACACATGACGAGATCAACACACAGGCTGCGTATGACGTGGATAGTGCGTATCTCGCATCTTCACCGCGTATCATATCTGACTAGTGCAGACTTCGTGCTCCGCGATGAGTGGGAACAGATATGTCATGCATTTGCATACCGCGATGCCACAACAGCGAAGGCACGCAAAGCAATCTTCGAGGAACACGGTCAACGGTGGTCACAGCTCTTTGAGCTTCCTGGCTGGATGCCGTCTGGCTGTGCAATCGATTTCATGCACAATTTCTACTGTATGTTGTCAGCTCTGAACTTGATTGCTTTTGCATATCAATGTCAATCACAGTGGGCATCGCCAAGGAGATGTACATGGCATTTCTCGTCCGTGGGCATCTCCTGAACAAGGATATGTGGCGCCGTCTCGAAGAGCTCGTCAATGCTATCCAGTGGCCCTCCGGGATAGGGCGTCTTCCTAAGAATGTATGGATCAGTTGCTTTTGCTCTTTCGAGTGTGTCATTGTCTTAGCCTGACTATAATCTGCCATAGCTCGGTGAGAATCATGGCTTCGCGAAAGCGGACCAATGGCGCCGCTGGGTCAATATCCAGTGTACGATTCTTTGGTCTCTATGGGGAGATGACACGGACATGATCCGTAGGAACGCGCCGCAACCCCCTCGGAATGCGAAAGATGTAGAAGACTTCGACCGAAGCGACCTCACTGAGATATATGAGGTCTTTCTGTTTGCTTCGGTAGCGGAAAGGATCCTCGCAAGCAAGAGCATATCGGCCGAGGATGTGCGACGCGGGCACAGCTACTTACGTCGTTGCTGCCATCGTATGCTTGCCCTGGGCATCCACCTCCTTCCCAATCACCACCTCGCAATGCATTACCCAGAAATCTTCCGCCTCTTTGGTCCCGTCTATGCCTGGTGGCTCTATGCACATGAACGTTTCAATGGCATGCAAGAGAAGGTCCGAACTAATGGCAAAGGTGACGGTGAGATGGAGCTTACACTTACCCGCAACTGGGTTGCGAAGCAGCGATTACACGAACTCGTACGTCCTAGCGTTTGGCCTATGTTAACAGTGCTGATGAGGTTTGGAAGCTTGTGTCTCTTCCTCATGATGCGACGCCTGAAGAGCGTGAATTGATCAGTCGCGTGGTCTCAAATGACCGCGCGGCAGGCACGCTCCGAACACATATGCTCTCACACTCTGCAGCCCTCTCATCAATCAAAGCTCCCCCACGCATCAAGAACTTCTCTGACCTCCGATACCTGCCTCATCCTGGAGTTTACAAGCTACTCTTTGCCTTCGTGCGCACGGTCTGGCCTGACTTGCCTCTCGCCGATGACCTCAATGTCAATCCTCAATACACTACGTTCTCATCAACTTCTTCAACGCGTGTGTTCCCCTTCATCTCCGTAGACGGAACACGATACGGCAGCATTATGGACAAGCGGTCTTCAGCTGACCGCTATGCCTGCGTTGACTTCGGCTCTGCAAGAATCCCATGCCGTGTGCTCTATCACCTGGAGGTGTGCGTCCCTGGCGCATCTGTCTTCTGCTCAATTGTACAGCGTCTCGTCGCCAATCAGGACATCCCAGTGTTTCCGTGGTCACTGTATGCAACCGACCTGGGGGTTTACGTTGCCTATGCGGAGCAGTTTCATGACGCCGAAGTCATTGTTTCAGAGCAACTTGCTGCGCCCGTCGCCATCATTCCCATCAAGAGCAGGACCCTGGGAGATGATGTTCCCTTGTGGGCGGTGCATTCCTTCGACCGTGTATGTTCGACTTCATCAGTAGACCTGCAAAACTGACTCATTGACAGACGGGAATTGAGCCAGAGGACGATTGGTTCAATGAACTTGCAGACGAGCTCGACAGCATCACAAACTAAATCTAAGGTACACTCAGGCACTCTCGAACATCCCATCAACATCACGCCCCTCCGTCAGCTTCTGGTACCGCTCCCGTGCCACCTTCACATCAGCGGTCTCCTCAATGCGCCGGAATTTCACCACCTTGTTCCCCTTTCCCCTACCCTTCCGCTCTTCCTCTACTGGGTCCTCCGCATCCCCCCAAGCCTTCCCACTTGCTGCCACTCGACCACTTGTTAGCCAATGGGGATTGCCTGCCAAAGCATCCGCTTTGATCATCCAGACGCGCAGCCTGTTCTTCAACATCCTTGCACGTGGAGGCTCGACCTTCTGTTTCTCTTCACCAGGCCACCGTGCGGTCATCTTCTTTGCAAGGTCAGGATCAGGGTCAGCGAGAGCGTCAACCTGCTCGAAAAAATGCTGAAGCTGACAGAGATCCAGGTCAATGTCATTTGAAGCAGCATAGATGTGAGTTGAACGTGCCTCATCGCTCCGGTACCAAGGCCGGCGGCTGATGTACTTTGTAGCTTCGCCAGGCATGGGCGCAGGATCATCTTCATCATCGGACATAGCATTGACTGTGAAGGCTGCGGCATACTTCTCATTAGCCAGCTCTGTCTGAGCAGCCTTCCGCTTGCGCTGCTCGCACTTCTGTGGGTACGGTAAGCCTCGATCATCCTTCTCTGTGTGCAACACTTACTGCCTCCGCACGCGAACGGTACGTCGCCTTCAATCCTGGCTCGCCACGATCATCTCCATTCACATCTCCGGCAGGAGCAGCACGCTCGCCAAAAATGTCGCCATCCACTACGCCGCCATCATCTCCTGCTGCAACAGCAGGGGCAACCGACCGCCCACGCTCGCTGGCTGCAGCACGAGCTTTGGCATGCTTGCGGTACTCACCCCTCATGTACGCAACCTTCCGCACGATGCGCTGCATCAGAGCACCATCAAGGATCTGCTTGAGCGCGAGCGCAGCAGCCGGGAGCTCCCTGCTCCCATTGGTTTTGATCCACCGCAGCACGTTGTCTAGGGCACGGCGGTTGATTGTGCTATCTTCTCCCTCACTCCAGTTGAAGCGAAGGACCTTCTCCCCGGGCATTTGAGGGTAAGTCGGCCACTCAATGTCGTTTTCCGGGAATGGCGGCAGATTCTTGGCATCAAGACCACTCACGTCCATCAGTTTCTTCAGGGCGAGAGCGACAATATCCTAGGACGTATATTATCATGGTAAGTATTTAGCAACCAGTGCATTGCTCCGCGGCGACTACAGACTGCGCTGACGTACTTTGATCTCCTTCTTATCCCACCAGTAGCGGCTCTTTGCGACCTCTTCTGCTGTCGGGATGTTCACGTCCCTCACATGTCCATCCGCAGGCTCCCCCGCGTCTTCGTCAGCGTTCTCTGGAGCTACGTCGGGGTGGTCACTTGGGCGTTCTCCCTCCTCGTCTGACTCAGGATAGCCGTTCAAGGCCTCAAGCTTCTTGATACGTCTCTTGGCGTCCTCTAGCTCAGCGTGCAACACCTCGGTCTTGCTGTATAGGATTGCCTCCCTCTCTCTGGCGCTCCTCCGAACCTCTCGGAGCTCTTCCTTCAGCGTCTCGATACCAGTCACTGCTGCTTTCAATCGCTCTAGGTTTTGCTGCGGGTTACCTGTCGGAGCACTACGCGGCGCTGGCACAACCATGCGCGTGCTTGCAATTGGGTTCCCGCCGCCACCGGTTGGAACGTTCGAGGCTGGGACACCGTCTTGCGGGTTCATCGAGAGGTTATCAAGCCAAGGGCTGGGAGCTGGTGCAACGGGAAGCTATCGGAGGGTAGCTATAGCTCAGGGTTTCTGAGGCGCGCTCCCCATGTATATATGACTGATCTTCTCGGGTTCGACCTCCATGCAATGGATGTACATGTACATTGTTCTTGACGTACACTTGTGGATGGCTGGTCAACGCTGCCAAATGATAGCGCGCAGCGCCTGAAAGAGGTTTAAATTAAATCAAACGAGCGCTGGTACCGCACGGCTCCCCCGACGTGCCCTCAGATGCTAGAATACAGGAATGCTGCTGAAATATGCATGAGATCTCAGCGGAATGTGTCAGGAACGTGATAAGTGGAGCGGAATGCTGAAGGAGGCAGAACCTGACGGAAATGCGCGCGACATGCGCCCAGAATTCTCGGATCCGACGTCCATGCTTAACCTTGAAAATCCGGCGCTTCACCCAGTGCTCGCTGCTCATCTCCCTAGGTCTCCCAAACCTACCATGTGTAACCCCTCCGCTCTCCTCTCTCGTCGCACTGTCGTCTGAGAGCCTTCCGTTCGACAACACCACGCCAGTCCCCGCTCCCCACTCCCTTTTCGTCGCATTGTCACTTGTGCAGTATCCTCTCTCGCGCCTTACGGGTAGGTCACACGTTACAGGCAGCCATATAGGTCAAAGTCCCCCCCCCCCATTTGGCTTACGTAGGAGTGCAGGGGTCTCACTGCCTTTGAAGACCCGCCGAGCCGCTACTCCGAGCCTTGATAACTCACACACATAGGAAGCGTGAATCGCCTTTCTGCTTGATGCGATGTCTGTACACTTGTAAGTCCTCTCCAGGTCTTGTCTTGGCTTTCGCCTCAATTCCCACAAATTACGATGGCCTCTGTCGTGCTCAACCTGCTTCCTGGCTCAGACACAAGGCTTCTGTTCCCTATCACGTTCGAATAACGGGTTCATCAACGATCTCAGGCTTGTACTGGACGCCTCTTCCGCTCGTCTCATCTCTCCATGGCCTTGTGTCTGAACCAGTCGCACACTTCCGGCTCTACTGCTCCGATTCTATGCCTCGCTTCACTACATCAGACATTTCCCAAGGCTCGCGCTCTGTGATTTTCAGCGCTGACAAGGTTTGTAGCCACTCTACGTCGCATTCTGCATCGTCCAATCAGGATCTCGTATACACTACGGGTCTTACAATGTCGGCTCTCGTCCATACACAACATCCTCCCGTTGTCAGACGCCACCGTCCGACTTATCGATCGACAACCCAGGTTCCGCTGACATGTCAGGACCGCCCCGGTCTCGTGTTGCAGATGGACGTTCGCAGGCGTCGACTGCCTACGTTCAGAAGCTCGTCAACAGGCGGCATGGCAAGATACCGATTTGGTGACAGCGCAGTATGTACGCCATGGATCATGCGCAATAAGGCTCACCTCTGCTATTGCTCTAGTATACACAGTAGTAACCGATGCTTACTGGCGCAAGAACAGCAGTCGATGGAAACAGAAGGTTGTACTGCGGCACCCGCACATCTCCGGCGACCCAGCTGACATTGAAGGTGCCCACACCGGTACCCATCGCTCCTCCCTTGCTCGTCGTAACGTAGATTATCGGGCCCGGCTAGAGTCAAGCGAGGCTCCATTGTCATGGGCAGAACGTGCTTGTTGACGACAAGGTCCACTGAGTCATCTTCGACTTGGTCAGAGCGGCATCAAGTCTGAGGCGTACCTCATAAGCGGGCATGCCCTTCCTCTGTATATTCCACTTTCTCCCCTATATGCGCGCCGCACTGACGTACTTGCAGACGGCACCCTCTCATTGCAGACCTCAGATGCACTGTGCGGCCCGAGGGCGCTCACTCTGATCGTCGCCCGGGTCTGTTGGTAGACTCCACTGTGGATCAACGGGAGCTGCCCCTACGACCGATGCAGGTTACGTACATAAGGACACGCTGCTTCAGCACCCGCCATAGCTAGGCTCATTCTCGGGCTTGGAAGAGTTGCGAGCGGGGCATAGGCGAGGATCCGAAACGTGTGCATCTCGCCGAAGGTTGTATCTTAGTTCATGATGCAATACCAGAGTGGTCCAAACCCGGAAAAATGGTGACTCGTGTGCATGTCGGAAGGCTCGACAGCTTCTAGGCAACTCGAAACCGGATGGGCGACTGGTTGTTTTGGCGCCGAGCACAACCGGATCGCAGGTGGGAGTATGATTCTCAAGAGTGAAGCTGCTTCTGCGTAGCTACTGCAATGGACGATCGACTCGCGAACTTTGAGAATGCAACAGCGCAGGCCCTGCGTGGGCCGGCGGAATGTCGTGGAACCGGCATACATCTGTGAACCAGTATTGACCATATCATTCTAGGCTCCATATAGATACATCCATGAGCACAAGAATTCACTGAGTCTAAGTCAATGCAACGCAAGGACATATCCGGAATCCGAGGGCGCTGGATTGGTGATGATTGCACTGCCAATGCGTCCAGGCCTAGAATACGGTCCAGACGTGCATATGCACGCGCGCCGAACCATCAGCAATACGCCGCCAAGCGCAAGAACCCTCCAGCAAGACTGCAAGTAGCCCGAGAGCAGAGAAGGGCTGTAGGGTGACTTTATAGAGCTTGGAAAAGTACCTAATGATGGCTCAATGTCATAACACAATTTGACTCCAAAGATGCAGACTTACCTTCAGCCACAGCGTACCTCTATCACGGTAAGACGGCCTCGAGAGGTCCTGTAGGCGACAACATTCACATTTGCTTTAGGGACGGTTTCGAGGATATCCTTATGCGGCCGGAGCGATGAAGGAATCCAACACAGGCGACGAGGCTCCGAGTGGACCTCTACAGACCAGAGCCAGTCATCTTCAGAGTAAAACATGGTGGTTAAAGCCCGATTTGCAGGGCCCATGCATAGAGGTCGCAATTTGGACGGGATTGAGGTATAGCTCCCGTTGATGATCAGAGCCCGGCCATCAGGGGAGAAGGCGACACGACGGACAGGGCCCGTTCCTCTGACGCTGAGCTTGTGCTCTGGGACGGCAAGGGGAGGCGGAGAGCGAGGGGCGGTGTGGTCTGGAGGGATGATCTCGGTGAGGTCGTACAGGAACACCTCCCCTACTGCGTTCCCTGCGAGAGCGCGTGTGCAGTCCTCGGAGAATGCAACTGACCAAATGAAACTGGGCTGGTGCTCGATCCAGAGGACACGGCCCGTGCTCGCGTCGTGCAGCCGCAGTGTATAGTACCAGGCGCTATGGGACTCGACTAGCTGTCTGGAAGAGGTCGCCAGAAGGTCGGCGCTTGACGTGTCAGGTGGAGAGTCGCGTCGACTGACACCGCAGAGCATCCATTGATCGTCTGAGGAAACAGCGAAGGCGTCGATCTCATCACGGTCAGCCTTGAAGATGGCCTCGGACGATGTCTCTTTCCCCGGCTGTCCTATCTTTCCCCGATGGATCGACCCATTCCACGAAGCGGACAGGACATGCTGCTCGTCGCGCGTGAAGACAACAGCAATGACACCTGCCGAGTGGCCTGTGAATGTCCCGACGTGTTCTCCGGTGTCTGCCTTCCACACACGAACGGCATCGTCTTTTCCGGTGCATGAGAAGAGCTTGCCTGTGGAGGACCAGGCAGCAACAGAGCCAACCTCGCTGGAGTGGTTGATAGTATGCGTACATTCACCCGTAGTAACGTTGTGGATCTGCAACTCGTCCTCGTAGACTACCAGGATGAGATTCCCGGCGGGTGAGGTCGCGACTACATGCACAAATGACCGAGGATTTCCGACCGGTGTCTGATGGTCGATGAATGAACGCGGAGCTGTCCTACGCAATCTCCATCGCTGCTTGAGTATGTGTTTGAGGGAAGTGGCCGTGGGGTCATCACTTTCAAACTCCCCGGTCGGCCCCCACAGTCGGATCTGTACCTGCTGGCCGACGACATGTGCAATGTGTAGTCCGTCGGATGCGAACGCGACGGCCTCTGCCCGCTCATGGCTCGTGGTCTTCACGCGTGCCCCTCGCGAGACGTCCCACAGAGTGAACGACTTCTCGTATGCTGCGGCGAGAAGACCATTTGGATAGAAGGCGAGCGAGGTGAGTCGGCTCTGACCTGGAAAGGACCGCACACGCTGTCCGTCTGACTTCTTCCAGAGAACGATCTTGCCGGATTCGAGGCCACATGCGACCAAGCAGCTGTCATAGGATACCGCCACCGCCCTGACCGCTGAGTCGTGCTCCAGGATGCGGGTTGGCGCGATCTTTGCCTCCACGTCCCAGTCGACGCTCCGTGTATCCCAGACCTTGCACATCTCGTCCCATAAGCCAGAGAGCAAGTCGCCATCCAAGGCGAAGACAGCATCGCACACCTCGGCACCATGACGCAGTACCACCATCTTCTCGGGTGAGGCAACCCTCCACAGTCTCACAGTCCCGTCACATGAAGCAGACGCGGCGAGTTTGCCATTGTGCGACCATGCAACCGAGCAGATCCAGGATGAGTGTTCCTTCCAGGCGTGAAGGGGAGCACCAGTAGCGACGTCCCAGACATACACTGTCCCCTTAGATGACCCGGACAGGAGCTCCTTTCCCGTTGGTGAGAATGAAACACACAGGATCGAGTCTGTATGGCCCACGAAGACCAGCAGCTTAGCTGCCGTCTGTGCATTGAGCATATCGATGGTCCCGTCGCGGTGACCGCAGGCTACGCACATGGCATCAGGTGAGAATGCGACAGCGGAGATGTAGCGGTTCGTCACATGCGATGCAAGGGTCGTACTCCAGACGTTCTCCACTCCGACACGCACTATCAGTGAGGTGTGCGCATTGGCTGCAGAAAGACGGCGGAGAGGGGATTCTAGCGGGGAAAAAAGGGCGATCGTCGAGTACATATGCATCGTCGAGGTGCTGATGATGGGGTAGAATGCGCGGACGACACGCTCGCAGTCGTACAGCAGCGAGGAGACCTTGGTGTCGCGTGGTGACTGACTCTGTAGGCGCAGGATAGCGTAAGTATCGCTTAGCTCATTGGAAGGCTGTGAGGGACTCGCCTTCAGGAAAATCTGCACCGACTGGAGAGCCTCGATGGCGCCGTCGACACATCCCAGGAGGCTCAGCGCCTCGAGCCAATAGAGAAGACGGGACTTGGAGAACTCCTCAAGCGCGGAGAGCAGCTCTTCGCCGACCTCGGCCTGGCACATGTGGCGCGTCCAGTACTTGCATGCGTATTGAAGCGCGGCGGGAAGATGCTGAGCGGCTTTGGCCGGCAAGTCGGGGATCTCGGAGTTCTCGAGGTGGTCGTGCTCCGAGGCGACCTGGCAGATGTTGTACTTCAGCGACTGCATGAGCTTCATGCATTGCAGGGCGAGGTGAGAGTGCTGGAAAAGCGGTCTGACGAGGAAGCTTTGGTCTGTACAGCGGGTAGGGTCAATGAGGAAGTTGGGGAAGGACAGGTGAATGACGCGGATGGGCGTCGAATCACTGTCACTATCTGGAATAGTTAGAATGGCGCTCAAGACAGGCAGGATACGTCTGACGGTGCAAGCCCGGAGGTCCAAGAGGGCGTCAAGAGTGGTAGGAGTGAGGCGCTGTTCGGCGAGCGCAATCGTTCCAAGGATGAGCTTCAATCGGGCCTTCAGGTCGGCCTCTAGCTTTCTCGCCGCGTTCTCCAGCACCTGGATATAAAGCGCATCGAGGATTGGGAAGGGCGACGCGGTGATGCCTCTCTTGGCCGCTGCTGTATTGCCGGCATCCAAAAGACTTGTGAGGCGACCTTCGGGATCCCTCGCAGCGTGGTCGCCAATATATCGTGCTGCCGCAGATGAGAAAATGAACAAGAGCTCCGAGAGATCAACGAGATTTTTCAATTGCTGTGAGGATAGCCAGCATGAAGGGAGAGCAAACTGATCCCGTATAGCTGCGAGACGTGATTGGAGAAATGTGGAGATGTCGCGTTTCGTGAAGACGTCCGGGACCTTGTTGAGGGCCAACTCCTGAGTATTCTCACGTAGATTTTGCAGAAGGAACCCTCGTGCGATATTCTCTTCCGGACGGCTGGTGATGAGGAACTTGAGCGGTGCGAGCTCGGAGATGTGAAGCGAGAGACACTTGAGGATGGTCGATACCGCTGAATCGTCTGTGCACTCGTCCAATGCGTCGATCACCACAGCCACATGGGCAGGAAATGTACCCTTGCTCTTCGCATTCGCATGAACCGCCTGGAGAGGCTCGACAATCAGTCTTTGGAGCTGTCTCACGGGGACTGAAGAGTGGAGGTCCGGATCCTTCTCGATAACTTTGGTTAGCTGTTCCTCGAATGCAGGAAAGTGGCGTGCGAGCTGGTACGCAAGCGTCCGGAAGATGCAGTTGACGTTGCTTCGTTGGCCGTCCCGCGCACAGAAAAAACTTGCACCGAGAAGCTGGTCGCTCTTGGTGTCCCACCAGTCCGCAACGGTCAGAGCGATCGTAGACTTTCCTGAGCCAGCAAGAGCGTGAAGCCAGAGGATCGATCGATCAGCGAGTGCTGGGACGGCCGGTTCGGGAAGTCTTGCGAGACGAGGATGGTCGGGTCGTAGCCAGGAGCACAGTGTCGCCAGGACTTCCCCTCGAGTATTCTCGTGGCATTGCACATGAACGCTGGACCCATAGTCGAACCGTGCCTCGATGACAGGTCGCAGAGCTTTGTAGAGGTCTAAGAATATGCGAAAGTAAGGATTGAGGATTTTCGTGTAGGCCTGGTCTTACCGTCAGGCGCTATCATCTACACTCAAGTCAGTCACGTTTTCAACACCGCAATACTACACGATAGGGGAATGAACACTCACAAGATTCACGTCATCATGCAACTCATTGACTCCGTCCTTCACCGCTTTTATTCCATCATCCACTTTGTCGAACCGTGTGTTCATTGCCTCGAAGCCTTGCTGTATATTTACGGCAACGCGAGGATTAGCTGTGGCGGGATCAGATGAACCTTGGCTGGCGCACGCACGTGTACAGTCAATTCTAGTGTGATGGTCCCTTCAAGCTGTAGTGATGTATGAGAACTAGTCGACGAACATCATTGACTTGCACCCACCACGAAGCTGCGGATGTGCCAGTCGAGCGTCTTTATCCAGGACTCGGTTCTCTCTGCGTAATCCGCCGCCTTCAAGAATTGGATCATCCGCCGCTTTGATTGCACCTCTTCAGCGTCCTTCACGACCTCCTTCACTTTCCTGTCCAGATCGTCCGTCGCTGTATTGATGCGTAGAGAATTTGCATGCAACTCACTCCGCGAGGGCAGCCAGCCTCTCCTTCAATGCTTGCGGAAAGCCATCCTCGCGTTGGACCTTGTTCAACATGTTATTCATTGATTCTATGCGTGAAAGGAGCGTCTCAATAGCTTCAATCGCCTCGGAATATTTCTTTAATTAGGTAAAATCAGTACCAAGAAAGCAGTACAAGGTGGGGTATCGTAATGTCTGGACGTCGACTGGCGGAACCATACCTGGTAGGCCTCCAAGACGATGAGAAGCGCCCCGACGGCGGTCTGTAGCTGAGGGCATGCAGACGAGACCTCCTTCGTAACCTTGAGTACTCGGATGAGATGGCCGAATCCTATCTTCACGAGCTCCTTCCTTCGCGAGTGGGCAGCGTAGGTGATGGACTGCGTGTCCGCAGCTGATGAGGGTGACGCGCTGGTAGACGACGCCGGAGATGCGAGCCGCTTGGAACGCAGGATAGACATCGCAGTGAAGGGCAGAGTGAGCCTCAGTCGAAGCAAGTAGATGCAGACACGGAGAGTGTAGCGAAGGCAGGAGAACGAGCGCTGCGCGAGGCCGGGATGGGGATGAGGAGACGGTGCAGCGTGATGTTCTCCACGTCCCTGTTGTGCGCTATACTTGACAGATGCGGTGATTAAGAGCAGCGTGTTCGTGGCTCCGCAATCGTGCACCTCAGCGCTTCCCATATACTCGCGGGAACGGCGTCTTTTGAAAAGCACTGGATGCGTACCATTGGTCAAAACGCTCAATCAAACTTGCAGACCGAGAGGGCTTACCAATATGCGGCGAAGTACCCAGCTGAGAGCCAAACCGTATCAGCTGAGCGACTGCACGGCCGAGAGTCCAGGGACGTCCTCTACCTGATTGTCCGGTTCGCGTTCATTCTGCTATCCATCTAGCCTGTTGGCAGACTCGTTCAGGTGTGTAGGTGTCCGGGAAGTCACTCAACGATGTTTCAGGTGGAAGGTCAGAACCGCTACCGCCTGCACTTCGTCGTAAGGTGCAGGCAAGGGGCCACCACTCAGGGGAGCGCCGACTCCAACCCTACTACTACTACCGCCCGACCGGTGTACGGGGTCCCAAATTAGACTCTTCTCGCCGTTTGGGCGAGATCCTCAATCGCTGGTCTATTTAATGTCCCAGACATTTGATACCTGTTGAGAGCAATATACTCTTCAATCTGCAGCTTTCTATCAATTTTTGAGGATCATAGGCCCATATTTGAGAGTTCAGTGAAGACAAAAATGTCGAATTGGAAGCAGTAGTCCTAGGCGCCCGTCATCTGCTATATTGGGTTATCTAATCGACTCTTCCTCAGACTCTATGTACGACACAACCGACAGCAATCGCCGATAACAGTACTTTCTAATTCATTGCTCAGGCGCCGAGGACACCAGCTCCTCTTGCAATGTTTGTCAATACTGTACACTTACTATGACACTCACTATCACCATGCTGCGATGTCATACACATCTGCATGCAAAATGACCGTCAGCACCCCGTCCACCAACGTGCCCATCCACTGCCCGTTCTGTCCGCCACATGCGCTCTCTGGGAAACTGCAAACAATCTGGAAATATAACATGATGACTCACCTATTCATACATCACCAGGATGATGCTGGCCTCCTCCCGAAGCTCCCTCCTCAGTTCTTGGTCGACATGCACATCTCCAAAGCCGAGGAACTTGCAATGGGAATTGCCGCAGAGTGGACGGAGTAGTACTGCTGCTAGATCACGCTCGCAGCAATCTTATCTCGGCTATGGAACTACCCCCCCTCCACTGGTGTCCGGAGTCCGGCTTCCCACTCTTGGGGGTTGGAGTCACTGAAAGTCGGCGTGATGGCCCCTTGGGTGCAGGTCTCCGGAGACTCGAGAGTGCCCCTATCAACGTTCTCAGCAGGATCGCGCGAGATGCAAGGCCGCGACTTCTCACAACTGCATACACCTGGTGGTCAAGTGAAGGTGCAGTGGCGATTACGTGGCAGGTTCCTCGCTGTTGAGCTGCGCTCGCGGTTGCAATGACCACCAGACATACCATGTCATCGGACGGGTATAGTACTCACAAGTAACCTTTACCGAGACCGGGTAGAATCTACTGTCATAGCCAACCAGAGTCGTCGTTACTATGATATCCGTTTGTGTGAGCCAATCTTTATTCCACCGGTAGCGCAGTCAACGGGTGGGACTAGGGACACTGGTTTTGACACTTTGCAGCAGAGTTAAGCCATGGCCAAGCCTTTTTAACGATATGTCGAAAGCCTGGATCCTGGATACTAGACATGTACAGGGTCGAGTGCGAGCTCAAGTGCCAGACCAACTCGGCGCCGCAGGGTAGTCACCGTTTCATGGGACCACTACTGTAGTGCATGCACTCTTGCGTATTAAGGCGCGGTTACAGAGAAAAATAAGCTACATCCCAGTGATTCAAGCGATGGTACACTACGCGCTGTCCCGCGAGAGAGTTAGAGAGAGATCGGAGGGAGTGCATGGGGCGCATTCGACGCGCGCGATTTGTGCCGGCGTACAAGATTGTCAGTCACTTACAGTATGTCGTTGCGCCGAAGTGTTAATGCTCCGGTGTCACGCTGAATGATCGATGATCCCCCGCATCTTGGGCTTGTCTCATTCATAAACCAGTCAATATCAGGAGTAACATCATGTAAGAGAAATCAGAGATAGGTTTTAACATGCCTGGCTCAGAGCGAGGATGAAGTGAGAGAATTACCCGTGTTGACGTGGAGGTGGGCAACGCCCTGCCAAATTACTAAGCGCGCGTACCAGCGTTTATTCTCGTCTATCCAGAGCGCCCTCCCGCTATCTTCATCTTTGTGCAGATAAGAGTGTGGTTTTGGAGCTCCGCTAATCAGGCCAGTCGGCAGTCAATCGACAACGCTTGACCGCGACGCGGTGGTGGCTGAAGTCCATCTCAGAAGTGGTACGGGCATAGCGAGGGAGATCCAGCTTCGACGTACGCGTTTCTAGTCCTAAAAACAATGAAAACACGTGTCAATCGTCCTTTCAAGCAAATTGTCTGGACCCGATTTTCTCCCAGCTCTATACGAAGCTTCGGACTTCTGTATTGAGGACTGTAGGAACAAATCTGTTCCAAACAATCTATTTATTATGTATGATATTAAGATGTTCCCAGAATTTGGGAGCACACGAGTGAGTGGAAGCGCATACATGCGCGACACATTGTGAGCGAGAGACCTGACCGACATGATTAGGTAAGCAGCGCGACGGCAGTAAGCGCGCAGTGCTCGGACGGCCTCGAAGACATATGAGCAGGCCCGGGTACCCAAATGGAACCCCAAAAAGTGTCGTTCACCTGCACAGCGTCAGCATGTTCAAGAAAATCTAAGAAACAAGGTACCTCCCGTGCATATGCGCACCCATTCCGACATACACATGGAATGTATGCGGCTGGTTACAGCTGTTCTCAAATCGATAGGCCCCTCACGAAAAAATCGCACACAGGTCAATTCCAGCGGAGATCCAATTTAGTGATGTGCACAATCCGAACAATTCCGAGCCATTCCGAGCTATTCCGCGAGACCACAGATACCAGATAACGCCCCGAGCATGCTAGCCTACACTAAAAATCAATGTCGGAGGCAGGAGGGATAGGGACAGGGACAAGAATCAAAAACTCATGCCCGTCGAGGAGATCCGCGCCGCCTGAGAGTCCTCCAGATCGTCATTCGCGATACCTCGATGTTGCAGACCTCCAAGAGCTGCGTTTGCAGTTCCTGAAGAGTGCAATCGGGCTGCCGCTCGATGCAACCCTCCAAGAACTGCTACCGGTCAGTGATGCTACACAGCATAGAGGAATGCACTACGCACGTTGGCATCGAGCGCATCCAGGTTGCGCGGCCGCCCACTACAAACAGGTGTCCTAACGGTCTCCCCTGTCTCGCGGTATGTCTGCCGGAGACGCTTCAGAGCTCGGATGCTGATACCAGTATACTGTTTGATCTTCTTATCGGGAAGGTTGTGCACAAGAGACATCTTGAGCGCAAGATCCTTGAGTTCTTTAGAAATATGGCACCGCATGAGGACAGCCTGAGATGCAGAGATGAGGGCGACCTGAGGGCAAGATGAGATTGGCGAGCAGCAGTGCAGGCCCCTGCCATTTCGGGCAGGCGTGTGCGATCAAATAAAAAAACTCCGCTCAAATTGCCTAAGTGCGACGTTTTCGCGAGGGGCCTATCGATTTGATAACAGCTGTAAGAGCAGATACCACTCCAGACGAGGTGGAGGTGCTAAGCGAGGTGATCGCGCTCCTTGCTCGATCGCGTTCATCTCACTTGGATCTCATCTGGCCGACAAGATAATGCAGCGGCCGGCTGATATGATTGTGATTGTGACTAGCGCTGGTCTACATCTAATAGACGCTGGTACACTTTTTTTGGAGGGATTGCCCACCTCCAGTTGACGAGCGAAATTCAATGCGTGACTCAACATAAGCACAGTCACCAACGAGCAAGCGGCGCCGCCTCCGTCTCGACCTCTCTCGCTCACGACTACACCTCTTTCGTCCAGCGATATTTAACCGTGTGGAATCGGACAGCTTGGCCAGCTACTGGGAAATCTGCATATTGGTTTGTTGACGGTATGTTGGAACGAGAGGTTTTTCGTCGAGACCAAGACGTTCCGGGGAGTAGGGAGCCCACGTCGACAGCGCCCGCGCGTATATGTATGTACAAAAATTTAACCTAGATTATCGGATAAGATTCCCTCGGCGGCGCGCCAAACTCCTCCAAAATACTATGCTTCAACACGGTACTTTTTAATTGATGCGTTTTGCAAGTAAGTCTCTGCTGACGCGTACCAGCGATGCAGTGGCACTTGGACCGCCAAGCGTCGACACCGTCCCACTCCTTCATCTGGATCCCATCTGGGAGTCTCATCAGAGTTGGTATGCCACTGGTCAGAGGTACGTTTGAAGGTCCATTGATATAATACGTTGTTTAGCCACATCAGGTCCTGCTTGAATCGGTATCCATGCTTCGTACTCCGCCCTCCATACACTGTCCTCTGCCTATGCTTTTCCTTCTCTTGCATCTTCTGCATGCGCCGCCTACTCTGGCTTTGTCCAAGAGCCCTCCGTTGCATTTTCAACGCCGTGCATAACTGCAATGGTACGTGTCTCTGCCCCAACCTGTCGTCGTAATGCTTCTGGTGAATGGTTGCGCCAACCGTGACCGGCAACTTTCTGGCGCCTCACTGACAGGTAGCGGATCAGCTAGGTTGGTCCATTCCGCGTTCGTTCACCAGGCTTGCAGCAGCCTTTCCGTGGTTGCGATCTCGTTACCACGGCCCTCCGAGCGTCCCTCCTTAAGCGACCGCAATGTTCGTCGCGCGAGATGACAGTGAGGACGTGGTTGGGTGAGTATCCCGGTCGCGTTTAATAGAGGCCTAGTCCTTGGCGACCGAAGATAGCCACATCAGTCCGAATGCCGCGAATACATATCCAGATGTGTGGAAGGTACCAGCGGCGTGTACAGCATACAGCAGCGTATATCACTCATGAGACTATGGTCTATCGCATTTGTACCAAGTGGAAGCTGAGCGCTGAGACCTCGGGTCCCGGACACAGCTGCTCTCGAAGCAGGCGATAGCGAGCACGTTCGCACGTGATTCACCATCGCCAGGTCTGCAACAGGTCACTACGGTCGTACTAGTAGCATGTAGTCAACGTGCTCCCGCATTATTGCAGGCTTGTCGGTTCCTGTAGCAGGATACATGATAGCGGTACGTCAATCTGCTCCAAGTTGATCACTCGTTGCTGATATTTTCTTCACGCTTGTCGTAGTCGCTTTGGCCCGTACCGGAATGGGAGTCCTCTTGTCTGGCCTCATTCATGGGTGCCCTGGTAATGTAGCGCGAAGTCTGCTTATCGTGGCGCTACCGTTAGTAACAATGTGGTTCTAATGTGGCTATCAAAGCAGCATGGATCGCAGCTGAGCCCAAACCGCCAAAGCGACTCGAACGATCGCAGAGGATGGACAGAGCACCTGGCATTTCTCGGAAGTAATCAGACGTGTCGCACCCATGTTACTTGAAATCAGTCACGTTGGGATGACTGTGCTAGGCGTACTGTTGTAGACGTTGAATCCGACCCTTGATTTCCTCTGCCTGCCCGGGGTAGGCAATCCGCCGGATTCAGCAAATGAAGCTGTGAACATGCACGGTGCAATCGTTCCCGAAGCATGTCCAGGAGCTGAGCCACGCTCAGATGATAGCAACGTATGAACCATACGATCCCGACTTCAATCATTCTGTACCCGACGTCCTTCCACTCTCACATGCTAACGAATGCTCATCGCCGCATTCATCGCCGCATAGAAATGTTCCAATGCAACCAACGGTATGTGTAGCGCATAGAAGCAGTGTTTTGGCGCGGGTCTTTCTGAAGACGTCACCATGGACCGGCATGCCTTGGGAGTTGTGTCTCGGGCACTAGTGCTACGCTCGAGTTCATTGTAGAGGCTCATTTGTAACTCACTACATGTGAAATTGACTTGCGCTCTTGAGGCACGGCACACCAATAGCATTTGTAAGGCCGCTGAAAGGCTGGACAAGAGTCTGACGTTACACTGCGGGATTTTGATATTTTTGGGGGCCCTAGAAGTGGTTATAGAACCGGTATAGTGAACTTTGAAATCTGTTTACATTTCTGTAAGCATTTCTGAGGTGCAGAGAAACAATCCCAGAATGACATTGAAAACATCAGTTTCTATGCACCTTTTTGAATGCCTCTATATTAACTATTTTCA
>CCBP010000059.1:17877-92635 GCA_000765035.1 Trametes cinnabarina
CTGTGCACCAAAATCTGGGCCACAGAAAGTGAATCAAAATTTGGGTTTCTCGGACCCTGAAAATAGTTAATATAGAGGCATTCAAAAAGGTGCATAGAAACTGATGTTTTCAATGTCATTCTGGGATTGTTTCTCTGCACCTCAGAAATGCTTACAGAAATGTAAACAGATTTCAAAGTTCACTATACCGGTTCTATAACCACTTCTAGGGCCCCCAAAAATATCAAAATCCCGCAGTGTTATAGACTCACACCCAAAAGCTGGCCGAGGCAGGGTCGGAATTAGGACTCGGCTAGAACGCCGGCCATAGCGAACAAGGCTTCTCAGGGACAATACCGTCGACGCATATGAAAAGACGAGTCAGATTCTTGAGCCGTGATGAGTCTGTTTCCTAGTGGTGATGAGTCTGTTCTCTCGTCTCTACGGCTCCGCGCTCCCAAGGGAAAAGCGCTCGCTCATTCTGCACCTGATCCACCACAAATCGGACCTCGCCGTCGTAGACCGTGGTCCACGCACCCTGGATACTGCTGAGCTGCTCACTAAAAGGGCGACGGAGCTGGCGAACGCACCTCGTATGATTTCCCGTCCACGGTGACTCGCCTCAATCTGGGCGCACTCTTCACTAGGCTCTCAGCAAAGTCCTGTGATATATCCAAGGGGTGCCTGCGGTGCCGGACGTTGAAGGTCACAGTGCGGAGCCTGAGCAGGCTCGCAGCATTTTCTATGAATTCGTCCTACCCCGCTGATTAGACTCAAAATCAGTTCAAACTGGATTGGCACTTACCAAAGCGTCTCTGGAAACGCTCAGTGCAAGTTCCTCTAAACTTGTGCAGGTGCGACAGAGTGTCAACAACACCCGTTTCCCTACGAAGCAGTCGCTCATGTCGAGGATGCGAAGCGTAGCGGCGTGCTTCAGAGAGAGGTGATCGACCAGCGGGTCAAAACTAACCGCCGGTCCATGAACGTGATTCTCGCATGCAAGACGGAGTGTCTGCAGGTACGACTTGGCAACGACACGTCGAACCCACCGACAGAGCCGACCTGCATGGTCCCTAGTGGTGATATTTGAGTATCGCACCGTGAGATGACGCAGATGCGGAAGCCGAGGCTCAATTGAGGGCCGCAGTTGCTGCAAGGCACCATTGTTAATGCTTTCCCGGGATGCCCAGGTTGGGAAGTGCGCTTTACCAAATAGTATCTGAAGTCGAGAGTACGGAGGGAAGGGAGCTCTTGCCAGAACGTGAATACATCATTGTCTGTCAATGAATAAGACAGCCCCAGTGCGAAGTTGGTAACGTTTTGCAGGTGGGGTAGAAATGAGCGCAGAACGCCTGGTGTGACGGAACCACAACTGTGCTATAAGTCGAGAGCGTCAGTCGGGAACTTCCAATGAAGAGTAACGTGATTATCTCACGGTGAAACGCAGGACTCGTAGAGTCTGTGCCAGTTCTGAAAGCCAGCCAGGCATACGTTGCAAGATGGCGCGCGTGGGAGACTCGATAGTAAGACTTTCAAGCTGTCGTAACTGTACGAGGTGGGTGGAATGCTGCTCATCGGTACATGTCGTGTTCACTGCCAGATTGCGCAGGAGCGGTAGTCGGAGTAGAAGAGGCAGTGTGTCTGTGAAAAGATGGTCCGGGTATTGTTTTGGCGCAAATACTACGACTTGCAAATTTTTCCAGCATTCGACGGCACTCTTCAGTTGGGCGGGAAACCTGTTTGCAGGCGGGGGTCGGCCCGACAAGTAGCCTGAAATGGGGGTCAGCGCACAGACCGATCCATCAATCGAACCACCGATTTACCGCTGACTTCGAGCCGC
Source organism: Trametes cinnabarina (assembly GCA_000765035.1). Taxonomy (NCBI): domain Eukaryota; kingdom Fungi; phylum Basidiomycota; class Agaricomycetes; order Polyporales; family Polyporaceae; genus Trametes; species Trametes cinnabarina. The sequence continues at coordinate 19,697 of CCBP010000059.1, forward strand.
CGCACCAGAGGCGCGTTGTGAGGCAATCTCGCTGAGGCGAAGAATCCGCCCTGTGAGGATGTCAGAGGGCCCGGGGGGTACGTCAAGACAACGGTTGAATCATTGTACCTCGATGTCATCTCGCCTTCGCAGGTCAAGGACGATGCTGAAAGGGGGTGCATACGTGACATTCCGGTAGAGATATGTTGCAGCAGCTTCCCGGAACGTACGATTGACCAGTGAGCACGAGGAGAGAGTTTTGTAATCACCTCGAAGCCAGTCAAAGACGAGGATGAGAACGTCGTAGGAAAGGGCAGCCGTGGCGCCGGATCCGGCGCCAATGCTCGTCATTGAGTTCAGAGAGGCAGATATACTTCGCGTAACAGCTGCAGCAGGCAACGAACACTCTGCTAGATCCATGCTAATCGGTCTGAGTGTGATAACTCCGAGTACAGTAGAAGGCAAGATGCATATGGGGTACAGTCTTACTCTGCATCGGATCTGTGCCACGTGGGTCGACGGCGCGGGCGTCTATAGGTCCAGAGTATGTTCGCTGCGTCTCAGTGAATCGCTCCTGGTAATGCATGTGTGCTGTTGTACCTATGACCGTAGACACCAATACTGGTCACACGGCTACCCACGTCCTCCTTGCCGACTGGGCGTCCCATGCGTAATTCGCACTGTCTGAATGAAGGTATCGGCGGATTGTTTTGCCTAGTACCTACCAGGAACCCCAGCTACAGCGACTCGGAGCATCGTGAACATCTTCTCCTGGGCCACACAACTTCCCAGTCGACGAACTTCAGACTTGATGAATCGCGCGGAATGACCACCAGGGTCCTCTACTTTCACTGAGCAACTTGTGAGTAGTTGTGTCGCAGTACGTTCAGAATCACCGAAGGCTTATGTCGTCCGATACATTGGTAAAATTTACACGACCGGTAGTTGATGCAGCACACAATCACTTGTGCACAACTTACGATTTATCCCTGCTAGAACTACGTTCGTCACCCTCATGTCAAGAAACATGGCTTGTATGAAGTCAGACAAGATATCAGCCAGGATGAGAAGCCGATCGACTTGCTCATGACGCTGTCACGATGCTGTCACGTTGCGGTAAAAGTAATAGGACAGTATCCTTCGCGTGTTTGATTTGGTTTACGCACCCACTTTCTCTATAGCAATGGCGAGAACAAGTTATCGGCAGTATTCGATCGCATTTGGGCAACAATAGACAAATCCGCAATTTAGCCACACAAAGGTACGCATCGACCCTGGCCCTGTGGCCATGGCGGAGGCGAAGCGACGCCATATAAAACTAGGTATATAAAGCCATCCCGTCTTGTTTCTGTCTCTTAGTCTCCACCTCGTTAGTGCCCGTTGTTGCTCCGGCATGGCGTCTCTCAGCTCGGCTGGGTCTCCAAGCTCACCCACACCGTCCTCAACCGGAGGCCCGCCTCTGAAGAGGCGTGCTTTGGCATGTATATCCAACCTACCGTCCGACGCCGTTGATGATGCAGAGGGATCGGTCTCTGGTGTTCACCTGGTCACTTCAGAAATCAGTGTCTGCAAGGAGGTTGCAATGGCCACATCGGTGAGTAGACAATGCTTTGACGATAGGTCGTGTAATTTGTGTGAAACTTTTGATCAGCCACGACCCTCGACATATTGTGACCAAACCAATCAAGGCACTCGAGAAGTCACTGGCGATGGCAGACATCTACCTCCTGAGCTGTGGCTGCGCATTTTCCGTCAGGCGGCCGTCGTCAGCCAAAGATCGCTGGCCCGGGCAGCGACTGCCTCCTTTGCATTTAAAGGCATGGTCGAGGAGGCCCTTTATCACCACCCGGAGCTTCCAAGCATATGGTCGGCAAAACACTTCCTGGCCACCGTCTCCAAGGATCGCCGTCGCGCTCGGATGGTTCACGGGCTACGCCTAGGCTGTCACGAACACCACACAGAGGAGTATATCGTCATCATGACTTCTATCTTTTCCCTACTTGGTCGTCTTGAAAGTCTGGATCTTGTCGGCCTGGGCAACGAGTGCATCTCAGAGGAGTCGGCCGCCGACCTTCTGTATCGGTCACAGGACACCTTACCCTCGTTACGACGAATTCGCGGACCACCCCTCTACGTTAGCCCTCCCTTACTGCTGCGTCTTGCTAGAATCTCAAGGCTTGAAGAGCTTCGCTTATACGCATACACCCGTGTACCCCACTCAGACGCGGGTTATGACCTCTCCGAAACACGGGTCGGCTCTGCCTGCGTCCCTATTCTTCAGGCGTTACCAAACCTACGCGCCCTATCGTGTCCTCGCGAAGTACTTGCTAGTATGCAAGTCTCAAGCGGCCTCACGTCGCTCTGCATCACGGACGTGGTGACAAGAGCGGTACTAGACCACGCCGCTTCCCTCTTTGGCGAGCAGCTCACAAGTCTACGCGTCGAGAGGAAACTCGGACGATACTCTGGAATGGGCTATCCAACCAACTGGTCTATTTGGACGAAGTTTGTTCGCCTCAAATTCCTAGACGTTCATGACGTTGGAAGACGTGTAAGTCGCCTGCATATCACGCGAGACTTGGGTGTGTCATGTTGCTCATCTACGTTCGACTCCTCATTCAGGGACGCGAAATCGACGGGCAAGCCATAAAGGTAGAAAACCTGCCTCCGACCCTCGAGACATTGGTATGGGGTGCATCATGGGCGATGGATTGTGCCCTAATGGACGCGCGTCCCGAGAAATGGCGGCGTGGACAGATCAGAGCTTTCGCTGAGACTGTGCTCTCCCAGGCACCCGGTATGAAGGCAGTGGTCTACCGGTGGCACTGGTCCAGCCGGTCAGGAGGTAAGTCCTACCACTGCGTCTTGATCAGCGATACTCGAAGGCGGCTCTGCGAGGCTTTGGCCGATCCGGCCGTAGCGGACGAAGACGCGTGGGCAGAGCGTAGATAAAGGGAGCAATGATGAGGCCGACATGATGGGCTGGCTTCGAGGCACATAATCAGTATCAGGAATGATGTAGGCAGTGATAACGTTTATGTGCCGGTGTAACTTCCATCATCTCGAAAGAGCCTCTTCGACCTTCGACCATACGATATGTGAATGGCCTGGTGCTCGGTGTTGAGGCACGCCACGGCTCGCCTACCGTGTTGGCTGGATGGTGTACGCGCTCACGTGGTTCACGCGTTTCAAACGAAGGAAGACACGCCTACCGACGGCCACGCGACATTCATTTCCTGGGCTGGACAATGGCTGATCCAGCCTTGGTGGCTAAAAACCGATAGCCGAGGTCCATAAACGTAGGACAAAGGACCTTCAAGACCTATAACATTTCGGACGCGTTACTCAACCTCATCCGCCTGCCCCATCTCCCCTTTCCCTTACTCCAAGCATCCTCGCTTGCTCCTCTACCTTCGGCCAAGTCAGAAATATGTTCAGCGCATTCTCGTTGGGCCCCTCCCGCCCTTTCGATCTCGCTGCGACTCTCCAATCCTGGAGCACCATTGCTTCGGACCATCTCATTCCTGAGTTCAAAGGGAAGCCAAAGCGCAAGGACGATCCGAGCACGGAAGCGTGGCTCGTGCTCGTGGAGAAGGGCTGCAGCGCTCGTAGCGTGCCAAAGGCCCACTGGGCTGCGGTGGCTAAACACTTCATGGGCAAGAAGGCGCGGTCGCGCGTCCTTCAGGTCGAGAAGGTCATGCACGCGCTGCACGGAGAGCAGTGGGACTGGCGCTGGAAGGACTTCAAGGTCGCGGTGATGAACATGGGTTGTAAGTCGCCGATGAATCGGAATCGAAAAGTAACAATGAGATGCTTACATGCGCACGGACTAGGGAACATCGAGGAGACAAAGACCCGGCAGGTCCAGGTCGAGCGCAAGTCGTCTGGTCTTTGGTGGATCGTGGGCGGAAAGGACGAAGGGTCCAACCCCTCCGCTTCCGACTCTAAGAGCAACGTCAAGATGTCTGCTGCACCTAAGAAGGTGATCACGGACCCGAAGCCCTCCAAAGGGTCAGCGTCGCGCTCAAAGCTCCTCAACAAGCCTGCCCCTCCCAAACCGACCATAGTCACACCGAAGGCACCATCGTCCGCACGCACCGGCCCCTTGTTCTCGCTCCCCGCGCTTCCCTTCCTGCGCCCAACTCCCCAACCGCAGCAGACCGTCCTGCAAACGATCACGGCGCAGGTCCCGCTGTGGCTCCTGGCGGCCACCGAGGCGCTTTCGACGCTCTCAAACGAGCACCCCGACGTCTTCACGGCAGTCGCGACCGCTATCATCGCGGTGGGTACCGTCAGTACCGGAGGAAGTGCTGCCGTCGCGGCTATTGGAGAAGCAGCGGTTGTGATGGGTAGGGCACTCAAGAGCGCCCATGATAGGACGCATTCGCGCTGACTGGCGAGGACATCGTCTTTATGCTGTATCATTATATCACTTACGCTGGCCGTCATCCTCAATGTCTCGTCTGACTATACTAGTAGACTGTGATACATAGATATTTGAGGCAGTCTAGCAGCCTGTACCGATATGCTGCTGAGTCAACGTCCCGACCATAGGTACTTGAGGCTCACCAACTGTACCGTCCAAGCCCTGGAGCGTGCGTCGAGAAGAGCGAAGCGAGATGATGATGATGATGAATAATAATATGCGGGTAATGGTATACAACAATGATAGAGTCGTTCCACGACTTCGCTGTCCAACCTGCGTGCGGTCCCCTGATAGCAATGGTCCTTGCCATTCTTACGCCTTGTTACCTTCACCCTGGGTGACTTGAAGTTTGCCGTCAGTCTGTGCCTGCAGCAACGTCCCGAGACCAACAGCGAGCGATCCGAGAGCATGCGCGGTACTACTTGCGAGAAAGGCGCCGCCGGCGCCCGCGGAAATCGCAGGGAGCGCAGGGAGAGAGCCGACGGTGATTAGGATGGCAGAGAGGGCGGTCATGACCTTTGGGTGCTCGTTGGTAAGGAATTCGAGCGACTGGCATGCGCTGACAAGCCACGCTGGTACTTGGGTGACGGTCGTTACAGCTACAACGCAACAAAGGTCAGGAACATCAACCTGAAGAAAAGCAAATATCACGTACATTGACCGGGCGTACTTGCAGGCGTGGCGATGGCTGAGGTTGCTGGCGTCGTAGTCGCCGGAGTAGTCCTCGCAGAAGAGAAGAAAGAGCTGAAGGCGGATGAACCAGAAGACGTCAGGGACGAGATCGTCTCGACCGAGTCTGTGGTAGCTGAACGGCGAGGAGTGGGGATGGACGGTAGACTTTTCATCGTGTGTCCAAAGTCGAACGTGGCGCGCGACTTCACAGGGGGTCGCGGAGGGATGGCCTGAATTGGAGCGACTTCCTTGACCTCGCTGTCACCGCCTCGTCCGATGATCCGCCAGAAGCCAGAAGGCTTGCTCTCCACTTCGATCGCCTCTGTCTTATCAGCCTCAATATCCCCTAGATCCATGCCATGCAGGTCAATAGACAGCCAACGGAAGTGCGAATATTCACGACTCACAGCCCATGTTGCGCATAGCAACCTTGAAGTTCTTCCACGTCCAGCGGTATTTCCCGCCGTGCATATTCTTCATCACGAGTTTGAGCTCGTCGAAGCGCGTCTTCGCCTTGCCGGTCATGTAGTGCTGTGCGACCTTGTGCCAGTATTCGCGGGGAATCTTGCGCTCTAGACAGCCGGCTTTGATCTGCTTGAGCCAGTCGTTCACTGGAGGGTCCCTCTTGGGATTGCCGGTGAAGCGTGGTGGATTCTGCCATTCGGCGTAGACAGGCTCGAGGTCGAACGGCTTAATCTTGAATGCGTTGAGCATGTCGAGGGTATGAGGGCAGCAAAGGGGTTGAGAAGGAATGCCCTCAAGGCTGGCGACTGTGGTATATATCTCCCAAATGAGAATAGCAGATCGCCTTGCTGCAGGCGTGCAGCATCGGACCATCGGCATACCGTTGCTTCACAAGGCAACGGCTGCCTTTCACTACGATCTAGACAAGAGGAGTCAGTTCGACCTCAGCACATGAGACTGTGCACAGCGATCAGCAGGTCGAGCTGCAACGCGGAGCTGCAACGCGGCATTCCAAGCAACATACGTGCCCCTCCTCAAGGGCCGACAGCAACGAACATGCAATGTGCATATGTGAAGAACCGGGAATGCACGCAGCATGCTGCATGAGTACATCCCCGCCTCGTGCATACCCTGATTCAAACAGGTCCGGAACTGCCTGAACAAACATGAGGATCACGTACCCGCGTTTTGTGGTGAACCGTGATCGCTGGCGCAGCGTGCTCAGCCTCACAATCCCCGCCTGGACCAGAACGTCCGTTGAGGGAGGTTTGAGGCTCATTAGCTCTCCAGTCATGACTTGGCCATTGCGTCGTCGGCCAATGTATCGTTTCGCCACGCGCATTGGCGCCTGGTTCTGGTCAGGAACAGGTGCAGTGCATAAGGCGCTGGTAGAGAGCCTTAGAACTCCGATAATTTTGTAGAAAGGGGGATTAGAATGGGTCTGTCATCCGGTAACAAAAAGACATAAGTAGGCTTTCGGACCAGAACCATTCGCGGCCGCTACTTGCTCAGCGCTCAGCGCTCACTAACTTGACTATCATTCACTTGCACAATGGACGTCAGTTTCAGGAAGATTGACATAGATCAGTACGACGAGGACGCGTTGCTCGTTACCGAGCTATACGAGGCCGATCCTCGGGACCCCGCGCAGGCGTTGAACGATGTGAAGCAGAAGGCGGCAGCTGTACGGAGTTCACTAGCAAAGTGCGTTCCGGATTCTCGTACCTTACGGTCCCGATATTCAGCACATCCACATTCTTCAGGGGAGATATCGTCGCTGCACTGATGCTAGTGCTCGAGGACGCGCCATACGGCCCCCATCTTGATGATGCGAAGGTAGCTTCTCTATGTGCAGTGCGTCAGGTTATATCCTGCTAGACTGAGCGGACCGTTCTTGGTCTTTCAGAACTTGCACCTCCAAACCCTGGTTTCAATACTAAACAGCACCAAGTCGAGCGAGATCCCTGGGGTCGTGAAAGCTCTATCAACGGACGCGCAGGATACCCTGATGAAGTACCTCTACAAGGGCATGGCTCTGCCGGGCTGGGGAGACGTGAGCGGAAGCGTGCTTCTAGGTTGGCATGAGAAGGTGAGCCTGCAGATTATTGCCCATCGGCTCCGTGATGCTGATTCTCTGATGTGCAGCTGACGGAGGTTGCGGGCACTGGTTGCATCGTGCGCGCCATGACGGACAGACGACTGGTATGAACATCGACAACACAGAATGTATACTACCATCCTGCGCGGAATGCCGATATCCGCCTTTCGAACGGAAGAGCAGGGTCCGAAGTCAGCGCGAATGCCTTCCGTGAGGGTTTTCATGCAACATGCCGTACCACACCTCGCATAAGCATTTTCTAGACCCATTCCCTTAAGCCATTCCCTATTTGAGCACGCTCCCAGCTCGGTGCATCATCTTACAAAGCGGCTACCATCGTACATTTTGGATGTAGACATACTAGAGCGTGCCCCACCATTCTTTCAATGTACTGGGAGAGTAGAACGCGATCGTAGGAACCAAATTGGCATACCCCCCCCCCCGCTCCCCCTTTTCTTCAACAACGCTCCAGGACAAATTACGCTGTTCCGTTCTGATAAGAGAATGTAGAGAGCCAAGGTCTTTGCAATGAGCTCACCGATGACTCGCCAGGAATTGGACTCGGACCAGTTGCGCCACAGTGGCCAAATCGAGCCAAATCGCAACTTAACCCTTGACCACCACCATCGCAGGCAGCCGTCTGCGACACTCTCATCTCTCCCTCGACGCTCAGTTTTATGCCCAGTAGGCCTATCGAACCTCACTTCAGAAAAGATCACAGACACAAACCAGTTCACTCACGCACCAACGCTCGCCAATATGGACACACGCACGGCCAGACGCACGCTCAAAGCGGACGAAGTGTCCTGCTCAGTATGCCCTCGGAATCGCTCACCCATATCACATCTTTCCTTGACCCTCCCGACCTCCTCGCCCTCGCGCGGACGTGCAAGCAGCTCCATGCCCACGTAGCTGATGACAACACCTGGCGCAGGGCATACGTATACCAGTACCTCGGCATAACTCCGGAAAGCGATCTGCGCGATGATGCTGGCGACAAGACGCTCATGTTGAGGAGAAAGGAGACGTCCTGGAGAAAGGAGTTCGTCATGCGGTACAACTTGCGGCGGTACGTCATAACCACTCGAATGCAGAGGAAGAGGATCCCTTTCAGGTACCGTTTGCGTGGGCGATATATGCAGTCTCTCCAGCCTCGCTTTTGCAATGTGGTCGGCTAAACAGACATGCGGCGGATGGCCCTTTCTGTAGAAAGCCCGCAGTGTGCCTGGCTGAGGCAACCACATTCACCGCCTTCCTGTCCGAGTATCCGTGGGGTGGAATACTTCGCCATGATGCAGATCGTACCGAGTGTCTGAGAAGCTTGCGCTATCCTCCTCCATGGTTATCATATGGAAAATACCCAAGTGCTCACATTTCCTGATAGACGATGGGAATACTCTCGCAACGCAGCAGTCACTCATATTCCGCACCACTCGTCGATTGCTGCGATGCATCTCATGCCGAACACAACTCTTCTTGCCGCTTCCATGCAATATGGTGTCGTATCGCGGTCCTTCCCTTTGACTGGAAAGGTTCTACGCGGATTCCTCGATGCATCGGGGACGGCGAACGGCTTGGGCATTGGCAATCCGAATGCCGAATTCTCGCCCCATGTCTCGTCTGTCGCTTTGGCGTCCGAAGGAGGTACCGGAAAAATTCTTTGGGGTTACAGGAATGGTGAAGTCGCGGTTACGACGGCCGTGCGCATCATGGACAACACCAGAGCTTCTGCTGCGAGGCTGATCCGATGCCGCCTGGGCGATTGCCATGAAGGTGCTGTCGAATGCGTTGCATGGGATCGTAGTGTGGACGGCTCCTCTCTCTTCGTCACTGGCGGAGCAGACGGTCGGGTCAAACTCTGGGATGCGAAAACGACGTTGCAATGCCTCTGGACTTCCAACAAGGACACCTCACCTATGCCAGATCCTCCCGTGAAACTCACGACCCATCTCCAGCAAGGCATCGTCTCCGCCGCTCTGAAGAGCGGCAACGTGGTTGTCTGGACTGACTTCCCGTCGCTTCCCTGGGGGTCGGCGGATCTAACGGCGCCAGAGCCCCGTGAACTTCGTATCTCTGCTCCCACAGCCCCTGTTGCATCTGGATCGTCGTCCTTCGAAGGTCTCCCATTTAATATTCTGGACTTGCGAATCTCGCCCTCAGGAGACCATCTGCCTCTTCTGGTCGCCTACCGTCACAGCGCTCAGTTCCATCGCCTAACTTGGGTTCCGGGTTCGAGCGGGTTTGAGCGCACGCCTTTCGGTGACCCCGCTGCAGTGCCGATTAACGCTGTTCTTCCTATCTGGGCTACGCGCCAGGGCGAGAAGAGCTTCGTGATTACGGGAGATGAACTTGGAACTATCAGTATCTTCTCCTGGGACGAACGGCCAAAGCAATCGACTCCTTCCGGAGTAGCTTTCGTGCCTCCTGTGCACCAGTTCGCTGCCCACGAAGACGGCGCCATCACTTCGCTCGCCTGGAATTCTACCGTTTTAGTCACGGGCTCCTCCCGGGGAACCATCAACATATGGGATGCACTTACTTTCGCCCCTCTGCGCTCGATGGGTTCTCCTGCCGCTAAGCCATCAACGGGTGGGGAATGGGATCACGTTAGTCATATCCTGCTTGAGCGCGATACGCTACTGGTTGCTGTTGGTAGCAGGGTGATGGCTTGGAAAGCTGGACCCGTAGGAAGGCCCGGCATGCATGGAAAGGGCAAGACCCTGCGGAGCGCCAAGACAAGCGGTACGGCAAAGTGGCACCGTGAGTGTTTTTGTGCATTGGTGTGACTGTCATGTACTAATGATATTGGTACGTACTGTAGAGCAAATGGAAATGCAGCGCGACATCGCCGAGTCCCGCCGTGAGCTAGAGGAGGAAGAAGCGAGGACGCGCCGGACGTTTGGCCGGGAAAGGGAGCAGCTGTCGACCTTGGCTAATCTGGGGTTAGACGAGGTAGAGGCCGTAGAGTATGTCCTCATGCTAAGTCGCGACGAAGAGGAAGCCCGCTGGCGAAACACAACCCTCGGCGAAGACGAGGGCGTGTTCATGGCTGACTTCGACGATGTCCCTACGCCGATGGTCACCCCGGACTCTATGTTCGGATCGGAGACACCGTCCGCCATCTCGTCGCGCACATCCTCGCGCTCAAGCTCCGACGCTAGCATGAGCGTTTTTCACGGCGGACGATCCTACACGCGGTCTGTGGCGTCGAGCTCGAACCACAAGATCCAAGTGTCGCCCCGCTTCCGTCCCGAACCACTGGAGGCAGGTCCTAGCGTCAGCCCCGTCCCAGCGCGAGGCGCGGGTTCGAGTGGCATTCCTCCACCAGTCTGTGATGGCGAGCAGTTCCCAGCGGTTAGCCGTACCCCGTCTTCAGCGTCTGGCAATGCGGACACCGGTACGAGCCTCCCGTCTACCCCAGCATCAAGCGTCAGGGATTCCGCACCGGGCAGTCCTCAGTCTGTGCGCAGCGCCTGGAGCACGCCGTTGCGGTCCGTCCAATCTACCGAGGCGCCATCGCCGTCGAGAGTTAGTGCATCGCCGCCGCTGAGTCCCACGCGGAATTTCTCGGGCGCTCTTGCGAATGCCGATCTGTCGGGGCCCGGAACAAATGGGCTTACGTATGTGGAGGAAGATGACGAAGACTTGCGTTTTGCTATAGAGCTGAGTATCGCTGAAGCTCGCAGTAGAGGGGAAGACGTCTAGCGTGAGGGGTTAGACTTCTCTATGTGTATGTGCGCCCTGAATATTGGCCATCGGCCAAACCTATGCCTCTTTCTCATTCATCATCGTCGTTACCGTAGAGTTTGGTTGTTCGTCATGTTCTTTCTTGCTAGCTTACCTATGTTGAAGAGAATGTCTATGTTTTCCCTCACGTACTGCGAAGAGCATCGTGATCATGACAGCAATCGAAGATGCTCTCGTTCCGCAGAGTGAGGTGCGTCCCCAGCCATTATATGACTATAGTTCCATGACCAGTTATGCCGCCGCTAGCATTTAGGCCTAAGGGCGGCGAGTCAACCACAGCGGGAGGCGCGCCTATGCATTTGTGTGGTCGCCCACAATCCAAAAATTTTTATTGCTTCTGGTGTATCTCCGTCGCAGAGCATGCGCCTTTCGAATCGCTGACCGCAGGACTAGATCACCGTCCCTACGACTGGTCATTGAGGGCGTCCGTAGATACATACAGCTAACCGTACGCATTCCCCGAGTCTATGCTGGGAAATGTCCTTGTTAAGAGCAGGTGCTGACTTCGATAATCTGCTTCCTCAGGCGAGCGAACCACGCTCCGTTGCACGACGGGCCTCCCAAGATGATGCCCACAAGGAGACGGATATCGGCCGAAGTGGTCCACCTCGCATGTGTGCATCTGGGGCTCCCACAATGCGTGAGTGTCTTCACCTCATTTGCTGGAGACCGCCTGGGCTGACGAACGGCTTCACCGGTAAAGCCTGATCTTCACCTATGTGTTCGGCAGAACACACTTCTCTCCGAAAGGCACCGTGATACGAAGCTTCTGCTGTGCCTGTTTTGAGTCGCGCAGGTAATTCTGTCCACGCCTAGGATATGGGCAGCATGCCATAATTCTCCGTCGCTATCGTGGAGTGTTTCTCCCAGATGCAGTGGCCATTGAGCTACTGGAGGGGTACAAAAGCGAGAACGATGCGGGACGCTCCTCAATCCACCACCTCTGAAACTACCCCTCGTCCTCCTCTCTGCAGAATCATGAGTGTCGCGCATCTTCGGGCTTTCCCACCCCAGTTTCGCCTGAAAGACCTGACCGCCATCACCTCCCCCGTGATGGAGTTCAAAGTGAACCCCAACCAGGAGAGTGCGGCACAGGTCGCAGAAGCCTGGTTCGATAGGTGAGTGGGTCCCCGTCCAGTGCACTTGCATCCAGCTCACACATTTATGCAGGTGTAATGTCTACGGGGGAGCCAAGAAACTGAGGTTCCTGTCCTATAGATTCGACGCCTACGCAGGAATGAGCTTCCCTGATGCTGACACAGCTCACCTGGAGACGTGCATGATGTTTTTCTTCTGGGCTTTCTCGGTAAGGCAGCAGGCCTACGGTAGCGACGGCTCATACTCTGAACCTCTTATTATCTGGATAGTTCGACGATCTCTCGGACGAGGGATCACTGCAATCGAAGCCCGACGCTGTTCAGGTCGGAGTAGACATCTCCATGAAAGTACTGCGGTACCCAGAGGCAGCAAGACCGGACTTTTCATACGCCGCGATGCTGCATGAGTATGTCACCAAACTCGATTATAATCACACCGTCGATGACCTCTTCGCCAGCATCTGGAGGCAGTTCGTGTCAACCGCTAGTGCAGGCGCTTGCAACAGGTGGACATTGCCTATTACTGCAGGCTTGTTGCCCGTACACAGAGCTAAACGGACTGGATCCTCAGATTCGCCCGCGCCATTGAAAGCTGGATGAAATCTCAAGTTGAACAGGCCCGAAATCGCTCCACGGATGAGATCCCGTCGGTAGAGGAGTTCATCGTTCTCCGTAGGAGGACCATTGGCGGCCCGATTGTGGAAGGTATGCTCCTTCACTGGGCCATCGTTTCAGGTAAGCTCGCGGCTGACCCAACATTGACACAGCGATGGTTGAGTATTCGCTGGACCTCCAGATTCCCGAACACGTATGGGAGCATCCTGTCCTGCAAGAGATGTCCAAAGCCATGATTGACATCATGACCTGGCCCAATGTAGGTCAGTCATGATATCTGTCGATGACAACAGCTGAGCGGTTCTGGCGATCCACAGGACCTCTGCTCGTTTAACGTAAGAAGATCCGCGCCTACTCATCTTCTGACCCTCTCTAATCGCGTGCCCTGTCATCCCCAGAAAGAACAGGCCGATGGCGACTTCCAGAACCTCGTGTTCTGCATCATGATCGAGCGGGACACAGATCTTCAAAACGCGGTGGATATCTTGACCGACATGCTGGCTCAGCGGGTCGTCGACTACATGAGGTACAAATCGCAGCTTCCTAGTTTCGGGGCCGAGGTAGATTCCGAACTAGCTCGGTACACCAAGGCATTGGAACAGTACACGCAGGGTACGATTGTTTGGTAAGTCTTCACCTGGATATGTGTCGTATCAGAGCTATATGCTCACCGACATCTTAGGTACTATCAAAGCCCTCGTACGTCCATTGTCGTAATTCATAAACTGCACTTGACAACGATCCCCCATGTAGGCTATTTCAGGAGCCAGGAAGTGCTTGGAAAGGCTGAGATCATGGTCTCAGTCTATGAGCGTACTGCGCCGGCGGACAAGCCGATGCCCATTGGAAGAATTGCCGAGAAGTCTACTTCGCTTGAGCCGTTACGACCCTCCGTTGCCGCATTCGCATACGCCGCTGTTCTGTTTTGGTTCGTGCTCTGCACAGCCTACCTCGTTCTATTCCTCCCATCCACTCTTCGCTTGATGAGACAGTTCCGGGCTGCACCCTAGAAGCCCATGCCTTTCCCTCCTTTGCTCATTTTTTACGGCCGCAGGGAACAACCACTCTACCGCTTGGTTGGTCTCACAGGATTTCTCGTGAATATCTTTTGGGTTATGGATAGAGCTTGATGGATGTTGTCAGGATAGGTGGCGGGATAAAGTACGATGTGATCCCAGTGGTACTGTCCAAGGATATTACTAGTACATAGGGTTGACGGACATCTTCGTGAACGAGTCAGAGTAGGTTGACTGGCAGGCAACTAGACTGAAGCGCCACCAGCAGTGGGCGGAACGATCTTATTGGCCTCATCGGTGAGGACCTCGTCCAGGACGGTCACCCTGCGCCCATCGAACGCGCCGCCGCGACCGATCTGATGAGGACGCGGTATATCGTCTGTCACACTACGTATTGACAAGAATTAGACCTCTGAATGGTACCAAGGTCAAAGAGAGGAGGGACGTACACGACGTTGAGAGAGGAGTTAACGGTGCTCGACTCGCGCTCAGCGAAGACGAAGAAGCGACCGTACACGATAGCCTTGAAGGACAACCCGACACTGCCAGTCTGAATCGCAATGAGTCGTCAGCGTCGTCCATGTATAGTCACAAGGCTATGGTTATACCCCAATGGTATCGACACCACCCTTGGCCGGGACGGATACGACACTGTTGAACGTGACATCTGAGCCAACGTCGCCGGTGATCTCGCCCTGGATCATCTTCTTGTACTCGTCGCGCTCGACATTCTGACCATTCACCCTAATGGATGCCTGCTGAGAGATGAACGAATCGAACGCCTGGTTGAATGTCTCGGCGGTCTTCGCCGAGTACAGTGCCTTGACGTGCTGCTGGACCCACTCGGGGAGCTGAGGAAGGACAATGGCGGTAGACATGGTTGCACGTTGAACCCTGGAGTATGCGGGCTGAAGGACTTGGAGGTGTTTGTGGGTTTGTTCGCGAGAGGGGATTGTGGGGATTGCTTTGGTACTTCGAAGAGCAACGCTTGCAGCCCTCTTATATACAGGTAGTACGAACATTTTTGTGGGGAGGAGGCTTTGGGTGGGTGATATGCGCTGAATGTGCAGTGTCAGGCGTTGTTAGGCGTCCTGAGCTGACCGGCTGTGTCTATAAGAATGATGATGGCGCGCCGTCTTTCCCCTCCGGGGGAAATACGACCGCCGCCAACAGTCATGAAACGCCGCTAGGATTGCGCAGCGCAATCCTCTGCAGCGTGTCATCACGTAAGAAGGCGCGATGGAGTGCATTTCCGGGCCACTGACGGGTGTATGTCTTACGAAGCCGAGCGCCCTCACCGCTTTGACACTGTGTATTCAGGTTGGCTTCACACTGCATACTCACGACGACGCCCCCAATAGACGTCGACACTCGCGCAGATGGGTTCACCAGACTTACGAATGTGTAGTAGGCGTCTTGCATATACCTAGTTGATCTTGGCTGAGGGGACACCAGCCATATGTGCAGCCTTGAAACGGGCATTGGAGCTCGCGATATCAATGACCTCTGGCGGTGTACACAAAGTTCAGGAAGCTCCGGTGGCCGTAGTGTTGGGAAAGGTACCATCTCCGTGGTATCGCGGCTTCGCACGGAACCGGAGCCAGCGCTGCATGCTGCGCCCACACCCGAGGCCGGGACCATCGGCCTCTCTACTGGAGAAGTAACGGCTTGAGAGGTTGAAGTGGCCCCTCCTGTCACCGCTGAACGTAAGCCGGATCCTATGCATAGGATGGTCAGGCGATTAGCAAGAGCTGTTCGGCCTGGTACGTCGCTCAGACGTACTGTACTGTACTACTCTAGTCGCGCAAGGTCAACAGCAGAGTCTTTCCGGGGGTTACTTCACATGCACAAAGCATCTGTTCAGATCCATGCATCTATCAGTTCGCAACAAATCGTGGCATGCAAGCGTGTTTGAATAGCCTCACCGGATTGAATATGCGACGTAAGGCGCTTTGGCTGAGCGTCGTCCGAGTCAACGACGGCTTTCTCAGAAACGCAATGTCCGCGAACTCAGCCTCTGCTATTGCAGTTACTGTATGCTGGGGAGTCGTCTTTCATGATAAAAACATATGGTACATTTCGAAGTGCATGATGCGGAGATTGTGATCGTGTACAGATGGTCGGAAACAAGAGAGAAACGAAATCTGAAGAGCTCCCCATCATTAAGCGCCCCCAACATCCACATAGCGCCCTTTGGAAGCGCCCACGACTTGTCTCTTGGTCGTGTTCACTGGCAGTCTGGGTGCTTCGTCTGGTACATATTCTGCACTCGCCGTTTTTCTGTCTCGATCTAAAAGGACATGTATGCAGTGAGGGGGTAAGTAAACACTCCTTCGCGAGGATGGTGCTCGTACCGTTGGACAGCGACAGTTCATGGTAGGCCGGTGTACGTGAGCAGCGCTGGTCTTGCACGTCTGCGAGCCGCAATCTGTCTTCTCACCGGTGTAATAACGGCCGTGGAAGTGCTGCGCAGGTGGGTTCAATGTGACTCGGTGAGTGCTATTGAGTCCGTACTCCAAGGACCCGCAAGCCGACATGCGAGCTCATAGGTACATAACTTACTTGACATCCCCGGTAATAGTCTCCGATACTGAAAGCGACTACGTAAGTCCCACAGCAACCTTTGTGGCAAGAGTATGTCGGCTATGATGACGAAGACTCACATCTCGTGTTCGCACATTATTACTGCTTACACTTTAGATGTTCGGCCAAGTTCGGACTAGTGTCTGTCACGGCACTATGCCTATACAGAAGCTCGAAGGCTACAAAAGCTGGCAATCGTATGCAAGCACAGAGAAAAGCCACAGATGTCTTGATAAGGGGCTGAGTTAGAAAGTCACAAGCGTCGATCTCAAGCCTGGTGCTCACAGAGACCGAGGGGTTTGCCGATGCTCGAGACTATAGCTTTGTAGAACAATGGCAATTCGGGTAGGCGTAGCGATGTCTGCGTGGCAGACGTCCTTTGATGGGCACAGGCTCGAGGGCGGGATCCAGCTGGTACGTCGCCGGATGCGCAAGCGGAGTAATGTCATGGAAGACCCCGGGCCCGGTGTCCTCCCGAATTGTGGCCGCATTTGTCATCGCTGCGTTCTTGAGCAGACGACGTGTGCGGTACGTGCACCTGCGGTAAGTTCGAACCCAGCAACGACTCGACACCTCGCAACATCCACGCGCAGGAGGCACGTTCACGGTATCACGTGCTGGCATCTTTCAGCTGCTCATTCGTCTTTCTTCGAGCTTCGTGCCAGGACTTAAATGGCTAGTTTTGCCGCCAGTCAGTTGCAGACGATACGTTGAACTACGCTAGAACATGGCAAGTCAACAAGAAGCGATAGCGGGGCTGTTCTCCGTCGCTAGTCTGCTGCTCCGCCGCAAGAAGAGCAACACTAGACAAGCGGATTGCAGAAGCGAGCTGAGTTACTATGTGCAGTACTGTTCCTGCGGAACGTGGATCACGCGTTTGGGGGACAATCGCCTTTAACGGGAGCCCCGCTCTCACAGGCGGACGGACCTGGAGAAGAGGTCAAATATTTTCAACGTTCAACAGTGCGCTCCGAGGTTGCGATCACGGACCCGCATGTGGGCATTCGCGCATTCCTGACATGCGGAGGGCGGACGGAAGAGGGAAGCAACTCACTAGATAAGCTTCGGGTGAGTCTCGTATAGCCTGTATGAGCAGTCGAGGGGGGGATGGAATGGAAGGAGGTGATTCACAGCTCGCCGCGGCCGTCAAGGAGCCGGAAGACTGCCTCTCATGCACCATGTCTGTGCGACTGCGTCGGCCCCGATTGTAAGGGATGGGATGCGAGTAGTACCCTTACACTACACCATCTGATACGCAACTACACACTGAACTCCATCCTCCACGGCACCATTTGGGGCACATAATATGCAACTGATATCCTTCGACGGCTCCAACATCGTTAGATGTGCCAATAATGATTGCTGTGGCTCGTGATCAACGACATACATCACTCTATCGTGCAGCGACGTGCGCTTCACGGGCGACTTTGTGCCAACTACCATGGATGGATTGCTCGGACGAGGACCTCTGCAGTGTCCCAAGCCATATATGGTTAGTACCCCGAGCTGGTGGGTAGTAAGCCAGTGAGCAGCCTCCGTCCCACGCGCTCTCATCATTGGTGGCGACATAATGATAAGAGCATGAAATCAGGTGGGCGCAATACAAGAAGTTACTAAGTATACAGAATGCGAGCAACGGAGGATTCCAAGATAGCGAAGAGAGACCCAGCGCACAAGGAACGCGGTATATGGCACTGTAATCTAATGCCAGGAGAATATGGTATTAAGATGTAAAGCGACAAGCTTATGCCAGTAAAGCTGCGGAGGGTGGAGATGGTATAAGTCAGCCTCGCAGCAACCGGAACGTAGCTCCGAGGATGATCTCATGGATATCGTACAGGTGGGACTCAGGTGAGCTTCGAGTGATGGACGCGCACGGGCAAGTGCTCGCAAGCGACGTCTGTGCGCATGCAAACTGCTGTGTAGATTTGTGGAGTTCAGCAGTGACAGATGAGACCGATAGTACACAACAGCATACCTACCTATTTCCCTTTCATCGCAAGGACGATTGTGACAACCACGACCACGATAAGCCCGAGCAGGACCGCAGATGCGCACATGCAGCGTCTCGCCCACTTCTCCTCAGCCGCCCGGTGAGCGGCTTTGTGTTGCTGCATCTCTTCCGCAGAGCTTACTTGCGCCCTTTCCAGGTCTGGGTCGTACCTTGTGGGTGAGAAGACCAAGACCATGCCGGCGAGCCACAGCAGAGGAAACACTGTGTATGGAAGTGTCAGCCGAACCATCATGCACCGGCGGCGCACATTGGGCGCCTGTGTAAGAAGAAAGGAGAGCACGTACGGAAGCCGTACAGAAAGAGCGTTCTCGCGAGCGTCCTGGGCTCCGGTGGCGCCTTGAGGTCGAAGGTGTCCAACGACGCGTGCCTGTGCTTCGCTCGCGGATTCGCGGCGCCTCCGCCGTCTGGCGACCCAGGAGGCGGGCGTGCGGCCTGCATGCCTTGCGAGCGGCCACCCCAGAAATTCCCAATCAGGTCATTCTGATAGGTGAGTGTCGTTAGGGTAGACGGCTGGGTCGGGGTAACGGGCGAGGGTGCCTTCGGGGAAGGTGCCCCGAGGGTAAGGCTCGACGTGGTGCTTGCGCGGCGCGCAGTACGAAGTGAGCCACTGGTGCGAAGCGAGGACGGGGTTGTGCCACGCTTCGAGCGAGAGAAAGGAAAGTACGCCTTGGGGAGTTGCGCAAGAGCGGGCGTCATAGTGGCTGGAGGTCTTGGGTGGGGAGTCGACTTGCGACAGCAAAATGGTACTGATGGAGTATAGTCCAAAAGTTGAGAGGAACGGAGGAGGGTGCCACTGGCCACTCATAGACCATCTACGCCCCTAGTTTTATGATCGACTGCATCGCCGTGCCAAACAGCACCTCCATATACCCTACCTCGAAGCGTCCGATCCGCTTCATCTCTGTCACCTGGCAGCTTCAAGACAAAAGGCCACATCCCTAGAACCCCGAGATGCGGATGTAAATCGCGGACCGCTCGCCGCCCAAATCAATGTCGCGCACCGACCCTTCCCAGCCAGGCTGCGCAATACAATAAGAGCGAGTGCGCCTTGTTGGTATAGCGTGTAGGAAGAGCTACGATGGATTGTACGCGGGTGTCGCACGAGGCAACGGCTAAGAGGAGGTGGAGACCAAAAGACAATAGCGTGGGAGCAGCCAGCGCTTATTCACCAAAGAATGAAACGCGCCCCCGTGACCGTGGTAACTGTGCCATCGAGGCGCATCATGATCTCTTGCGTAGTGTCGTTGAACTGTACGGGAGGTGCTTGGCAACTGACATACAGGTAAGGGCAGCTTGTCCAACAACCTGATGATGATAGGATGACAGACAAGCTGAAAAGCGCTATTAAGAAGCTTGATGTACATAAGAGTCCCAGAACGGTAACAGAGTCTGAAACGAACAAAGCCGGAAAAAGAACAAACTTATATATACAGGAGCAGATGTCCGGAGACTATCCCTGTCAAGATTCGGCGCTTGGGCTCAATTCAAAGCTCGTCCGAAAGACTCTTCCCTTGCGTTTGGACTTCAGAGAGAGAGGACTCTCCTGAGCATACGACAAGATAGAGGTCTCAGCATGTGGAGAAAAGATCGAGTCTTGTGTATGCTGTTTCTCCTTCCTGAACATCATCTAATGGCTCGGCAAATGGAAAGTTCACGCACCATTCCAGCCACACTCATGCTCGACTCCATCAAGCTTTCATCTATAACGCACGAAGATTCTATCGCTACCCTCACCCAGTCACAATGTGAGTTCGCGTTACGTGTCAAGGCCTGCAGGTCAACTGTGCATGGGAGAAGACGTACTGGCGCTACGCATCTGGCCACGCTGGCGGAGGAAAGATGCGATCTCTGCCCGCAATAGGCGTTGCGCCGCCTTCTCCTGGGAGATACGCACACTTCCGGCCTCGATGTGCCTCAACAGGTTACTGCACTGCGCTTGGAGTGTGTGGCATGCGGCCTCGTTTCTCAACGTCCGCTCGATGAGTGTAGGAAGGTCGTGGAGGACGCCCGAGATTGCCGGAGCTAGAGCGGACGACATGATGAAGGGTCTAGGAAGGGTGAATGAGAGGAAATGGGTAAGGAGAGTCTCAGTTCAAGAGACGAATGTATGACCTGCCAGACTCCTCTGGAGGCTGACGGAACAGACGTCCGCACTGCCCGCGGTATAAGATGGAAGAAGAGCGAACCATCATAGTCACACACCTTGTCAGCCTCCGAACGAAGGCGGCTTACGTCCGATTTACCGTCGTTGTGTCCAGGGGAGCCCACGTCGACACTTCTGTACCTCACCCCATCAGCGGCGCCTTTTCGCCTCGGCCACACTCCGCGCAAACAGAGCGTATTCCCATCTGCCGCCACATAGACGACAGACGACCATGACGCAGCAGAACAAATACGATCCAATCATCGACATCGGCCCGCGCTTGACCTCGGACGTCTTTAGTACCGCGTCCCTGCTACAGAGGCAGGTTCACGCCCTCGAGGAGCGGTGCCGTGCGAGCGAGAAACATGCGGACCGCCTGAAGAAGACCCGGAGTGAGCTGCAGGCGATCCTATCCACGGTCGCGAACGGGGAGAAAGCCGAGGCGCACGCCACCGCCGACCTCAGCCGCACCCTCGAGCGCCTCCGCGGCGGCAATGGCGCGGGTCATTCCTTTGCAACCTCTCCGCCTGGCGCAAGCGCCGCCGCCTCCCCACAAAGTGAATCTATGTCGTCCGTGGGCATAACTGGGTCCCCACTCGCCCGACTTGCCCGAGAGACCCTCAGTCTCGGGTTATCCTCTCCGCGGGGTCCGTTCCGTCCGCCCTTGCTCACTGGGGGCGAGAACGCGGAGACGGATCCGCATTCGGGAGGCCACCGAGGGCTAGCGGGAGCGGATTCGCATCCGATCGACTCCTTCCTGGCGAGCCAGTTCGCTGGCGCCCAAGAGGTAGTCGCGGACTTCTTGCAGTGCTTCTCGTCCGATAGTACGCGGCGTGTTGGTCAGCGAGGATACCCAGGATATGGCCGAGTGAACAACGACTTGCCAACGGGAGAGGTTACTTTCGCGAGGACGTGCAACCTAATGAACCGGGCCGAAGCAGTAGGAGATCCTTGCGCCCGCCTCGATCCTCGCCTACAAACCGTATTCATGGGCGCCCATGTCGAATCGCCCGCACGTCTCGGAAGCGACATGACGAGCATGAAACCCTGCTCGCAGTCTCTCACGGAGGGGCGACACAGTGATTCGGACCTTCTCAACACCAACTCGCTTCTTGCTGTCCCACTTGTTGGGCACAGCGATGACACTCCGGGCGCAGCCGCCCCACCTCTTGCGGATCGCATTGAGGTGAGCGAGATGGCAACCGATGTAGGGGTCGACAAAGGAAGACTAGTGCGCGCCGTGCAGGCCTTCACAAGAACCGTGGTAACTCGCAAACTAGCGGGTAAATGTTCCCGGGGCCGCGAAGGGTCGCAAGATGCCACGAAGACACGCAGTCCGCGCAAAAGGCCCTCCAGGGTCCGGGCTAAGTCCAGCGTCATCGGAGCCCCGCCGCTACTGGGCAGATTCGTGCGGCGTACTCCTGCTCCGAGGCCGGGCACGCCCACGAAGGCAGGGCTTCGTTGACGTCTCAACCCATGGGCGCCATCAGCACGGTTTCAGTGACGACGCGGACGGTGCAGCAAGTGATGATTGTCTTTTTGAAAACGATAACGGATGGTGGGCATCTTGACACAATTTTGGTTCGCGTGTATGAGCTTGCAGCGAAGGTATAATAGGCTTTGGCAGTTCGAGTGCTGTTGTAGCTTCCTTTCAATGTGTTCAATGACGATGTGCCCTATTTCAGCATCTGCAAACGCGTTGCCCGGAGTCCTCGTGGACTGTTCGTAATAGCTGTCACTAACTCGGCCATCCTGTGCGTTAGCATGTGGTCGGATGTGCCTACTGGGAACCATTGTCCAGCGGCACGCACCTGAGCCTCGGCCTTGCCACTGACCGAGCCACTGATTTCACCCTGATTCACACAATGGTGAAATTTTCGGTGCAATTGCCGTACGCGTTACCGCACATCTCACTTAACCTACTCCGTCGGAATGTCGTCGACGGCGGCCACAGTGGCCGCGAACAACGTTTCTGACATGTTCATTTATCGACGGCGTATAGGCGGATGATGCTGGACGCTGTATTCAATCAGCCAGGCGACGATCAGCAGTGCTGCCGTGAGGGCGGCGACTTGGGAGAATTTGCTCACACAATGCGTGTTATCAGACGTCGCTCAGTGTGACCGGCTGCGGCGTGGAGGTGCGAAAGCATCGGCGCGGCTGTCTAATCTCGAGCAGGGCAACAGATACGGGCCGTTAGGGAATGGAGGAATGGAGAAAGGCTTGCTCATGGGATGATGTTGATGGAGGATCACGTCGGGGCACCAATTTGTCCCTTTGAGCCTGAAGTTAGTTCCAGACATGGGAGACGCTGACATATCTTGAAACGCTCTTGGCCGAGGTGATATCATGGTTGCGATGTCGAGCCTGGTTCTGTTCGATACGTAGGCTGTCATTGTGGTGCTTGGCCAACGTAGAGGATATGTAAATGGAGAGCTGGGAGAAATGATTGCTCCAGCCATGCTGGAAAAAATGATTGAGGCCGGGATCGAACCGACGACCGCCTGTGTGTAAGACAGGAGTGATAACCACTACACCACTCAACCTTTTAAAGTTGAACACTAACAAGTGTTATATGTTTTATTGGTGAGCAAATGAACATGGCAACGTTCTGCCCCTATCTTCTACACCCACGCAGTACGCCGGAAAGCGGAGGACTTCGTATGGTCAAGTGCAGTGTCTTCAGTTGATTCTGTCCACGCTTGCACCTTGAGGTACGGAACGAACATTCGGGGAAGAGTCTGCGTGGTCGGCTGACGCACTAGTACTATGAACCGCTATTGCAGGTGAAATCCATTCAATTGAACAAAGAGCATCCTCGCCCTTCTCAGCTTGCTCTTCCCTCTGCCGAGTCCCGACGAAGCGTGTGCCGAAGCTATGTGGCAGAACTGCTAGCTACCACTATCTTTGTGTGGGAGTGCACGACAAATTTCCCGCAAATGCATGACATGGGTTCGGACCGGCTGTTCCAGGTCGTCTTTGACGAATGCCACGCAGTCTCATTCGAATCCGCTGACTGCATTCGTAGCTGGTACTCAGCCACCAATTGCTCCGTGGACAAGACGGCAATCGGTCTATCTTCGCTTCGTGCCAGCCCTGTCCCTCTTGGACCTGTCCATCACGTATCGCGATGCGCCGTGCATCGGGCTGAACCACGCCCGATTCATTGAATTGCCGTACCAACCCCGCGGGTCCCCGTGAGCTGACGGGATGTCGACCCTGACTGGGACCTCAGAACGAAGAGAACCTGCACATCTCCTGGAAAACCAAAACCGGAGGCAATATTCACTCTCAGATGTTCGGCGCAACATCCGCGAGGGAGTCGGATACTCCGCTCCCCTCGTAGTATAAAGCCCGAGGTGGTGCAACGCCTTTTTTCATCTTCATTCGACCACCTTCTGTGCGTCACCGCGATAGCACATACGAGATGGTTTCCGTCATGCTCGTCATCCCGTCTGTCAGCGCGGCAGCCTTCCTCTACGTCCTGCTTCGCCTTGCTTGGTCCCGCATTGTCCATGACACCAAGCACGCCTCCCAAACTCGGCTCCCGCCCGGTCCCAAAGCGATCCCGGTTCTTGGGAATGTCCACCAACTACCTATGGACTACCAAGAGAGGACGTTCGGAGAGTGGGCAAAAATGTATGGTGCGTGATCGCGACGCTAGTGAATGTTCCTCCGATGGTGGCGTATTGAGTTGGCTGTCGGTTTAGGTGATGTCGTATACGCGAAGCTCTTTCAAAGACCCGTTTTGGTGCTGAACTCACTCCGTGCGGCGCAAGATTTGCTCGAGAAGAGGAGTAGCAAGTATTCGAGCAGGCCGCGTCTCGTGCTTCTGTCTGAACTGTGAGTACATCTGGATGCTCAGATCTCCCCGAAGTGTCCACTGGATGCGCTGATGCGCCTGCCGTGCTTCTACACAGTATGGGCTGGGATAACGTTATCACGCACATGCCGTATGGTGAACGTTTCCGCAAGCATCGTCGGTGGATGCAAGAAGGCCTGCAGTCAAAGAACGCGCTGTTCGGTTATCGCTCTGTACAGCGCCGAGAGACTTACACTCTTCTTGCCGGGTTACTTGAATCTCCGGCAGACTTCGCCAGCCATATTCACAGGTTCGTCGTCACTTATCCGGGTTCGTGATGATCATCTTTCATTCTGGTCACACGCAGATGGGCAGTAGGAACCATCATGGAAATTACCTACGGCCACCGTATCCACTCTCTGGAAGACGAATACGTTAGAATCGCACGCACTGCTACCGTTGAGACCGTTCTCGCAGGAAGTCCAGGCTCTATGCTTGTTGATTTCTTTCCCCTTTGTGAGTACACTCTTGTAACCCGGGCATCTCGTACGGCATCGTTAAACGCCGTTCGCATCACCCAGTGAAGGGCATTCCCACTTGGATGCCGGGCGCGGGTTTTAAACGCAATGCATTCAGAGTTCGGGGGATGGTACGGGAGCTGATGAACTCCCCGTACAACATGGTCAAGGCCGCGATGGTGAGATCTGCAATCCCACGCTAGGAGCAGAATGGTGCTGATAGCGCTGTGTAGTCCCATGGGAATGCGCGCCCATCGTTCACGACTACTCTCATCGAAGAGATGTATAGGCTGAACTCAATTACCCCTGCTATGGAAGAGGACATCAAGGGGGCCGCCGGAGTTATCTATGCAGGTGAGATCCCGTCTGGGTATCCAGCAGTACACCAGCTGACATCCACGCAGCGGGTACAGACACGGTAAGAGGGCTTCCAGGCTCAGCTGACGCGTGGACTCACTGATGGATGTGACAGACGGTTACTGTCCTAACCACCTTTTTCCTCGCCATGCTTCTACATCCAGACGCGCTCAAGAAGGCTCAGGCGGAGCTCGACGCTGTGGTCGGTCGGTCGAGACTTCCAGATATCGAGGATAGAGATAGTCTTCCCTATCTGGAGTGCGTTCTGAACGAAATCTACCGGTAAGGCGACAGAATATTCCTCCGGATCGCGACGCTGATTCCGCCGTTAGGTGGAGATGCCCGGTCCCACTTGGTAAATTTTGTTCCTTGGCGCCCGCGTAAACATTCGCTGAATGTGCCATATCTATAGCCATTCCGCACAATCTCACAGAAGAAGATGAATACCGGGGATACCGCATCCCAGGAAACAGTATGGTTATTCCTAACATTTGGTAAGCTTACGTTGTTGATCTTAGGGTGCTTATGCCAATGACGTGTTTCTAGGAAAATGACACAAGACCCCAGCGTTTACCCAGAACCACAGAAGTTCCGTCCTGAGCGCTGGATGGAGATGGGCTCGCGAGCGGCAGAACTTGTCAACCCACGGAGAATGGTGTTCGGCTTCGGTAGAAGGTGCGTCGTCCAAGCCTTGCACATATTTCGTATGATCTTCTTCCATAAGATGTCAGCTTAACCATACCACTTCTCAGAGTATGTCCCGGGCGAGAGTTCGCTGACACCGGCCTATGGCTCGCTATGGCGTGTGTTATCTCTCTATTTGACATCGGAAAGGCCATAGACATTCACGGGGAGGAGATCACGCCGGCGGCTACTCACTGCTCGGGCTTCGTGAGGTAAGTGGCCGTGATAGGTTGATTGGCATGCTTCTTATTGCGACGACTTTCCCAGCCACCCTGATCCATTCGAGTGCTCCATACGACCACGCCATGAGAACGCCGCAGTCGTTATCGCACAGGCGTGTTCTGCACTCACAGACTGATTCAGGTATCGTCATTGCTTGTACATACTCACCCGTATGACCCACATTTGTCTATCAACACGCCCATTCCGCGTTTATGACGGAATTCCTATCCCATGATACAATAGTACGGGACCCCCGGAAGGTCGAGTGTAATCCTAGGACCGGTCGCTCGTCAGATAAATAATATACTATGTCATAACTGTCCATGCTTCTCAGCATCGTGGTGGTCTATACATGAACGTCTTCCTACTCCTTAAACTCTGGGAAATGTATACGCCACGCTCCCTTGTGTCAATATTCCCTGATCCTCGGATCAGCGCTACCGCGCGCCGTACTTGTACCACTCGTCGGATCTCCTGCCAGTGTACTGACCGCCCTCTGCGAGTGTGAGGGGCTGCACGTTTTGCATCCCGTATGCTACGACCGGCGCAGCATGCGCATATTCTGCCTCGTCTTTGTTGAGTGGGGTGCGGAGGCCGACAGATGTGTAGATCAAGACGACAATGTACTCCGCGATGACCGACATTCCGAGGTACACCTCCCAGCGCCCTGTCGTACTGTTAAATGTTTTGAGAGGCGAAGAGCTTGTGACTGCGATCCGCTGCCCGTCGGCGTCGAACCCAAGCGGAGAAGGTGAGAAGGCCGAGAGGATCGCGTAGAGCACGCGGACGAAGAGGAAAGGAAGAGCAGCTGCAATGCCGCTGAGGAGCTGCCAAGGTATGAATACGTTAGCGGCCTGAACTACGGAGTAGGTGTGGTATACGAAACAGACCTTCCGTCGGTACTTGAGGATTTTGTGTTTGTTCTGGAAACAAAACGCGGTGACACCCACGATGGCTACGTAGAGCACGCCGAACAATGCGGAGCCAATCTTCCTTAACTTGGTACCACTGTCGAGGTCAGATTGTGTCTTCGCCTCTCCGGCCTTTATACCACCGGCGATGGCGAGAGCGAGGGCGACGGTGCCAAGAATTCCCATGAGACGTGTTCCGCGTGACATCAGTGGGTGGTCGTCGAGAGAGTATTGGCCGCTGTAGGGGCCGGTGAGCATCGTATGACCGCAGGAGAAGAAGTCGGACGCACACAGTGCTCAGGAAGCCGACGCTCGCGACAAGCAATGGTGATAGACCCGACGCCTCCATAACGTTGAAGATGATTTGAAGCGTCGTGTTGGACGGCTTCTGTTCGAACAGGATGTGCGTCACTC
Organism: Trametes cinnabarina; assembly: GCA_000765035.1. Lineage (NCBI taxonomy): Eukaryota > Fungi > Basidiomycota > Agaricomycetes > Polyporales > Polyporaceae > Trametes > Trametes cinnabarina. The sequence continues at coordinate 46,959 of CCBP010000059.1, forward strand.
CCCCGACAATACGAACTACGGTAACCAGTTGTGAGCTCGTCAAAATGGTAACCAGTCGGGCCTTGCGACTCACTGATTGCTAGCAGTATAAGGAAGATCCAGCCCGCCTTACGCGTGAACCCGTGCCGCAGGACAAGGGGGATAGCAACAAAGAAGATTGGAACGTAGAGAACGATTTCTGCAACCGCGATGTCCCCACGAGCGTCGAGCTTGACCATGGCTGCTTGTCTAGATTATGGGCGTTCCCTAGGGGTGATGTGAGAGGCTTGACAGCAGAGCTGAAGGAGACTACGGAAGGTGAGCCTGCCTAGAGAACATGTTGGGTTTAATATATAGACTGCCCCCGCCAGCTGCTGCAATGTTCCGACTCGGAGGCTGGGTATAGCCACAAGAAGAGGATCCCCCGCCCTCGGAGGTACTGCAGCCTGCTCCCCTAGATACGGGTATGAGTTTTGACTGCACCCAGTCCTGAGGGCTCACGAACAGCAGATTGAACATACCCGTGATTGTGATTTCCAACTCTCCGATGACATATGCAATTTGGGGTCCGCTAAGAACGGGAGCACTATTCCGACCTACATACAGTACATATGTCGGCGAACGTTATACCTGTTGAATCTTTAAATAGGCAAATCGCGCCTACGAACACACCCGTGTTCCCTCAATCTACGGAGGGGCCAGGCGATGCAAACTAACGGGAGCTTCCATTGGCTGGCGCCAACCCGAAGCGCCTGAAGTTCGTCGTCCACGGACAAATCTTTCCCGGGGCAATAATATATACTCAGCGTCGCCCGTATAACCACAAAGCAAAGGCAACAAGACACCGCTTTCACAGATGTGCTCACCCGAGCAGTACTAGTGGGAGCACACACACAGATAATGATCCCGTGCTCAACGGAATTGTGTCACGCAGCCCAAGATCATACCCGGATCCCCACTGCGGGCCCCGAGCGGCGGTGGACCGCTGCGCCCGCATCTGCCTCCCCGACCGAGAAGGTTTTGCTCCACTTGTAATTTAAGTCATTGAGTCAGTCATTCTCAACGGTTTAGATGCCACGCGATATTCATCAGTAAGTTACCAGTACCCAATGGCCGCGCAATGACTCTCTTTGACGATCGTGACTTGCAGCTGGGTGCACTTCCATCGCATGGCTCAAGTTTAAGAATTACGAGGGCGGCGCCATTGCTATGATCGAGGAAAGGCAGGGTTCTCTGCCAGCTGCCGAAGCTAGAGTCTCCTGGGCAGCGCAGTTGCATAGGCGCCATATGCGCATAGGGCCAATACGCACTTACTTTGACGCAACCTTGTCCATCGGGCGAATCCAGATGAAGGATCAGGCTGAGGTCAGAACGTGCTGTTTCCAGTGACATGAGTGGGCGACGCCGCTTTCAAAAGGCCGATTCTGAGGCAACTGGATGAATGAGAGATGCCGCACGATGCTGTCACATACGCGTACTTGAGTCTGCCACTTCCAAAACGCCCCGTGAGTCAGGATGTGACGAGGTCGGCACACTAAGAGAACGTCCCGATGGTGCTACATGGGGCGAGTATTATCGATCCGCCCCCAATCCAAGCCATGGTGCCTCATTAGGGAAGCCAAGCGCGACCGCGCGACGGCGATTTCCTACGATAGAGAGGGGCATGAGTGCAACGAGATGATACCCGAGCGAGAAATGGCGTACGATTATGAAGTCGGACCGTACCATACACCCCCCAGCTCCTCGATCACATTGGCCAATCTGAGGCGACTGTGTGATGCCATCGCGACTGGGTTCGCAACGTCAGCCGACGATGCCCCAGGGCCCCGTACTTTGCTACCATTGATCCAGATACCGCCCATCCTGGCATCAATTCCAATGGGAATATCCACTGCTCTACAGACATCGATGAAAGGTCCAGTTAGTGGTGCGCCGACTGTGAACTGAAAGGCCTTCCCGGGGCCAACGGTGCGATAACGCTATAGAGTCGCAGTGCGCTGAGTCCAGTTGTTGACGTGAAGAGGCAAACCACTCACAGTGAATGAAAATCTGGAGGAATGCAAGTATAGGAACGGGGTGTAACGCTTCCCGAGGAAGCGTCTCACGGGGGCATCTCGCTCCGGTGATCCGTATATACTGTCAGACAAGATGGGAGCTTCAAGTGATCATGAACCTGTTCGTCAGAATATCCAAGCACGGGCAACGCGATTGAGCCTACCGCCAAGATGCTGAGCTAAATGTACACGGATTTGGTGTTTGCACCCAGTGTCGATCTCTAGTCTCAACAGAGACAGCGGTACTTTCGGCTGCGCGAAAATAAATGCTTGCTTCAATGAGATGCGAACGCGTTGTAATGCGGACGTACCGAAGATGCAAGCACTTCGTAATGAGTGATGGCATGCTTCACCCAGTTTTCGCCATGTCCCGGCCTAGGCGGCAAAGGATTGCGAGTACCTTGGATGTTGACCTGACCACCGATACACTCTAGGTCCGTTTTGATGGTGCCCGACGGTGAGGGAAAATGGGACGCATCGCCACAAGCGAGGGCAAGATAAGTCTTCTTGGCGTTCTTCCGAGCTAGCTGCGCTGAGATATCTCTGGCTGCGCGAGCTGTACGTGCCAATATGAGCGCCCCAGTGGTCGGCTTAGGGAACAATCAGCACCTTTGTCAGTGATCACTCAGGCAAGATGTGACATGCCTTGTCAAGACGATGCACGGTAAAGAGGGTCCCAAATATACCCAGAGCATTTCGCACGTCTGATCACGATTTAGCATGTCATATCAGAGCGTCACGATGGTGGGTTACCGTCAAGGGCAGTTGCGAATTGATCGTCAGCTCGTCTCGGGCCCTGTGGCATGGTATGTTCAGCAAATGCCCATTCGTTCGTTCTTTTTCCTACCTCGAATGGCGACATGAGCTGAGTGGGCAGTCCGTTGGGTTTGTTGAGGACCACGATTGACTTGTCAGCATATATAACAAGGTTCTTCGGTTGCAGTAAGTGAGTCGCAACGCAATGAATGCGGCGCAGTGCAGTGGCGACCATGACACGTCAACCACTAGCACAGATATACAGCGTGTACGATCGAGTATGGAGAGAATCTGTAGTGATATATCAGTACAATACATCCTTTATGAATGTGAACAGTGTGAGAAAGGAGACCTAGACGGCCACTTTAAATGAGCATGACAAAGAACCGTCCGATCAAACCCAAGTGAGGTCTGACTGATCAGCAGGCAACAGTTTTTGTGCGTAGCGAATTTGCATGTAAACCACTCACACCTGCTTCCTCCGATGGTAGTGGCGACGATGTGCCAAAGGCGTATGGCTTGGTGGTATGAATCGTGATGTTGACGACGTTTGCCATAATGGGGCTGTCACCGCAGAAGTTTGTTTGCAGGCGAGCGCCTAAACACATTCGAGCGGAGCATGTATGTCCAAGGCCTGCTTCTATGCGTTGAACCCCTCCGCTTGCACTCCGAAACCTCTCCAACACCCCTTCAATTCTGTACAACGACCACTGTTCAGACAAGGACCTCAACAATGGTCATGACCATGATCCAATTTTGATAACAGACCATGAGTAGTATCCACGAATCCTCGCCGAGCTGTACATGTGCGACGTCGCTACAATGCCAATGGGGCAAGGTATAAAGTTCTTGATCATGGACAAGACCTTAAGCCCACCGTATATTGACATTCGGTTATTGTTACTCTTGCACCTGTTGGTCGTATATCTTCAAACGTATCCCTTCGTAGCTGCATCTATACACGCTTGGCCGCACTTGACGAAGACCAGGACTGCAGGCACCACTCTGGTACGCAACAGACGACCTGCCCGATTGTGATCGATGATTGCTGACAACAAGTGGTTACAGCCTGAAAGTTAACATCTTTCAGACGCGTACAGACTACTCTCTATCAAGGCCCGGACAATCTTCTCCAGCGATGGCCCGGTGACGGAGGATTTGTCAAGCTAGAATAGCTGATCTTTGCCAGCAACCGTGGTCACGCTGTCCGATCCCATACCACAGACAAGCCGATGGGTGCCATTGCCAGTGGAGACTCAGAGAGATCTTCGCACAGCTGTACGCAATCTCGGCGGTCTCTGCCCGCGACTGCTGTTGCGGCCAATCACACCTTGACAGAATAAATGCTCAAGCGGTGGCTGCAGTGTACAGGGTGTGGCCGCCTTCTCGACAAGGGAAGTCTGGTGCGATATACAGGTGTATCGCCATGTCAAATGGCTCAAGCAGAGCTTGGCTCACTCGGGGAACAAGCCGATCGATGTGGGTCTCCATCGCGCTGCTACATCTCTGGCCTCGTGGTCGCATCTAGCAAATCATACGCACCGCCTGCGCAGCTTAACGCGATCCTGGTCCAATTGTACACCGAGTCAGAAGAAGACCTCTCTTCGGCTAATGAAGAAGATCCAGGATGTTGACCTTCCTGTGCTGGAGGAATTGCGCGTCAATTACTACTCCGTTCCTGATACCATTGTAGGATCGCCCGAACCTCGTGGACGGATGGTCAAGCTTGACGCAGCCCGGTTACCCGCTCTACGGGTGCTCTGCTTAATATCTGCCTACATACCCTGGGATTCGCCTCTCTTCTCCCAGCTACGGGTGCTACACTTGGAGGCTATTACCCTGAGCGAACAGGAGGTAATCTCGCTTGACACATTTCTCGAACTGCTCGCAGAAAGCGCCCACCTTCAATGCCTGGACCTCAGTCATGCATTCTTCGTCTCCTACCCCGACGTAGGCTCCAACGCCCCGCAGAGTACTCGAGTTGTTCACCTTCCCGCACTGCGTTTTCTCCGTCTGACTTGGGATCAGGTTTGGACGCGGCCCCTGGGATCTACCAGTTGCTGCTGCATCTTCGCGTTGATCCGGGAACCACAGTGGAGATTGCGACAGAGCATGATGAACAAACTACTCGGCGGGTCTCGAAGCGTGGTATTCGCCGGCTCATTCCCCAGCACCCTGCGATTCTCCCGATTCTGGATTCGGCGACGTCCCTCCACCTGCCACCTGCCCCACCCAACTCCGTGCACTTCTCCGCCGCGTCCGAATCTGACGGTTACGGCACCCTCACCGTAAGCTATGTCCGCACTTGCGACTTGCACGAGCACGTTCGGCTATCGTCCGCACCCTACGAGTATATCACAGACCAACAACTTGTCGACATCTGTGACACGTTCGCAGACTCTTCCCTCCGCCATCTCACAATGGAGTCGGAAATCTTCGGCGAAGCAGCTCTGATTGCTGCCTTTTGTGACCTGCCTGATCTCTCTACCTTGGAGGTATCGTTCCTGGACTAGGAGTCGCTCCAACGAGTGTTGGACGCCTTATCTACTGCGGAGCAGGATTCGGTGGTGCTACCCGGACTCCATACGTTGCATATGAAGACGTTCAGATCGCAATCAGACTTATTGACTAGGATTGAGAAGACCCTCGAATGGCGCATCATGAAGGGCATGAAGCTCTCTGAGCTGTGCATTGAGGCGTACGGCCGTCCCGAGGGGGAGGATGAAGAGTTCAAATTAGAACACACCACGCGGTTGGTACAATTGCAGATGTTGGTCAACGGATCAATCATCTACAACGATATTCCTCGCCCGCTACCAGAATCGAACCATTCTACAGGATTATTGCCTCCTTACGATTTGCTCTACCATCGAATTATGATCTCAATGATTAGCCTGCTGTTATCGAGCCGTAGATCCTGACGTACTGTAGGCATGGATATCATGGACGAATGTCGCTATACAGTGTGGTAGTACCCCTCTGACCATGTCGAATATTATCTAATCCCATCATTATCTACGTACGATGGTCCTAATGAAGTTGCGTAGCCACCCTGAGGATGCCGGAGGTTGATCGGAGCCGTCCGCGCTTGCGCGCGACTTGGGCTCAGATACGACGGGATCACCTGAAGCAGCGGCCTCTCGATATCGTTTCTTGTACTCAGCTGGCGTCTCGCCTTGAGTACCGTGCTTCCATATTCCTCTTTTTCCCAGCCTGAGATATACTGAGTCAGCTACGAGCATGATGCACCACTGCGAATGCACTCACTGCGCATCCTGCTGCACACGAAGGAACTCTTCAAGGCCGGCCCGACCGTACTCCGCACCCGCCTGCTCGTACACAGATGCCCATCCGGCGCGGAGCATCTCGACAGAGAGGTCCTTCCCAGTCGCAAGCCATCCAGGAAAGAGCCGCGGCTTCAGATGCACCGCAGAGACCTGGACAGTTGAGCTCGGCAAGTTGAGAGCCTCGGCATGAGACAGGCCCACTCACGATGCGACCGAACTGGTCTCTACGGACAAGTTGGCAATACACGAACTTGCCTTCTATCCGGCTCTTCAGCCATGTCAGGCTGTCGCCTGAGAAAGGCTGAGCTGGGCGGCCGAAATGCCCGGTCTGCATGCCGTCAACGGACATTCAGAGCGCTCATGTGTGTGAGTACCTCGGGCGCATCGACACCGGCAATACGGATATGTGTGGTCTGGTCCTTGAGGTCCGCTGCAACATTCTGAGCTGCGTGCACGCTTAGAGTTCAGCTCACATACATCGTCCGACGGGTATCCTTCTGAACTTCAAGGGCCACCTCCAGCCAATGCCGGGCGTGTGGTATAATCTGAAGTTGTCGGCATCACCCACGCTACACAGTTTACGAGCACGTCGGTGAATCTTATGATGGCGTTGTGGACAGTAACGACAAGCACCTGGTGACATAGCCTTTGATCCACCGTCTCTTGAGGAGCATATCTGGCGTGACCCATTCTGCGTTGGGGATGCGTTTGATATATCGGATATACACAAAGTTGGCCGCGAGGGCAGTGACTCCTCCCAGTGTAAAGGCAGTGAATATCAGGAGATGCGGCGGGAGATTTGCAGCTCGCGCATCCAGCGTAGACACAAGATCGTCTGCTCGCTGGGTCAACTTCTGCAGGTCGTCATGAGATTTCGTCGGCTTGTCTGGCTTTGAGCTTCTAGGTTCTGGAGACTCAGAGTGCCAAAATGGCAGCCAGGCTGGCATCACAGGTTTCGTTGTCGTGGTCGTCGGCAAGAGAGTCGAGTGTGCTGCTCCGCACGCCAACAACGCGCTCAAATCACAACGCGCGCTTGAGACAGTAAGGAGGTCACATCTAAGCGCCCCAAGTTAGTTATCTGATAACAATGGCCTCCTCCGAACCATCATCTTCCGCCGCCGCCGCCCATCACCACCACGCACACCATGTCAACTCGCACGACCAGCGAACTCTGACTATTCTCTACGCTACAGAGACAGGAACGGCCCAGGATGTTGCAGATAGACTCGCGCGTCTGTGTAGAAGTCTGCGCATATGCGCGCAGGTGCATAGCATGGATGCCTACCCTCCAGTGTGTGCTACCTCGGTCTTCGCCATTCATGAACTAATGGACGCGTTCGCAGGAAGAGCTGATCAATGAGAGTCTTGTTCTCTTTGTTGTCTCGACAACAGGATCGGGGCACGAACCACGTGCGATGACTCCGCTTTGGACTATGCTGCTCCGCGCCGATTTGCCTGAAGATCTGTTCGAGGACCTGGCCTTCGCCGTATTTGGCCTCGGAGACAGTGCATACGAGAAGTTCTGCTGGCCTGCCAAATTGCTCAGTAGAAGACTGCTCCAGCTGGGAGCGAGCGAGATTTGCGCACGCGGAGAGGCGGACGACCAGCACCATCTCGGGTGAGTCATGCTTTTTTAAGCGCTTCGTGCCTAACCACCTTCTCGCTGCGAGCTTTTTGCTGACATGCTCTGTCTAGGGTTGATGGCGCCCTGGGACCTTGGATGCAGCAGCTTTCCGCTGTGCTAGTTCACACATTTCCGCTTCCCGATGGAGTTGAGCCGGAATCTCCAGATAGCCTACCTCCTCCTCGTGTCTCGATTTCGAATGCGGCGCCTGGTTCTCAGCTTACACGCAAAGACCCTCTGGTGGCAGATCGAGAGTACCACCTCGCTACAGTAACGTGCAATCGGCGGCTGACGGCTGAGGATTGGTACCAAGACGTCCGTCACTTTGAATTCTCGTTCGACGAAGACGTTCAGTGAGTACCAGCTTCGCGTTTTGACGGAGGCCGGATCTGACTTGGGAGACAGTTTTAACCCAGGAGATGTGGCCGTCATACACCCAGAGGCACTTGCGGCCGATGTCGACTCCTTCCTGGCATGTATTGGTTACGCGAACATTGCAGATGATCCAATAGACATCCGACATACTCTGCAAGGTACTGAGTGCCCGCACAAGCCGATGATTCGGTTGTCCTGACCTACGCCAATAGATCAATCTCTCCCAGATCACCTTCCAACGACTACGACTCTACGGGAACTCTTCACGCGTTATTTGGACATCAATGCGGTACCACGACGTTCATTTTTTGCAGTGCTGAAGCATTTCGCCGAAGATGAGCTTGAACGTGAGAAGCTCGAAGAGTTCCTCAGCGAAGAGGGTGCTGTGAGTCTAGGCGTCCTATCAGTCCGTGAAGAGATGAACATTGATAATCACGATTAGGATGAGATGTACGAGTACTGTCAACGACCGCGTAGGACGATTCGCGAGGTGCTTGAAGAATTTCGATCTGCGAAGATCCCAAGGGACTACGTCTTCGACTTGTTTCCGCCTCTCCGGCCAAGACAATTTTCCATTTCTAATTCAATCAAGGCAAGGCGATGACATATCCGATTGATATGCTCTCTTTACATTGATGTATTTGGTGATACAGGCGCATCCGCGCAGCATTCACTTGTGCATCGCCATTGTCCAATACCGAACGATGCTGAAGATCCCTCGACGAGGCGTATGTACGTCTTGGCTCGCCGGGCTCAAGCCCGGGGACCAGCTTCAGATTGGAGTGCAGAAGGGTTTCATCACTCTTCCTCCTGACCCCAAGACACCGGTGATATGTATCGGGCCTGGGACCGGCATCGCACCAATGCGCGCCATAATCCAAGAGCGAATACATGACGGCATTCACGGTATGTTCATCCTTCTCTCGCTCGCGCTCAGGTGCTCATCAACGCTATAGAGAACACTTTGTATTTCGGCTGTCGATCTGCGTCAAAGGACCATCACTATGGCGAAGAATGGGAGCAGTACGCATCCGAGGGCAAGCTGACCTATCGAGCTGCGTTCTCGCGAGATGGTCCCGAGGGCGTCCAGCGCACCTACGTTCAGCACCTAATTCGGGAGGACTCCGCTCGAATCTGCGAACTCATCGAGGAGAGAGGCGCGTGGGTATACATCTCAGGGTATGTGCCGCGGGATACCCCATTGTGTCGGTGTTTGCTGAGGGTGTTAAACAGCTCGTCTAACAAGATGCCCGCTGCTGTGCGTGCAGCGATACAGGACGCTCTAGTGAGCAAGGGTGGAAAGACGGAGGACTCGGCAAAGGAGTACATTGTGAAGATAGAGAAGGAGGGGAGGCTCATCGAAGAGTGCTGGAGCTAAACGTCGTGTCGACCCATGAGTATGCCTTGCACCCGTCAGGTGTAGCTGGCATACACCAGATGCTGTTCACAATATTTGCATATCCGTGTGCAACGTTGTCGGCCTACAGGCTCTTTGACACCTCGGTGATACAAGCTCGGTGTATATTCTCGATTCCCGTCATTACGAGCGGAACTCCCCGTGCGTGCTTTGCGACGAGCGCTTCTTGACCGGGGTTCATGCATCTTCGTGGGTAAGGCTTGGTTGTACAGTACCTTCGCTCACACCATCACCGACGAGTGTTCCGTACGGTTTGCTTGTCCAGAACAGCCCACGAAGGCGGCCAAATCCAAGAGTATCATGTTGTTTCGGGCCTTTGCTGCCTTCATAACATACGCGTCTGTCTTCGGCGCCGGGATCGTCTTGGCGACCCAAGAGCGGTTGCAATTTCCCTCCATCCTCGGGACGTCCCGGACGGCTACCTCGTCAGTGTTGCGTACTTCCAGTGATGCTATCCTCTCTCAGGAGTTCCTTGAGTTTGTTCACGAACTGAGAAACAACGCCTCGATCCCTGGCGTCTCGCTCGGCGTGGTTCGCCTCAACGGCAACAAGCGTCCGCTAGCCCAGGTAGCTGCTTGGGGCCGCAAAACAGAAGACGGCGATGGTCATGATCTCACTACAGATGTCAGTACACCTCTTCCTTTATTCTGAGGCGCGTTCTGATAGGCATGCTGTTGTTAGACCCTGTTCTGCCTCGCATCGTGCTCGAAGGCGTTTCTTGCGACGTCCGTGGGACTGCTCATGGACGATTATGCGCATGGACGGAACGTGACCCCGCTGCCTCGCGGGGTCTCCCGGCTTGATTGGGACACCAAAGTCTCAGCAATACTTCCGGGTGACTGGGAGCTGGACGACGAATGGTCTACGCAGAGGGCAAGCGTACGAGATATCTTCGGCCACGTATCCGGGCTTCCGCGGTCAGTGCCAATATGCTTAAACCCAGCACCGAGAGAGATGTTCAAGTGAAGATTTCAGGCACGATTATTCGTACCACCCTGGACAAAGCCCAAAAGATCTGATAAATCGTATGCGGGACCTGCGTACGGCATATGAGCTGCGCGAAAAATGGTCTTACAACAATCAGGTGCACCCTCACCCTTCCCGGATAATTCTGTTTTATTGCTCAACCATTGCACAGATGTATATCCTGGGCGCGCACGTCATCGAACACTTCGCAAACACTACGTATGCGGACTTCATATCAAGGCGTCTCTTCAAGTCTCTCGGCATGTCAACTTCCACAATCGTGCCTTCGGAAGCTCTCGCTTCCAGAAAAGTAACGGATACGTGGACGAAAGATGGAAGACGGATCCCGTTCTGGTTTACAGACGAGTCGGCATACCTCGGAGCCGGTGCTGGCGGTGTGATTTCCAGCGCTGAGGACATGGTGAGTTGCATCATCCTTGGGGGTAAGGATGTACGCTCATGCACGCTGTCCATGTAGATCAAGTGGTTGGCTGTGCTGCTTAATGAGGGAGCGGACCCACGTTCTGGCGAGACCGTTTTACCACGCAGCGTGTACGACGCAGTCACGACTGCACGTCATGTGGTACTTGGTCAACCGTCCCCTCCGTACGGTTCCGGGATTGTTGGATACGGGATGGGATGGATGCAGTGGACCTACAAGGATGTCCCGGTGGATATAGCCTGCCTTCTTCCACTGAATAATGCCTGCTGAAGAGCCATCACACAGATTGTCTCGCATACGGGTGGCATTCCCGGCTTCTCAACCATGACTGCGTTCTCGAAGAGCAGAAACGTTGGAATGGTCATTTTGATCAACGCTGACGAAAAGGCGGATTATGCGATGACGATCCTCAAGCGAGCGATTGATGACGTTCTGGAGTTACCAGGCTCTCCGGATGGGCTGGAGAGTTCTGAGTCAGAGTGGGTCGTACCGATGCAGCTACATTTGACTCATGCACTAATACCCTGTTACAGGTCAAAAGGAGAGCGTTCGAAACTAGACGACGGCTTGGAGACCAGGACAGCACTGAAGCCCCCCTCCTTGGATTTGGAGGCATACGAAGGAGCGTATGACGACCCGGGATATGGTGCCATAACAATATGCGCTCCGAAGAGCAAATCAAGAGCTTGCACCGCCGTACTCGATGACTTTGCCTCTTTGGGTCCTCTCACGGATACAACGCCCCATCTATATGGCTCGTTCCGGACGCTCTGGTCTTCCCACGTTCGCTTCATACACCATTCCGGGGACACTTTCAACGTGACGTTCACGCAGATCTTCCCGCAAGGCTATGGGAGAAACACGAGTGCATTCGAAACGTACGAGAGTGGCGAGGGAGAAGGCCATGTGGTATTCACGGTCGCTGCTGAAGGGCCGGAGATCTTAGGGTTTGCGCTGGTCGTGGACCAGGATGCTGTTGCGGCTAGAATGCGACGCAGCAAAGGAGCCTCGCTCGGGGAGGCTGCGGATGCCTTATTCTTCAGGATACACTGATACATCCCATACTATTGTACACTGCACGTATGATATTGGAAGATTGAGAGCAGTACCTTGTGTAAGTACTACCGCCAGCCATCGCCGCACGCAACCGAGTCGTAAAGGCGCGACGCGACGCGTCTTAGGCGCTCACGTAATCCCACTAGTCCGCCTTGCGCCACAGCCGCGACTACTGTACTAAGTACTGCGAAGACCGCGGGGACGTCGGTGCCCAAGACGCGTTTCGCTTTCCAACCACCATGTCGGGACCACCGAATCCACCACAGACACAGAGGAAATCTCGCGTACTTGCTGCACTCGACAATCCAGCGTTTCTCTCACCCAATCTAGTCGCTCCCCCGCCCTCTACCCCTTTGCCGCCCCCTTCCTTGGGTCTTCCGCCAGCGTTGCAGACGCCTGACAAGTACTCTTTGGATACCTCTTCGTCCGAGTTTGATTATGCCGATCTCCTTGCGAGCGGGAGTCAGAACAAGCGGAAAGCGCCAGGTCTCGTAAATGGCTACGGTGCAGCAATCGGCTCATCCCCGGCTAGAAGTTTGGCACCTGGACGCGACTTCGGCCTGCGTTACGACCAGGAGACCGCTGTTAGAAGTATAGATAAAGGCGGAAGTGACCAGGAGTTGAGGTGAGTTTGTGATGCTACAATACGATCTGGCGTGCATACTTAGACCAATAATCGCACAGGATGGAAGAATTTGTGTCGCGCAGCATTGAGAATGCTGCCCATGGCCTCACCGTACAGAAAGCTATGGAAGGTCTCGGTCTAAAGGGGTATGTTACAATCGCAAGCATGCAATCTCTCTTGTGCAGAGCAAGAAAGGAAACATCGCCGCGAATCGTTGACTGACGACTTGTCAGCTATATGGATCTGGTACCTGGCATGGAAGTCCGCCTTCTGCCCCATCAGATCATTGGAGTGAAGTGGATGGTCGACCAAGAGCGGAACACACCGCACAGAGGCGGTATTCTTGCGGACGAAATGGGTCTTGGGAAGACAGTCCAAATGATTGCAACGATGGTTATCAACCAGCCCGACGAGGAAGACAAGAATCGTACCACGCTCATCGTTGTGCCTGCCGCTCTTATGTTTCAATGGAAAGAGGAGATAGAGACGAAGACCAATGGCGTCTTCGACGTGCATATACAGCATGGACGGGAGAAGATCAAAGACCCCGAGTTACTAGGCGAGAAAGATGTGCGTCATTGTTCTAATCGCTTCCATATATTCGCGAACGTCACGTTGGAAAGTCTATTCTGACCTCCCGACCTGGTTGTCAATATTGTTTTGCAGGTCATCATTACCACGTACCAAACGCTTGTCATGGACTTTGCCATACCCGAAGACCTCGAAGATAGCGGCGAGGAGATGGAATGGTTACGCTGGCACGGGTACGTTCATCTCGTGTCCTCCTGCTGTATATATGCTGATGAATAGCAGCGGACCTCTCTCACGTATGAAATTCTACCGTGTGGTCTTGGACGAAGCACAGTTTATCAGGAATAGGGGAACGCGCTGTAGCCAGGCGGTCGCGATGCTAAGGGCAAAGTATCGCTGGTGCCTGACAGGCACGCCTATTACCAACACACTGTGCGTGGACCCGTTTCTGCACTGGTGCAATGTGCAGCACGCTCATGTTCTTGACAGAGCCGATATTTACGGGTACTTGCGCTTTGGACGCTTCCGGCCGTGGAAGTCAGCAGTTCACGTGCACATTTTTGTAAAATTCATGAACTGACTGCATATTCCAATAACATCAGCGATTGGGACGATTTCAATGCGCACGTGGCGAAGGTGCAACTCGAGGATGCGCGTCTTGCGGGTGCGTCTCTCCCCTGAGCTACCTGTTTGTACCACTCGTTGAGCGATTTATAGGTATCCGTGCCCAGGCCATTCTTGAGCCCATAATCTTTCGGCGGACGAAGAATGCCAAACTGGTTAGTGTGCGTTCCGTCCCACCTGCGTTTGGTTCGCTCACACGCACTGCACAGGATGGAGAGCCAATCCTGAAACTTCCGCCAAAAGATGTCGAGCTTGTTTATGTCGAGTTCTCCCCTGAGGAGCGCGAAGTAAGAATTCGCGCTTTGTGGTCTGCGAACGGCATTGACATAGATTATCTCAGATTTACGATCACATGGAAAAGAAAGCACAGATTCAAATCAATCGATTCATTCGCAACAACACCCTACTCAAGAAGTAAGCAGCTACGGAAATTGATCTATAGCGCCGCTCACTGAAGTCTCCTACGGCAGCCGGGAGCAAGTCTTCGTATGCATCTTGGCCGAATCACTGAGGTAGAGCATGATGGCTGACGACCATATGCTGCGTTAGGTTTGGATGCTACGTCTACGCCAGATCTGCGACCACCCGCATCTCGTGCTTGTAAGTTCTGTCTTCTGCGAGGCCAGGTGATGTTGTTCACAAGCCTACTCATCAGGAGCAAGCCGATGGTTTCGATGATCCTGCTGCCGTGCTCATGGGCAGCGCCGAAGAGAAGGAACTTGCTCGAGCGAACAAGAAGATGGGTCCGCGATGGGTCAACGTCGTGAGTGATTATATACGAGCTCCCTTCTTACTCGTTCCTGATAAGCGGGGTCCTTCCGTTGCTCAGATCAAGCAACGGTGAGCATAGCCTCGGGATCACTACAGGAAAGATAGCACGTTGAATGTGTTCTGCTATAGATTCCTGCAACGTGCACGAGCGGAGCAGCCCGATTTTGACGACGACAAACGGGTAGAAGAAGAGATCGCTTGTCCTATGTGCGGTGATTGTGAGTGCCAGCGACGTTGGTACGAACACTGTGAGACTGACTTTTGCATACAGTCTTCGTAGAGGACAATGGTCGCATTCTTGCATGCGGCGACGAAATATGCAAAGGTGCGCAGCCAATACCGTGTTCAATGAACTCGAGCCAATGTCTATCGCAGATTGTTTGGAGGTGTTGGCGTCTTCGCCGATTGAAGCCAGGCAGGAATTGTATGTATGGAGTTGTACAAGACGGTCGCTCGCTCTAACACGGTCGTCGTAGCGGAAATTCTGATGAACAGACCAACCTGCGTATCGAGAAGGAATGGGAGGCCGCAGCATCAAAAGGCCTCCGTCCATGTACGTGCCTCACGAGTGACAACATCGAAGCGCTGACGACCATCCACAGGCCCGAAGTGCAAGAAAATGCAAGACTTTTCGCCCAATGGCATTTTCGTGATGTCCGCCTTTTATCCCACACAGCAAGAAGTCCTGGCTGCCAACCGTGCTGCTATAAGACGCCACGCCCCTCCGCCTCTCAAGAAGCGCAAGATCGAGCCGGAGACTATCACACTGAGCGATAGCTCCAGTTCTAGCTCGGACGATGAGCTGCCTGACTTCGCGACGCTCATGCGGAGCTCACCCAAGGACAAGGCCAAGAGCAAAGCGCAGACTCCAGCGAAGATCACGCTGAAGAAGAAGGAGAGCACGAGCGAAGTGGAGGAGGACGAGAGTGACCAGGATCGCCCACGCAACAAGGGCAAGGGAAATGCTAAGGGCAGGGGCAGGGGCAAGAAGGGCAAATTCAAGGTTGAGTCCAGCGACGACGAGAAAGTGCCGGCGAAGCCCCATGAGTCAACACTTAGCACATGGCGCCAAGGCGGTAGCAATGTAGAGGCGAGCGCAAAGATGCTCAAGATGATCGAACATCTCAAGGAATGGGAGGCTTCCGGCGACAAGACCATCGTCTTTTCCCAATGTGCGTCTCCACTACTCACAAGCTAGATCTAGTGTCCTGACTATTGTCTCAGGGACTTCGATGCTTGACCTGTGCGAGCAGCTCTTCGCGCGCCATGGGATTCGCAATCTGCGCTACGATGGACCGATGAGCCGCGATGCACGCGAATACACGTTGGCGCAGTTCAGACGTCCTGGAGGACCGAAAGTCATTCTAGTCAGGTACTCTTAGTCGCTTCCACTCGCCAGCGCTGAACGCTCAGTATTTTCGTCCCGCTTCAGTATCAAGTGTGGTGGTGTCGGCCTCAACCTTGTTTCCGCCAACCGGGTTATCAAGTGAGTTCTCTGGCATACATCGTTGTGTGGCCACGCTGACAGTGTCGTAGCCTGGACCCGGCTTGGAACTACGCTACAGAGTCTCAAGCGTATGATCGGGTCCATCGTCTGGGCCAGGAGAAGGATGTCTTCGTCAAGCGCTACATCGTCCGTGACTCCATTGAAGAGAGGTATTGGCTGCCAGCCTTAGCAACAACTCATTATACTGATAGATTGGTTCCAGCATTCTGAGACTCCAGGAGACCAAGACCCGTAAGCTTACCTGCATTTGCATACTGCGACGAGGTTTTGATTGTCTCGATGTTATCCAGACCTCGCGGACGCTGCTTTGGGCGAAGGCTCCGGCGTCAAGCTGCATGCACTCAGTGTCAGACAGATCAAAGATGTATGTTTCGCTCGCTTTCCTCACCACGTGCGGCGATACCGACCTTGCTTCTTCCTCCAGCTGTTCCGCATGAACAAAGACCCTCGTCAGACTCGTTTGGACGATCCTCGGGAACCGTAGAGATTCGGGCAACGCCCGTCCTCGTTAGCGACACCTTTTGCACCTACACTCATCGTAAACCGTCTTCCTTTTGGCGCCATTAATCACGGATGCTAGACGTGTGTACATCAGCATTGCTAGACCTTGCTACGGTACATATACGCTCCCCTATACGCTCCTCTCGCGTTGCTTTCGCTATTCGACCTGACTTATTCGCACTGCTCCTACGTTACTGTATTGTTGTGGTCTTTTGGTAGACACATTTTGCGATAAAGCACATTGTTGTACGTACCCAGCAAGACTGGTTTGATAGCATATATACTTTTGTTTTTCTGTTCAGATCGCGATCGCACGAGGTTGCGATCTACGCCAAGGGCATCCAGCGCAGGTACACCTTGTCGCATCTTGAGCATGCGGTCATTTGTCACCTGAAGCTTTGATTTCACACCATTGCGAACGAGTGCGACCATCATGCATTTCTTCGATCCAACCTCTCTCGCGCACTCAGCCACTCGTCTCGGTGTCGCGCTTAGGATGTATGGTCGTGCGCGTAATACATCGACATCGGATTATAACTGCGATACAGGTTGCCTGCCGAGACCCAGAAGATCGGCACGAGGGGAAGTAGAGGGCATCTTTATAGTACAAGAGAAGGCATGTAAGGGAGTAGGAATAATCTGCAAAGCCAGGCTACGTGGGCCGTGGGGTTCCCCTGATAATGCCGAAACAATCGATCAGAACACAGCACGTGTGATGCGAAAGGTGAACTCACACGAAATGTTGTCGAGCTCCGCTTCACTAAGCCTGCGTTGCCTTCAGCACTGAAAGGACGGCCGCCCAACCGTGATTGAGGCTGTCTCCAGAATGGTCTGTCGCATATTCAGTCCAGCAAGAAGCCCCGACTGTGCAAACTCCCGCGGATGTATGCGCATATTCACGGCGAGGGCGCGCGACATGGACACCTACCTACTACAAGTAGTAGCTGAGACGGCACACGGGGCGATGACGCAGTTCGTGCGCTTGTGCAGCTTCGCGGACGGATTGGGAAGAGTATATAGAGCCGACGACCGGCATGAAGCTCTGCGAGAAATGTCAGGCTATGCTCAACGGTTGGCAGAGAGGTCGGACGTATTTTACAGTATAGTGGCTCCCGTGTAACACGGTACACTGTAAACTTATGCTAGTTAATGGCCATATGAGTGCCACTCTTATGACACTGCAGTTACAATGTACACTTTGAATGTAACTAGCATGTGATTAGTGAGACACGACTAAATAATAGCTGACTACATTTTGCCAGAGATTATTGTTTGACCAGCATGTAACTGGTGGTCAAACGGGAGAGTACTTCGCCCCCCCTCCCCCGGTGCATGCGGCAGTCCACCGATAATCGTCCGTGCCTCGATTATTAGCGGCCTAGACGTAATCATGTGGGTGTTCTCGCATCAATGGTGTGTGCAGCGCTGATGTAGCTCTAGGAACGCGACATGGCTCTCAAGTTTGCCCTGTAATCTCTGTACTAATGTACTTTCCCCCTTGTCCTTCGGCCCTCCTCCGCATCTTCTCCTCAAGCTGACGATCTCGTGCACTACTATCCAAACACCATCGAAAGGGCGAGTGTTCTCGCTCAAATCGCTAGTATGGAATAGGGTGTCCGGTGTACGAGAGGAATGCTCCGTTCATCTCCTGACCAAGACCATTGATCACGGTTAATTGCTTCTCGACAGACTGTGCAGGCGTCAGCAGTTCCGGGTGGAAACCAGCCTCCGCCATTCGGACCATAACCTGTTTGAAGGACTCCGCTATAACGCCACAACGCAACGGAAATCAGCCTTGGCACAGGGGATGTAAGAGCGGACCCACGCACCAGCAGTCTCGTCGGCAGACGTTGAGGATGTATCAACCACGCCTGGCGCCATCGATACAACTACAAACCCCTCCTTGCCGAGCGCGGCCGCGTACTTCGCAGCCACCATCGCTGCGGCCGACTTCGTCGTGCAGTAGGCCGCGACGTCCGCGACTCTAGAGCGCAAGGTGAGCGAGACGCTCGCGCCCTCGGTGTTCAGCACGACGATCTTCTTGTCGGTGCCGCGGCGTAGAAGGGGGAGGAAGGCGGCGATGCTGTGCACCACCCCGAGGGTGTTCACTTTGAACTGGCGGGAAATCAGCCCACTCGTGCCTCGCAATGGCGAACAGAAGACAGCTCACCGAATCGATGAAGTCGGAATCCAGCTCGTCGAGGTCCTTGCTATCACAGCAAGGGCGTTCAATGCGCCAGAAGCACTGGCAAGGCAAGCATGGGACATACTAGTCGTCGAAGCCGCGGAAATTCAATCGGGTGTCCGTGCGAGCCGCATTATGGATGAGCAGGTCCAGTGAACTACCGGACAGAATAGAGGTCTGCTCGGCAGCACGCTGTCAAGGCGCAAGCTAGATGAAACGCTGCCTACGATCGTAGTCCGCAACGAAATCCTACCTGGAGCGAATGAGGATCGGTCACGTCCGCTTGGATTACATGCACATTCGCATGCTCTGCGAGCACGTGCTGTAGGTAGGAAGACGCGGGGTCGCGAACAACTGCGAACACGATCGAGTCTTGCCCTTTCGCCTGGAGACTAACAGTCAGCGCTTGCAGGTATCTGCTCGTTCGGAAGACACGCACGAGTTGACGGATGTATTCGAGGCCGATACCTCTGGATGCACCGATGACAGCGTAAGAAGGCATGGTAGCGAAAGTTATGCAAGTTGCTCAAAAGAGGAAATAGGCTGCAGGTGAGTGATGCAGCTGCTCATCTTTTTCGGCCCTTACATAGTTACAGATCCGTGGAGGACGCGTCATGTCGGCTGGCACGCCGTTCAATTTCATACAATCCCTTCGACGTCTGTCGAAAAGGTGCAATCGCGGCCGTTCGGCATCGCGGCCTACTTTGCACATACTCCAGTGAACCCGGAGATACACCCTTAGGCGTATTCTACCGCCGCCGAAGTCCTTGAAACGGCTGGCAGGAGCGCTAACTTTCCGGAGCTCAGGGCCGCCGAGTCGGACAACTCTCCGAACTTACATTGACTACAATACAGTACCGGTGCGAATCACAAGTGATACAGTATGGTGAGGTCGAATTAGACGTTAAACGCCTCATTCAATGTCCCTCTATGGCTATACTCGTCTCTTTCCCAGCTTTCCACTGCACGTAGACGTTGGTATCAGTCAGAAACGCATACGGCGACGAAATATCGCAGAACGTCGCGCACCATCGGTTATACGATCTACGGTGACCATGATCCCCTCACGCGCCGGCGACACGGGAGCCGACAGTGTCCCTCGATAGGTTAGCTCGATGTGCGAGCTTCCGTAGGTGCTTCTTGAGCCTGTGTATCGAGAGGATGCTCGGCGCGGATTCAGCACAAGACGCGATCCCTAGAAGTGGGTAAGGAGCGAGGTGAGTAGTCCAAACAGCGGAAGCACGAGAATCTCCACTGACAGCGAAGGAGAGTACCACGAGTAGCCAGCTATCGCCCGAGTAGAGTTTCGTCAGCTCGGGCCACGGGTATGAACGGAAGCACTCTGACTGACGTAAAACATATGCCGGTCAACGTCGAATGGACGTTCTTGTACAGCATCATGTTGACAAGCATGACCAGGAAGATCAGCGTATATGCCCACGTCCCGTCCGTGACGAATTGCTGCATGACTGGGCCCTTGCCCCAGCCCTGCCGCACCGCCTCGGCGAACTTGTAGAGCGTGAGCGCAAAGAGGATGGTCTCGAATATGAGAGAGACGATCCTGGAAGAGGCGATATATTTTAGGTGAGATACGATATGTCCTGCTGTGGAATGTTCACTCACCAGTAGTACTGGAATATCGCAGGGCTCGAGGTTACGTAGCATTCGTCGTTGTACTCCAGGCGGGGGGTCACGACACTGAGTACGTAGCAGAGGAACGCGACCTCCGCGATAAAAAGGGACCCGAGGATGCCGAGGAGGATGCGACTCCTGCTATACAGTGCGTACACTGCCAAGATGTCAGTTCCGTTGGACCTGACAGACACCGAAACCACGCCGTACCTCTGGTGATGAGGATCACGTCAACTGTCGTGACGATGAGCTGCAGGAGAACTCCTTGCACGACCTGCCATGCGAAGCATTGATCGAAGGTGAACTTGAGTCCCGTGCTGCCGTTGACGTTGATCGCGAGGAGGGCCCTTATTGACACGCAAACGCGGATTCATATTCAAGGAACCGAGAAGGTATCCTGCTGGATGATCTTACAGCTGAACCAGCCACGGTGCGTACCGCGCTACGAAGTACATGTACTTTGCTGGAGTCCATGCTCGCCTGGACCAACGTCAGATGATGTGGACCTTGACATGATCCGCGACTTGGGTCCTCACTTCCATATCAGCTCTACCTGCAGAGATGTCGACGTTCCATTAGCATGCAACAAAGGGCGCGCAGAGTTGTTTGAACGCGCTCACCTCTTGCGACAGCATGATCAAGACATCCCAAGTAAGGACAGTGGCGCACGCGACCTCGCTGTAGCTGAGGTCTCGCGCGTTGGTGAAGACGACGTCCTTGCTGAGCAGGACCCTAAGAGCATCCGCGAGCGCCATCGGGCATGAGCGTCAGGGGGAGCAGCAACACGGCGGTGGCGGGCGAAGAGAGCAGAAGGGGGAAGCAAATCTCGCGCGGGCATGCAGGGACACCCACTCGGGGTTATAAGCATCGCGACGGCTTCCCAGAACCTGTGATGATCTCTGGACGACTTCCGAGGAAGGCATGGCGATATCACTGTCCGAGTGAACCGGCAAATCCAGCACGGTTGGCCACTTGGGATCAAGGATTAGACTGGGAAGGCACGTAGTACCGCGTGCCAGCAGACAAACGCTGATTGTTGGAGTAGAAGCCTCCACGCTCTCCGCTCAGGATTCCGTTGAACTCGAGTCCGATGAACTCTACAGCCCGGGCGCGCCTTAGGGGAGAGACGACAGCGAAGGCCGTGCACGTCGGAGCACCGAGCCTGCCTGACCGCATGTCACGGTAGACGCGCGTAGGTGGTACTAAGCGCGCAGGGAATGTGGTCGATGAACAGACTCCTTCCAAGTTTGACAGACACATAGCGACAGGTTCGCACCAGAATCTGCACATCGCCACTCTCAAAGACAAATACAGTCGTGCTGGCCACTGGCGCCTGTGGGGTGTGTTCACAGTACCATTCAATGCTAATCCACAGCGACATGAGCATCCCTCAAACCGTCGTCTCCTGCGGCTTCACTACGAGCTTGACTGCGCTAACTTCTCCCTTTCCAAGACGCTCCAGGCCATCAGCTACGCCCTTCAGTCCGCCAGGAAGGACTTCTACGCGGTTCGGCTTTAGGAACGGAAAACGATGCGGTCAGCATGTAGTACTGTGGCCTCGGTTACGACAGGCTACTTCACCTTGATGTCGCCACTCTCGAGCAGCTCAGGGAGCTTTGCAAGCAGGCTCAGGCTCGCCGCCGCGTTGAACGGCGCGTTGAAGAGACCCCGCGCGAAGTGTACCTTCTTATCGGGGTGCTCCGATGCACCTGGGATCGGACGGTTCGAGACGATGATGAAGTCGCCGGTAGGGGATGTTGCCTCGAAACCGGCAGTAAGGGTTTCGGGCGCGGATATGGCATCGAAGACAACGTCGATGGGTCCGCCGGCAATCTTGAGTGCTTCCTTCGTCAAGTCTTCGGAGGACAGCTTGCGGTCGAGGACGTGCGTAGCACCGAGAGACTTGAGTAGCTCAGTGTTGCGCAGGGACGCGGAGGTGATGATCGGGGAGAAGCCAGAAAGACGGGCGAGCTGGATGACTGCACGACGCTGGGATGAGTGTCTGTATGAATAGCATGGACGCCCCACGCACCATACTGGCCGATCGAGGACGCGCCGCCAAGCAAGAAGAACGGCTTTCCAGCGTAGTGGCCTCGTCCGCCCTCTTCCCAAGGCCCGAGAAGCTTCGCGGACGGCGCGCCTTCTCCACGACTGTACAGAGGCAGAGCTGCGGCAGAGAGTCCGCTGGGAATGGTGGCCGCCTGTTCGAAAGACAAGTTCGCAGGAATCTACAGTGGTTACAGTTCAGTACGAGATGTAGGACACGTCGAGAAAGGTAATCACTCACCTTCGCCCTGCATTCCGGTATAACTCTGCAGTACTGTTGATAGGTGCCATGGACGTCGAAAGTGGCAAAGTCAACCCATCCCTGGAACATCCTGTGGGCGTGCATGTCAGTGAGTTCATCCAGGTCTGTTGATCTGCTGAGCAGACGACTCACACTCTGTCTCCGACCGCGTAGTCGTTGACATCGCTTCCGACTTCCACGACGACCCCGGCGGCGTCGAACCCGAGAATGACCGGGTACTTCTCGACCAGGATTCCGAGCTTCCACACCTTCCAATCGCCAGGGTTGAGCCCGGCGGCCTCGATGCGCACAAGCAGTTCCTTCGCGGCGGGCTTGGGCACATCGATCTCCTTGAGCTGGAGAGGGCCGAGCTTCGCTCCGAGAACGAGTGCGAGTTGTTTAGTAGGGGTAGACATGTCGAGATAGATGCTAGACTGCTGGTTCCGAGTCGTTCTGCGGTACCGCCCCTTATAAGTGTTGCGTCGGACTGGGGTTACGTATGGCACTCTACGTCAAATTGTGAGTGGCAAACGATGACTAAAGGCGACGGTGGAGTCTGCTCACCATCTCGGAACCGCGCGGCATGACCACCGAGGATGGACGCGTACGAACGCACTGCAGTTGAGCAAGCCTCGCATATGTCGGGTATGCATTGGCGCTGCTGGAGTGCTTCCGACGGCCCATATCCGATAGTGCCGGAGTTCAGTTCCGAGGCCCCATTAATGCAGTGCCTGAGGCCCCGAGCTTAGCACGAGCGTTTGTGCAACAAACGCCTAGTATCGCGGGACCAACGATCACATAGCCTGGACTGAAGCTTGAGCGGTACCCGTGGAACTTGTCGTGGCCTTGTCATGGGTCAACCGTTCTTCAGACGATTGATGATTGCAGCACAGCTCGGATATCATACACGGAGCCGACATGACGCGTAACTACCACAATCGCCCAGCATCTCTTTACGGTAGAGGTCTCTCAGGGGGAACGGTGACTATCAGATGGTCGAGAGTGTTTTCTTGGCACTGGCAGGCTGACAGATCCCCTCACCCAGATGCACCACTCCTGCGCGCTCAAGCTTTGGTTTCTTGAGGCCGCACTACGAGCTTGACAGCGCTAACCTGGTTCTTTCCCAGACGTTCCAGGCCGGCGAGCACGCCAGCCAAGCCGCCGGGAATGACCTCCGGGCGATTCGGCTGGATACAACGTCAGCCAGATTGAACGGAGCCCTACGAGCATAGGAAGCGCACCTTGATGTCCCCGCGCTCAAGCAACTCGGGCAACTTGGCCAACATCTGCTTGCTCGCCTCTTGGCTGGTGGGTATAGTGTACAGCCCGTGTGCAAAGTGCAGTCTCTTCTCCGACGATTCTTCGGCGCCTGGAATGGGGTTCTGAAGGACGTAGATGAAGTCGCCCTTGCCTGCGGTCGCTCGATAGCCGGCGGCGAGGGTCTCCTCGTTGGCGACGGCGTCGTAGACGAGATCGAACGGCCCTCCCGCGGCGTGCCATGCTTCCTGGACCAACTCGTCCGCGGGGAGCTTGCGGTCCAGGACGTGTGTGGCCCCGAGAGATTTGAGCAGCTCGGCATTCTTGGGGGAGGCGGTCGTGACGATCGAGGAGAAGCCCGACAGGCGCGCGAGTTGAATCACTGGGTACAGGCATGGCGTCAACCTCAATGCCTGCGGACAGTATGTGCACCTGACCCACCGTATTGACCGATGGACGAGGCACCGCCTAGAATCAGAGCGGCCTTGCCTTTGTACTTGCCCCGTCCACCTTCTTCCCAAGGAGCAACCAACTTTGCCGAATCTGCACCTTCTGCCTTGTTGTACAAAGGCAGGGCAGCGGTCCCAAGGCTGCTGGGAACGGTCGCCGCTTCATCGAAGGAGATGTTGTCGGGTATCTGAAGGCCGCAGTTCAGCAGTCGAACGATGAATCCATCTGACATATGGCACTGCAAGTAAGGAACACTGACTTTGGCAACGTACTCCGAGGGTACTGCGATATACTGTTGGAATGCACCCCTTGACTCGCCGGTCATCAAGTTGATGTAGCTCTCACACAACCTGCGGGAGCACAGATCAGACACTCGCACAATATATTGTCCACAGAAACGTCTTACACCCGGTCGCCCTTTGCATGGTTCTTGACCTCGCCGCCGACCTCCACCACGACTCCAGCAACGTCGAAGCCGAGGATAGTGGGGTAACTCTGGATGAGAATACCTAGAGCATACATCTTCCAGTCCCCAGGACTCAGAGCCGTAGCTTCCACGCGAATGAGGACTTCGTCTGCAGCAGGTTTCGGCACCTCAACTTGCTTGAGGACGAGCGGCCCGCCCTTGCCTTCGAGAGAGAGAACGGTTTGCTGCATGGTTGTTCAAGAGGATGCGTTGAGGATGTCTACCGCGCGGTGCTGCTTATATGCTGCAGATTCGGCGATCGGGACGTCCAGTGGGTCTTCGACCCAGCTAGCGCCGCTTGCACTCCTGATCATGTCAGACACTAGGCTTGTTTTGCCCGTAGGATCCTTTCTCAGTCGACTTTCGCGCCGGCACCCTTGCCAGGGTGTTGGAAGAAGCACAGTAGGTTGTATAGCGGCCCACGACGACTTCCTTACTCCGAATGTGATTGGCCACCGAAGCTGTTCATCTGAGCTCATTCCGAAACGACCGGTGAATAGCCTGCGCTGGACCGCTCATAGACGTCGAAACGCTCAATTTGAAGAGTATCTCTGACAGCTCGTCATCAAGCATATCCGCATGAGCCATATCATTGGGCTCCTAGTGGGAATCGAGTGTCAGCAAGATTGTGCGATCTCTCTAAGCAGTGACGGTTGCTGACATTACATTCTCCACTCGGTGCGAATTGGGAAATCTCACGAACTGTCCCCAGGCCTCACCACCAACTTCACTGCGCTGACTTGGTTGTTTCGTAGGCGATCGAGGCCTCCAGCGACGCCGTGCAGCCCACCAGGGAGGATTTCCACACGGTTGGGCTTGTCGAGTATTCGTTAGACTCATGCCAAGTGTGCCAGACATGAACAAGCTTACCTTCAACTGTCCGCTCTCGAATATCTCTGGGAGATTCGCAAGTAGACTCTTGCTAACATCCCGGTTGAACGGGACGTCGAAGAACCCCCGCACGAAGTGCGCCCTCTTCTGAGGCTTCTCGTCAGCACCTGGGATGGGATCGGGAAGGACATATATGAAATCGCCTTCAGGCGAAGTCGCACGGTATCCAGTGGCAAGCGTCTCGGCCGATGAGATGGTATCAAAGACGAGGTCAATAGGCCCTCCGGCGATGTCCCACGCCTCTTTGACGACACTGTCAGAGGGCAATGTGCGGTCCAGGACGTGTGTTGCGCCGAGAGACTCGAGCAGCTCAGCGTTGTGCAGCGATGCTGTCGCAATTATAGGAGAGAAGCCGGACAAACGGGCAAGCTGAATGACTGCACATAGCGAAGGTCAGTCATAACGCTAGCCATGTAGGCAATTGAATGAGCCACGGACCGTATTGTCCGATAGAGCTCGCACCGCCCAGAATGAATATCGGCTTGCCAGCGTAGTGTCCTTTGCCGTCTTCTTCCCATGGGGCAACGAGCTTCGCGGAGGGTGCGTCTTCGGCACGGCTGTAGAGCGGCACGGCTGCCGCGCAGAGCACACTAGGAATGCCCGCGGCCTCCTCGAAAGAGAGATTCGCAGGAACCTCCAGAATGCAACGCAAACTTCAGGAACTCCATAAGCGTTGCTCGGCCTCCGTACCTCACCTTCGTCGCCCTTGCAGAGTTGGCAATGGTGTAGGACTGGAAAGTGCCCCGCAGGACACCAGTCACGGGATGAAAGCCAGCTTGAAAGAGCCTATGACATCCTCATTAGCCATCCTGATCATTCACTCAACTGGTCCACTGCCGACGCTTACACTCGATCGCCAACTGCATAGTCGTTGACTTCGCTGCCGACCTTTACCACCACGCCAGCCCCGTCGAAGCCAAGGACCGAGGGAAATTTATCCAAAGGGATACCGAGGTAGAGGATCTTCCAATCCACGGGGTTCAGGGCTGCAGCTTCGACACGAACGAGGAACTCATCCTTCCCGGGTTCGGGCACGTCGACCTGCTTCAACTGCAGGGGTCCGAGCTTCTTCTCGACGACGAGAGCGTGCTGGTGGGAAGGTATGGAAGACATCGTGCTGGTGTTGTTGTGAGTGTTCCGAGGTCCGCTAGTTCACGTAGTCCAGGACAGGCTTGTGGGTCCACCGGCACCTTTTAAGCAAATCGCTGTTAGGACATAGCCGCTTACCCATCTCTACGAGAAGGATGAGTAAGCATGAGGCCAGATCACGACGTACCGGTCTTCGTTTTCAGTCGCACTGAGCAGTGTATTATGATTACTATGTATCTCTCTCCCTCTCACGTCGATTCCGCGGTGATCGGACGTCGGAATACCTCTACGGGCACTTTCAACAGTCTGAGTTCTGACGAGCAGCCTATGAATCTCCAGGAGATCGGCACAGGAGTCATAGACTACCGCCGCAGCAGGTTGACGTATTGTATCAGCCTGATGGCCAAGCGGCCCCTAGCATGATCGCACTTCGCATATGTGAGTATAAGGAGGCTGCATGCATGCTATTGCATAACCGTCGTTGCAATCCTGTGCGCATGAGTCAGCCTATACCGGGGAATCGGGATATGAAGACTGATAGATGGCATGCCTGGCACTCGAACACCGTAAGGATGCGTGCCCCAGGGCCGGGGAAAGACGAAAATACGGTATAGATAGAACAAGAGAACGTACACATTCCACAGGAAAGCAAGTATATCGGATACAAACCCATATCAGCCTCTATCCATCCAACCTCACTCACTACTGCGCTCATATCCCAGGGGCCGCGGACTCTAGAAGAGACCCAACAGATCGTCCTGCGCCTGCTGCGGCTGTGCCGGCGCCTGCGGTGTTGGAGGCACGACGGGCGTCGCGGGCTGGAGGACAGAGGGTGTAGCTGGAGACGCGCCGAATCCAAACCCGCCCACGCCCAGTCCAGCCAGCGCGTTGCCATTCGCTTGCGGTGCAGGCGGCGCGCCGAGATTCGCGCTGCCGAAGATAGACACGAGGTCGTCGAGTGGGTTGCTTGACGTGCCCGAGAGAATGTTCGCGGCAGCGGGAGTCGAGGCGAGAACTGTAGTCGCTGCGAGGCCGGATGGCTGGCCGTCGTTCGTCGCGTCTTCGGAGAAGTCGAGCAGGTTCTCGGCTTGTTGACCCGCTGCGACGGTCTGTAGTGCCTTCTGAGCTGCAAGACGCTCGTCGGCTAGCCTGAGTGCACGTCCTCAGCGTTACACCAAGATATTATACAGAACCAAACGCACTCCTTCTTTGGGATTGCGTCCGCACCGATACGCCCCCGACCGACGAATGTCTCCGCAGGCTTGTGGTACACGCTCGCAAGCAATGGAATCTCGCCCAACAGCTCGTCGAGCAAGGCAGCGGAAACGGTCGTGCGAGGAATGCTGATCGGAGGGCGAATTGCAAGCACGACAGCCTTGAAGCAGCGGTCAGCGACGAATCAGCGCGAAATGCGGGAATATGTAAACCTTCGCAGCTCCTGGATCTGTCGAAAGCAATCGCCAGTAGATATATGCGCGATCGCGCACATCTGGCGAATCGCAGTCCTTGGTTGCGGTGTTGAGCACCTTCTGCACCAAGGCTTGTGAGCTCTCGGGCTTCTGCAAGTACAGTTTCACAACCGCTGTCAGGGTTTGCAGTTGTACCTATGAACTCATGTAGTCAGTGTCCAGCAACAAGGTGCATCAGAACGAGGACATACTTGGTACGACTCCTCCGTGAACGTATCAACAAATATACCAAGAAGCTCATCAGCGTTGTCGATCTTCTTGGCGTATTCGCCAATGATCCAGATGAGGGAAGCCTTGGCTTCTGGCTCGTCCAGCTCATCCAAGTTGGCGCACAATGTGGGGATGACGCCTTCGTATGTCGCGGGGTACTTCCGGAAGATGTCCTGCATGGCCATCATGAGCTGATGTTCTTCCCATTGAACAGTGCCTCCTGACCTTCATCACGACCACCGCTTCTTGTACAACATAGCTTACACGCGAAGCGATGAGATCAAGGAGCACGTTGACGCAGCGCTCAGCGGCTTCGTCAATTTTGACCGCTGTCTGACCGATCGCCTTGATACTCCTCCGCACGAAGTCAACGTCAACTTCCTGTGCGTACCTGCACCTCCGGATCAACAACCGGAATCAAAAGGATTGCAGCTGAAACGTACTCCTTGAGCTCACTCAGCAAGGGGTCGACATTTTTCTCCGTCGCCAGTCGGACCATGATGTCGAGCTTCTCCACTTTCACGTAAAGCGGGTCATTGTATTTGCAAAAGAACACGCGCATTTCGTTAGAGAGGATGTCCGGACGCTTTTGTAGAAGGAGATTGATATTCCGGAGAGCGACCCATTGCACTTCTGGCGGATTAGAAAGGAGGGTGACCAGAGGAGGTGCCATCTTGCGAATGAGTGTCCTCTGAACGTTCTCCGAGTTGATACCCCGCATATGAATCATAACGACCTGTCATTCGGACATACTCAATAACACGTAGGTTCGTCTGAAGTATACTGCTTACCTTCACGGCAGATAATACGACACTGGCGTTGGCGTGTTGGAACTGCGGTACCACACGCTCGCATATGTGTTCGCTCTCCCCACTGTCCTCGGCCTCGTATCGGGAGAGAGCATTCAAAATGGCCACGCGGCCCCATTCGGAGCACTCGTTGAGCGCAACAAGGAGCTTGTTTACAATGTCTGTGGTGATCGCAAACTCGTCCTTTGGCACGCCGGCCGCGACAGCTGCGACATGAATATCTGACAATGCTGCGACTGTATTCGCAACCACCTGCACGCGTTTAGGATACAAGTCGATCAAGATGGACAGCAGACGTACCATCGGATTACTGTCTGCGATCATGTCTCGTAGCTGGTCCAAAAAGCCATTCTCAATTACGAGCTCCGGCTTGAGGTCATATAGTTTCGCGACGCAAAGCGCGGCCGTCTTCCGCACATAAGGGTTGTCATCCTTCAGGCACTTTTGTAGCGGATCGCACAGGTAGTCGATGATTTTCTCGGCACGTAGACAGCCCATGGTCCGGATCGCAAGCGCGCGCACAAGCGGATTGGGGTCGTCAGTATCCTTTACGAACGTGTTCACGGCGAGGATGACGAGTTCCGGTTGCGTCTTGGCATAGTTCATGAGGTATAGGTAGACGAGCTTCTTCTGCTCCAGGTCCTCCGTCTGCATGTTCTTCAGGACGTCCGGGAACAGACCGCTAACGTCTTGCAGTCACTTCGTCTCAGAGCGAGACACTGACAAGACTTGCCGACCCACTCACCCTTGCCAACGGTCATGTTCGCAATCACCCTCTTTATTGCATCTTTGCGCTTGTCCTTGTATTCACTGTTGAGATCCGCAGCGAGCTCGAAATTCTCTCCCTTTCGAGGAGCCGCACGGAAGCTGGACATGACAACTTGTCGAGGGGTCTAGATGGTCAGGATTTCGCAGACAGCCTGATACTCCACCGATCCTGAGCCGAGTATTTTCCTGATTGAATCTGCTGCTTGCGACTCAACAGGAGGAAGGGTTGAGGACAAGGATAGTTGTGAGCAAGGGGGCGGACACCGCGGGCGGCGGCAAAGTAGAGGCTGTTATGGGTGTACCGACGTGTAAACGCTCAGCGCTGATAAGTATTGCTGGTTGCACGGCGCTTGTCGCGGTGCGCGAAACGCGATTTTTTGGAAATGCTCGCGCTCGCTCGCTCGTCTCGACCCCCGCCACGCAGAACAGCCGTAGCTCGCTCAAATCTCCGTAAATTCACTTGATTCTTTCAGATTTAGACTCGTGTAGACATCCCGCAGGGCATGGTATCAATCGTTTTTGGTCTCACCAACATCCGAAAATCACCCTCCGGGGCCTCCTGCGCCGAAACCAGAACAAGGATCACGTGAGAAACACAGCGTGTAAAGTGCTGCAATTGGTCTTAAAGGCTTCTCTAATGATCCTCCAAGGGCATGATACATGCAGCAAACAGAATGGTATGGCCTATGCATATATGTACGATACTTGTCTACAGCAGTCACTTTAACTATCCAATCTAAATGAATTTGCCCTGAGCAATAACTCACCAGTGAGCTACGAGAGCATCCAGTGCTCTGAAGTATCCCTTCCAGTATCCAATGCACCAGATACCAGCGATAGGGTTCAGTGGGTCAAAGTTTTGTTCGCATCCTGGCATAGGGTAAAGGGTCCACGAGGGCAATTTTGAGATGTCAGTGAAGCATGGTACTAGGTAATACGCACTGTCGAGGTGATGACGCCAAGGACAACCTCCAGTATATTTCTGGCCTTGACCATGGCTGCACAAGTCAAGAAATCATCGGCCGCGGAGGGCTCTGTACAGAGTACAAGGACTCGCGGGAGAGATCACAGATGATGTTTGTCTTCGGAGAGGTGCAGGAACCCAACCCGGATACCGTCAATCTCGTCGAGAATATCGTTCGCAGTCAGCTCATCGAACTTGTGCGTACTAGTGGCACCCCCCTACGATGCATAGCTTGCCGCTGAGTTGTACCAGATCCTCCAAGGAAACCCGACTGCGACCGTCACGGCGGAGTTGAACGTCCCTTGGAATGTCTCTCCCACTACGAGCATCCTCGAGTCGCTGTCAATAACCCCATGGCTTGAACCAAGCCACTTTCAACCGACCTGCGCTGGATCCTGGTGCATATGCGCAGGTCTCAGAATCTCAGAGCGAGGGAGATCAGCAGGCTCACCGGTGTTCTAACGCCCGAGATAGGAATTGCCACACATTCACAAGTGATCTGGCTACCCTTTGAACAATATATGTCCATATACAAGACAGGCTTACAGTGGGTATGAGGGATTGGACGACAATAGTCATTGTACTGAGGTTGGGGGACAGCCGACCATACAAACGTGCATACCATGGGAAGTGGGCTACATCCCACCCACTGTATATCACTGTGCCCTCAAATGACGTCCTCGACGCCCAAAACTACTAGAATCCGCCTTTGCGAGAGTTGCTCTTGAGTGAAATCCGTGTTCTGGCTCCGGGTAGAGGCGCGAGCGGGGGTGCGAGCGGGCGATTTCGAGACAGTGGCAGAATGAAGCAAAGAACGATGCTGTGCCCTGCGGGCTGTAGAAACGAGTCCAAACATGAAAGAAACGAGCGAATCCGACAGGTTTTGAGTGAGTTACGGCTGTTCTGCGTGGCGGGGTCGAGACGAGCGCGAGCGTTTCCAAAAAATCGCGTTTCGCGCGCCGCGACAAGGGCCGTGCAACCAGCAATAACTCCTGCTTTCTCCCATCGCCTCACTCAACGCCCTTACGTCGTGGCAGCAGCGCTCTAAACCCGGCATCTTCAAAGATTCAGAAGGCTATTCCTCGTATATGATGTTCGCACAAATCTCACAAACCACGTGAACTGTTCGGGCATTGCAAACATTCCTAGGACGTTCACCTCAGCTGATGCTTCTTCCAGCAGGACGCTCTTGCTTTGCAAGACAGCCTTTCACCATACGCGTATGTGCATCACAGACACATATTGCATTTCATTGTGCGTCAGCCTTCACGTTTTCTCGCATCGTGCATGACGACTCGTGGGCGAATAGTATGGTTCAGTGTTCACGGCTGTTTACACCCAAACAACCCAAATAGTCGAGTCACTGCAGACGATCATCATGAGGAAACAGACGTTTATGCGCACCTTGACCAAATTCAGACGATCGTACAACTTAATGATCCAGACGAGTCAGCATTGGCGACATCAGTTCACGCAGTGCAACATAAATGGATTTGCGTCTCCTTCCTCCTCGCTGCAACGATATGGCCGGACACTGTGGACAAGCCAGTCACCGAAGAAGGTCCCGTTCTCAGAAGGAAGCTTGGCATTCTTCGCGCTGCTATAGTCCACACCACACCCTTCTGTCAAGGTATTATACCTATCTCTCCGGACGAGTTCAACCTCTTCTATGGGAAGGGTGCAAATGTTCGGTACGCTACTACGCTCGTGCACGTTCTCTCCCTGTATTCGCGCTGATGCGTCGTGTTCATACGGCCGTCTGAGTGTCGCGAACGCCTCTACAGAAGAGTTACAGCATCTTGCGGAGATATGTGAGTCGGCCCTGACGCAGAGAAGTACATAGATTTCCCGCACCGCGGAGCCATCGATGAAGGTGCACTGGATAACATCCACGCTGTGGCGCGTCAACTCCAGCGAGGAGACCTTCCTGTACCATCAATGAGGCCACGCTTGCCCATACGTACTGGAAAATCAGTCTGCTCGTTTGCGTGATCTTGCAATCGTGATACAACATCAGCAGGCGGCGCGCGCTCCGTCCTAATGCTCTTAAATGTGCCGTACCACCGACGGAGTCCATCCTGCATACGTCCGTTGTATGCCATTGGTGTCGCCAATGTGAAGCCACGCTTTGATCAGCGGAGATTACAAAGTATGAGGACAATTACGTGTCCCTCTCTCTTCGCCCACCCAAGGCTCACGGCGTTGCACCGATCCAGCTGATTGCATTCCGGTCGATTGTATAGATATCGTGCATCGTATTGAGGTCAAGATGGACACGTTCCGGTGAGGCCAGAATCTTTACAGCTATGTGGAGGAGTCATCTCCGTTCGTACTCACACGCAAGCCCAAAAGAGAATGCATGTGGACGCGCTTCTCGTCGGATTTCCAGACATGCACTCGCGGCGTTCAATGCTCAAAGACCTTGGATGTCCACGCTCACGAAGGTTCTATGTATACACGCCGCTGCAGGATCAACCACTCTACCAGTTATATTGAGGAGTCATCTTCACTAGTGCTCATTCTCACACGCTGGCCTGAAAGGGAATGCATGTGGACGCTTCCCAGATGTCTAGACATGCCCAGGCGGCGTTACCCAAGGCCACGCTGGCCAATGTTCTACACACACCGCCGCACAATCACGTCTATGTACGTATGTCTGTTCACGTACGAGTTATCAGTGCATTGATCGATGGCAGATTTGAAGAGAGTGCGGAGGCCTGGGTTGTAGGTCAGCGGCCTGAATCACGAAAGTGCGACTTCGGTCAGGGCGAAGCGTGGTCGATAGTGACTACATAGTGAGAAGCGGACCTGGAACCCTCCTTTAGTATAAATGGCCGCCCATATCGAGTGACATCCCCTCACCCATCCAGATCCCTTTGTTGCCTCCATCACACCCGCTCTACAGCTTGACAAGCCCTTATGTCGACACAAAGCAACAAGCCCGAAAAGTCGAAGGAGGAGCTCGAGGCAGACCAACAGAAGCTCTCGAAGCAGTTGCTGTCTCTGCAAGATAGCATTGTCCGCAAGCCGCCTTACTGCTATGGCACCGTCCCTGTGGACGTGAAGGACTGTATCCTCTTCTACGGGAAGGACGACGATGCGCGGTACGGTCGTTCGCATGTGATCATTTTTACGAGACGAGGAGCTGAACGGAACCCCCTTCATCCCACCCCAGACGCATCAACCTCTCGCAAGCAACGGATGAGCAGCTGCAGCACCTCGCAAAGACATGCGATCCTGCGACATTCGGGGTTCACGAGCAGGACGTGTACGATGAAACGTACCGGAAGGCGGGGAAGCTCGACGCCGAGCACTTCTCGCTCAATGTAACGCCTGATCACTTGGGGCTCCTCGACATCGTTCGCGACCAACTCGTTCTTGTGAACGCGCCGCAAGCCTACATAGGGGGCACGAAGATACGTGCAGAGCTCTACAAGCTGAACGTGTACGGTGAGTTCAATCAGATAGAGGATGCGTTTACCTCGCGCGATGTCTGAACACCATTGCTTCATCTGGGCCAGGTCCTCAGTCCTTCTTTAAACCCCACGTTGACACCCCGCGGGGCGAGACGATGTTCGGATCGCTGGTGCTCGTCTTCCCGACCTCATATGAAGGCGGAGCACTTGTTCTGCGCGAGCGTGGCTGTAATCCTGCTCCCAAAGAGTGGAGCGTCGATTCGGCATCTCTGCTCTCGCAGACCAGCTCACCGTCCATCGCGTATGTCGCGTTCTTCAGCGACGTCGAGCACGAAGTGCTGCCCGTAGAGTCCGGATACCGCGTCACGATCACCTACAACCTGCATTACGTCTCGGAAGACGAGCCCCCTGCGGTATCTCCACCGCAGCCTCGATTGGTTCCAAAGCACGAGGCCGCTTTCAGAGCCACGTTGCAAGGGCTGCTTGACGACCCAACATTCCTTCCTCAGGGCGGCAACTTGCTGTTTTGTCTATGGCACCAGTATCCGTTGCCGACCCCGACGGAAGACACCACTCTGGAAGAATCCCGCCAAGCTCTCCGTCGTCTCGCAGACCGTCTAAAGGGCAGCGATGCTCTGGTGTTGCAAGTCGTTCGCGCTCTTGGGCTAGACGCCTCGCTTCGAATCGTGCTCCGGGACGAGGGATGGATATACGACCGTACAACATTCGTGATGTGCGATCACGCTGTGCGGCTGGGAGAGCCACTGGAGTTTGGCGATGGTGACGCTGGCAACTTACATGGGTACCTGCTCCAAGCGAAGAGAGCCATTTTGATCAACGGTCCCTTTGGCCCGCTCGACAAGTCTGATCTATGGCGCTACGGTTTGGACGATGAAGGCAGCTCAGACGATGAACCCAACTCAGACTGCGTCAATGGACCCATGGAGGTGCATTGGGTCAACTACCTTCACTGGCACGAGGGCGTGGACAACACGCATAAGACGACGTACATGGCGTACGGGAACCAAGCGAGCATCGGGACTGCATATTGGAGAGTCTGTCTGTTGATCCGCGTCGGTCCGTTTGGGCAACGGGCGACGATGACGGCGGGGGACGAGCATGCCACAAATGGTCGAGGGCACTGTCGATGCTCGTAACCAGTAGTGCTGACTACCCAGATTTCAAAGTCGTCCTGTTGGAAGTAATTACCGTTGTAGTGCAATCGTATGCTGTCTATTGAATCGGGGTATGCAATCCCAATCAGTAGCAGTCCAGTAATCAGTGATCTGACCCTAGAGAGCTCAAGATACAGTGTCCGTCACACCAAGTCCACGGCCGACGCGCTGAGCGCTGAAGCGCTGACAGTTCACATGCGTGTCTGCTCAGCAGTGAAGCTTGAACGGCCAGGACAATCGATCTGGAATAGTGGATAGCCAATGCGGAGGCCACTCCCGCGCGGGGTCCAGAGAGGAGATGCAGTTCTGTGTTGCATGTAGGTACGTCTATGTAGACCGGTTGTGTAGTCAATATAAAGAGCATAAGGTACATGGGCCGTGCAGGGTGCAATGCAACAAGGCGACAGTAGTGTGATGACGATGCGAGAGCGATGTGAGTAACTAATAATCCCAAGAACATCCGATGAGCTGTGGAAGGGAGGAAGATCAAGCATGGCGAGGCACGGGCTGTGAGCCGCGAGCGGCAAGCGCATAGGGTGGCGAGAAGATCACCGGAGCGGGGCGGGGGTGGGGCCAAGCGAACGGCCACTGCACACACTCATGAGAAGAAGTATTGCGAGTCCTTGATCGCCTTGACGTCGAACATGCCCTTCGCCGGAAGCGGGGGGAGGATGTCGACCAAGTTGACGAACTTGCCACCGAGCCGCTGCTCGACGATCTCCTGACTGGCCTTTTTCTTGTTGGGCGCTCTTTTCCGCTTCGGCTTCCCCCCATCTTCGGGCTCACTCTCAGCGTCGAGGTCGAGGTCCGCTTCGTCGTCCTCAAGCATGCGCTGTTGGTCCTCGACCATCTGCTGCTGGGTTCTCCGCTTGCGCTTAGGCTTCTCAGCCTGTTCGGCCTCAGCGTCGAGGTCGGCATCTTCACCGTCCGCGAGGAGCAACGAGTCTTCCTCGCTCTTCTCCGCAGGGTCAGAATCAGCGGTGGCCTCCGTGAGCACCTTGATATCCTCGGAAGAGACGTTCAGTTTCTCCGGGTTGAGGTTCAGCTGCTTCATGCTAGAGCCGCTCAGCGCGACGAGCGGGACCTTGTAGTCCGCGTACCGCTCACGGAACTCTTGAGCGAGCGCGCTGAGCACGTCGGACGAGTGCAGGGCGATGAACGTGTCGCGGATGATCGCGTTCATCTGGTCGATGCTTCCGGCGTGTGTCCAGTACGAGTCGTGCACAGACGCGAACGTCAGACCTTGCGACTATCAGACACGTTGTCAGTAGATGAAACCCCTGAACACAAGAACAGAGAAGAAACGTACGCGGCACTCCAGCGCGGTTAGCATCATGTGCGTCGCGTCGAGACTGTGGATGAAGTTGGGCGGGAACGCAGACGCCTGCTTCTGCGCGTTGACAGTGGACGGCACGTTCGGATCCGAGATGAACACAGACTGAATTGCAGTCATGACCTGCTTGCGCTTTATCGCACGATACGGCTGTACGATCGGCAGTCCGAGCGGCGTCGTCCACACGACAGACGTCATCTGCTCCTTCTTCCACCGCGGGGTGGTCGAGCGCTTGCGGGAGGACGTCGGCGAGGCCTCCTCAAGGGAGCTAATGAGGCGGTCCTCAGGAATCGACTTGGCGATGAGCCGCGCAGACGTGTTGAGCCAGGTCTGAATCTCCTTCGCGCCCTTGAAGAGGTCGCCAATGGAGGCCAAAACCTTCTTTGCGAGGTACGAGGCTGCGAGCCAGCAGTCTTCGGGAGGGACGTCCCCGCGGTCCCTAAGCTGGCGCTCGATTTGGTCCCGGGCACCGATGAACGTGACACCGTACACGGTGGTCATGACCTAGGCAGCGCACTCATCTGTAAGCAATACATCCACAACGAGAGATAAAACACCACATACTGTCTGCTTGACGACCTTGCGAGAGATCTTGCCGGAGAGCAACTTCGCGAACACCGGCGCCTGGTCTCCACGCTTCAAGTCCTCTTTGATCGACTCCTCGACCATCTGCGCGACGTACGTGTACACGTCCGATGGCCTGTCCGCCGCTGCAAGGTTCACCTGAGCAGCGCCGACCGCGTCGCCGCCAAGGGCGGCGTAGTGCTGCAAGCCGTTACACGTCCCGTCCTGGTGCACGGGCAACGCGCACTCGTACGCCTCCGGATCGGGCGACTCGAGCGCCGCACGAAGCTCAATGCACGCCGCAAGACACTGCCAGGGATCGTCCGCCTTGGTCCACCATCGGCGGCCCTCGAGCGGGTGCTCGGCGCTATCGTAGATGTCTTCAAGGTGGTCGTGCACGAACTGCACGCGCTCGTCAAAGCTCGCCTTGTCGTAACCTACCAAGTTAGCGAGGTGGATCTTGAGCCATCGCAGACCGCGTGCTCCGAGAGGTTTGGCCTCGCCAAAGAGGAGAAGACCACGGGAGAGGTCGTCACCGATATGACTCAAGTGCGGGGGGATAGGGTAAGCACGCCCACGGAAGTCGACGTTATGAGGGAAGTAGATGGTATCACCGAGGAACTGTCCATTGAAAATGAGTTGCGATTCAATATGGAGAACATGAGATGAGATAGACATACCGCGCGGGCGATCTCCACTTTGTAGTTGATGCTGCAACGGTCCGAGTGGTTCGCGGCCTTCGCCTGCTGCCACGCCTTCTGACGCTCGATGTAGATCGCCTTCGCCTTGTTGTCAAACTCCATATTGGGCGGCCGCTCAGGCTCGGGCTCGTCCGGTAGCGCAGGAGGGATCTTGCTGAACCGCTTGCCCGAGTTCCACACCTCGAGCACAACGTCGAACACGCGACGGTTGATCTTCCACGGTGTGGACCCCAGAACGTCTAACCCGGCGAAGACGAGCTCGAGACGACCGGCGTCCGACGCATGCCGCAGGTAGAGCTCCTGCTCGCGCGATTCCTTGAAGCGCATCGCCCAAGTCCTGTTGTAGAGATATCCGCCGTTGTTGTAGCTCAACCACGGCTTCGGCTTTACGAGCATGGGCAAGTGCCGCGGGTGCAGGGTTTCGGCGATCGGGTCCTTCGACATGCGCTCTGCTACTGCAGGATTGAACTTGATGACGCCGAGCTTGTGGCCGCGTTGGTACTCGTAAGAGTGAAAGAACGCAGGCTGTTCCTCAGTGCTGTCGGCATAACATCAGCAACGTGAGATTTCACAGGACCTGACATGAGACTCACATCACTTCGCCAGTGCGAGGATCAGTGATCGACCGCTGAACGGTGGCGATGTCCATTAAGCAATCGACAAGGAAGCTCCCGACTTTGACGCGAACGAGCTGCGTCCACTCCGACTGAGTGTCCTCCGAGTCCTCCAGGAGTCTACGTGCAGCCATGCGATGCGCCTGCAGCTCCCGATAGCCCGCTTCGCTGAAGACGTTATTGGGACCATCGGTTGTGGCAGCGGTGGGTACGGGAACGGGAGTCTTCTTCGCGATCTCCGCCTTGACCTCGCTCTCGACAGCTCGGCCGACCGAAAGGAGCGCCCGGGCGGTCTTCATACCGTCCTGCACGTTGCCAGACCCATGGAGATTCATGACCTCAAGTATCGTGATCAGCGACAGCTTCTCGGGCTTCAGCTGATTGAGGAACGGGGTGAGGAGGATCGCGTCTTTTGGCTTGCGCTTCATACGGGCTATCGCTCTATCAGTATACCGTCTAACTCTTGAGGTACTAAACTGAGACTAACCAATCACACGCTCCTCGGCCAGTAGGTTTTGTATTTCGGCTTCGATTCGACTTTGGAGCTTCTGGTGCCAGTGCCACATCCACGTCCTCAAGTCAGTCGAGTGGAGACCTTGCTTCGGTAGGCCAAGCTGGTCAAAGAGCTCTGCTTGTCGCTTCATCCGCTCTACAGCGACGTTGTAAACGGACTGTTCAAGTAAACGCTGGCGAAGCACAACGTCTTCCGAAAGGACGCGGCGAGCGAGGATGACTTGCGACAGGTGCCGCCTGAGGGTTTCCAGGTTGAAAGGTATCTCGCCTTCAATTTGCGGAGGCGCGTCGGTCTGCAGCGCCGACACCGAGCCGTCCTCGGAAAGCTTGACCTCGACATCGGGAAGAGACTACAAGCCGTCAGTAAGCACAGGTGAGATTGGTGAGCTTGATACTTACCTTGATTTTCACGACAGGAACAGCTTCAGGCACGTCGGCCAGTGGGTCATCCTGCTGGCGACCGAGGGTATCCGCGAGGCCAAGCTCGTTCACTACGCTCGAGAGGCCCATCTGCACAGCGGCGCGTGAGAGGGCCTTGATGGCTTCGGTTGCCTCCTCGTTCGTCGTGAAGGCGCGGTCGGCGACGACCAGGGCGGGAGCGATCTGACGGTGGATCATGTTGCGAAGGATGGACATGGGGTCGTGCACCTCCGTGGAACTGAGATGAAGACCGTCGGGTGCGGAGGCGTTGAAGCGCAGCCACGCGAGGAGCATGAGCGCGTAGGTGTTGGCGTTAGGTTGCACAGGCTCGTTGCCTTGCTCCATGTCATTATAGAGCATCCAGGCTTCCTCGATCCACATATCGCGGTGAGCGGAATCCTTGGTAGTCGCCATCTCGATGTATGCATGAAGGAAATGGTTGTAGTAGCGGACGTCAATGACCTTGTGCCCTCGTTTGCTCTCACGAAGGTCCGCAAAGATCTGCTGTGCACGGGGCACGTCGTGCAGGTTGTACAAGCACGCGTCCATGATGGCGAGGAGATCTTGAGTAGGCGAGTCCGTGAACAAGAACTGGTTACCCTCAGCCGCAGCGTCCTCAGGAAGCGGGGTGGGAAGGACGGTGTAATCGTGTCGCCTACTAAGGAAGCCGCGCATTTCGGGGTGTATCGAGGAGTACACCTGGCGGGATTCCGGAGACGACATGTATGGTGGGAGGTCGCCGCTGTATCCGGGGCCGACTGAAGATGGGACTGCTTCAGCGTTAAGCTTTTTGGTGGGGGTCGAGTAGAGACGAGCGGGTCGTGGAAGACTCTGACGAGTGTAGGAGACGAGGGCAGCTCCCCGAGCTGCGTTCCGGCGAGTGAGAGGAATCATCGTCGTCGTCGTCGAGAACAACCAGGAGAGAATAAAAAGAAAGAAAGACAGCGACAGACAAGGAGTCGGACGAGGAAGAGGAAGAAAACAAGAGGTGAACCAGCGAAGATCCCTCTCTTGCTCTATGTCGCGCTGGGCAACTTCTGAAAAACCACGTCTCTGGTAAAAGTCGCCGCCACACCGTTGTTTGTCAGCGACAAACACTGCCACGTGGAGATCATCTGCCCCGGAAACTCACCTGCGCCGAATTCCCACCGACTGATGCGCCCCATACCTTTTATGGATCTGCCGTCGGTAGGACAGCACTGGCGCCGGCAACCCCTAATAGGGCCCTGATACTGTAGAGTCGGACCGGGACCACTGCAATACGGCACGACACCGACCGAGTCCTCCAAAATGTCTTCAGAATCAAAGTGAATTCTCTCGGGTCCTGCACGACGAAGAGGTTGCGACTCGCCAAGGTGAAAGTGAGGACCACTCGGCCACCGGCTTCCATTTCCACCCCACAATCGCTTAGCAGCAGCCGCGAGCATCCCCCTGAGCTCACTCGCTCTTGCAGTATCCGCGTTCTTGTCCTAACAGGGTGCTAGATGTTCCTCCCTTCGTCGGTGCTTGTCGTCTTGTCGCTCGTGTTGCCATGGATGTCCAAGCGCAAAGCGGGGATTTGTGCCCACCCCAAAGAGGCCCATTCTCTCATCCACCGTGACCCAGAGCTCAGCGCTCAGCGCCTCAAGCGCATCTGGAGCGATAGGAAAATGAGAAGGTCTTAACCCCAGGCTCCTTCCCACCGCTGCTTCGAGGTGAGGGGGCGATATATCGTGGGCGGAGTCAGGTCAGACTTCGTGTATTCCATAGTCGGCGCTTAATACTATAGTCATGTCACGTGTCTCATAAGTTGAATGCGTTCCCCCTCACCTCTCTGCAGCGGCTGGCTTCAAACATTGGTAAACAACGGCCGTCGGCGAGGAGGCGCCCGAGACTGCCCCCATTTGGCAGGCGGCGAAACTCAGGGCGCTAAGCAATTACCGCGAATTCTTCTGCCACCCGCAGGTCGCGACGTGCTCTTCTGGTACATAGGATAGTCTACAATACTCGCATGTAGTGCAAATTAGAGCTAATGTTTACCAATGTTTGAAGCCAGCCGCTGCAGAGAGGTGAGGGGGGAACGCATTCAACTTATGAGACACGTGACATGACTATAGTATTAAGCGCCGACTATGGAATACACGAAGTCTGACCTGACTCCGCCCACGATATATCGCCCCCTCACCTCGAAGCAGCGGTGGGAAGGAGCCTGTCTTAACCCCTCTTTAGTACCGGTGTGCCGCTGCTACTCTCATCGACCATCTCATACCGTGCCCGTGGATAGGTATCGCTCGCCGCACTCGAGCAAGTTGAGGCGTCGGCTTCTATTAATTCAGAGAACTTAGCTGCAGCCTCACGTGCGCGCAAGCTTTGGCTGGACGAGTTCGAGTCTGGGATGGCAAAAGGTAGTGCGGCTATCGCCGCATGGGCCTCACCAAGTCATGGTCAGGGAAACAAGTGAGCTTGAAAAATTGCGGAGAAAGCACCGACCGCGTATCTTCCGGACGTGTCATCCTCCCGAGGCACAATCCCCGGTAGTATAGATGCCCTTCTGTGTGTTGATGAAGCGGAGCTGCTCACCAGCCCTCCCCCTTTCCGCGGGGTCGCGGTCCCCACCGCGTTGCGCTATGTTCTCAACGTCATCAGGTGGCGGTCTGCCTTTGCTCCATTTCTCTACGGGGGGCATACCCCCAAATGTCCTCCACTTTCGTAGAGTGAGCAGCGCACAAGTCGTGGATTAAGATACAAGCATAGAAGAAATAAGTAAAGGTAAGATACGTTATCAGTCCTTCCGCAAAACACGATTCAGTCCGCAGACGGAGTCGCTCTGCTGTAACAGCAGCGGCAGAAACAGAAGGAAGCACACCCTACCGAGCGGTAGCGTACCGCCGCGAGAGCGCGAAAGCAGCCTGTGCGCTTGCAAAACTCCAAGACTATCCAAACGAAACGCGATAGCGCTTTCCAACTGCGGTGAGTCCGCCATGTATGTGTCGCGAGACAGGCGATCAGTATGCCGGGCGGCGGCGGAAGCGGTCCTTCCAGGAGTAGTTGTACGTTGTCGCGCCGGACATGCGATCGCGCCTGCGGCCGAAGCACACCGTGCAGCCCGCAAAGCACAGGAGCAAGAACGACACGAACGTCAGCCAGAACCCTGCGTGGACTCCGTCAGCATCACATGGGCGCGCGTGCAAACATGGAAGCCCGCTCGTTCCGAGAGGGACGGGGGGGAGAAGGTGGGGGGAGGGAAGATAAGAGGACGCGAGACGCACCTGGGGCGGTGTCGGTGTTGGAGCCGACGCCGTCGAGCTTGCCGACCTGATGCTTGACCCAGGCGTAGAGCGCGATGTCGATGGCGAAGGCGATGAGGGTGAGGAGCGCGGCGAGGAAGGCGGTGAGCGAGGCAAGGAGGGTGAAGGTGACGTGCGTGGAGAGCGAGAGGAGGAGCGCGATGAAGGTCACGCCGGTCGCTATGCGGCGCCATCAGCACCTGGTCGGGAGAAGCGGCGGAAGGGAGGCAAAGGGCGTACCGACGGGGTGGACGGCGAGACCGCGTGTCCAGGATGCGCCGATGGTGACGAAGTCTTGGCGACCACCGTTGTATATGGTGGTAGTGTAGGCGTTGTCTGCGGGGCTGCACGCGCGAACGTTGTCGTTTTCATACCAGCAGTTCGCCCTGCAGTCCGGGTTAGCTCACATGACGGAAGCAGGACGCGGGTAACATACCAGGTGCCAAACTGATTAGGGGGAAGGGGGACGGGGTGAATTAGCTGCTAATCAATGGGAGAAAATAAGAAGAGACGCACTCGTAGCTCGTGTATGGCGTTGGAATCCTGGCCGACGCTGGGGCTGCCGCTCTTGAACTTGACGCGTGCGATGTCGAGGGCGGTGAGGTAGGGCAGGGAGATGGATACGAGGAAGAGGAGGACGAAGGCGCAGAGGAGGAAGATGACGCCAGGGATGTGGAATATGCGGGGCATGTTTGCAGGAGAGATCGTCGCCGGCCTATCGCGATGAGAGTGGGGAGGTGTTGAGGGAGAAGAGGAGGTCGAGGGATGGGCACGAGGGAGAGGGCTTTTGAGAGACCGGTGCTATTAGAGTAGCAGCGAACCGCCAAGCTCAAGTCCAACACACGCCGTAGTAGCCCCACCGCGCGTAGGTGGCCTCGCATGAACCGTTCTTCTCGACGTCGTCCATGTCCTCCTCCACGCTCCATCCCACGCCCCACCCATGACGCCTGTCACCTGACTTACCGCTCTCCCTCCCGGCACCTGACCCCAGATCTCCTTCAGATCTCGCGATCAGCCCATGCCTGCCCAGTTCGGGTTGCAACCCCCTCTGAATCT
Organism: Trametes cinnabarina; assembly: GCA_000765035.1. Classification (NCBI taxonomy): domain Eukaryota; kingdom Fungi; phylum Basidiomycota; class Agaricomycetes; order Polyporales; family Polyporaceae; genus Trametes; species Trametes cinnabarina. The sequence continues at coordinate 91,009 of CCBP010000059.1, forward strand.
GCGTACGTAACGGTACATACGGTCTCACTTGCGCCTCCACTCCTTGCTTCCTGACCACCATCACCACCGCCTGCTGCTTTCTTTCAGCCACTTTCGCGTCGATTCTCGTCCAACGCGTCTTTGATATCTGTTTCGCACGCAGGACGGAAGCAGACCATACAAAGCGCGTCCGTACGCGTGGAATCGCCCCTCACTCCTATATCCTCCAGGTCCGTCTCTCTCGCTTGCCTATCCAGTACCGAACTTCACGCGTCGTCTTCTATCTTCTTGCGTCCATATTCGACAGGACCTCCCTTTTACCCGACTTTTGACGCGTAAATATGGCTTCCTCCCCCAAGAAAGGTAGCAAGGCCAAAGGTGCCGCATCGACTGCTGCCCCACCTGCCCCCGCGCCCGAACCAGCCCAACGCGTCCTCCAAACGCGCAGCGCGAAGGCCGGTCTTCAGGTTCGTATCATTCTTTCAGGCCTCTCTGCCCTTCGCTTTCATCCGCTCGTCGTGCAACCTTGACCGTGGAGACGAGCGGCAGGGAAGGAGAAGAAGCTGTACAATAGAACTGACTCGTCCGTCCTGTCCGCAGTTCCCCGTCGGGCGTATCCACAGGTACCTCAAGCAGCGCACGCAGCACAACGTCCGCATCGGCGCCAAGGCCGCCGTCTACACGACCGCCATCCTCGAGTATCTCACCGCAGAGGTCCTCGAGCTTGCCGGTGCGTCCGTCCGCTCCTTCCCTCTCTCTCCGGGCTCCTAGCCATGCATGAAGCACCTCGCTCTGTGGCTCATATGCGGGCCTGTAGGAAACGCGTCCAAGGATCTGCGCGTGAAGCGTATCACGCCCCGCCACCTCCAGCTTGCCATCCGCGGCGACGAAGAGCTCGACACGCTCGTGCGCGCCACCATCGCCGGAGGAGGTGCGTTCCCCCGGTCTTCCTCACTCCGCTGCAGGTCGCGGGCGCAGGGTCTCATATCAGTGTCGTTTGCGCGCAGGTGTGCTGCCGTTCATTCACAAGAACCTCGTGCAGGGCAAGAAGAAGGCCGCGGAGGGGCAGCAGTAGGCACCACTCTATTTGTCTCCCGCTGCGCCCGCGGACGGCCTCTTCTCGAGGCAAGCGCGTCCATTATACCCATGCCTTCCTTCGGAAAGGACTGGGATGGATAGGCGGATCCGGCGAAAAGTTGTCTTTTGGTATTGATCTCTTGTTCTTGCATGGTGTAGGTGTACGCCGATGCGTTCGGGTGTACAGTACGTATGGCTTGTATGTTATGCGATCTGCTGATAACAGTGAAGTTGCGCTCTGGCGTTACGCGCGAGGACACAAGGGGTCATTCTGCAATATGGTACAGCTACAAACCGGGCAGAGGTGGGATAATCATACAAGTACACGACAGTCGTCCTACACTTCCGGAGAGCCGCTCAATCGTGCGGGGTACGAGCCTGGCTTTGCACGGCCGCCTTGCCGCCCGCCTCGCGCAGCTCGCCCTTCTCGTGCAACGCCGCGTTCCCCGTCATCTTCCCGGTGACCTGCGCACACGTTCAACACGTCGCTCGGTCTCGTGCGTTCCCCGCCGCACCTGAACGCCGACAGGGCCGCGAAGGGCGGGGACGACTCACCTTTTGCGTCCTCCCG
>CCBP010000059.1:97187-108853 GCA_000765035.1 Trametes cinnabarina
ACGGAGGGGGGGGGCGATAGATGACGTACGACATATAGTTGGAAATGCCGAAACGCTTGAATTTGCCCTCCTCGTAGAGGTCGTTCACCGCCTTAAGCGTGACCTCGTATGGCGTCGTGCGGTCAGGGCCGTGGAGGTACCACATCTCGACCGAGCTTTCGTAGGCGCTCAGATCAATCAAGCGCTATCTACCACGGAACGCACTCGGTGTTCAAGGCCTTGAGCTGGATGTCAAGGAACTTGCGGAGGTCTTCGGGAGAATGTGAGATCCGCTCCGCCGCTGAGCCGCGCCATCGGGTGCTAGCCTGTATTCAAGATTGTAGCCATGGTGCCATACCTGTTGAAGACGATACACTTCGGGAAAGACATACGGCATTAGGATACAGCTTCGTGTCAATGAGGAGGCCTCGCTTCTGCCAGTTGATCTTGCCGAGGTATTCCTCGCTCGTACCGCCAGCATAGGTCCTGGCGGTATCGACCTGATTATGCGGCGTGGTTGAATGCGCGTGTTATGGTGAGTGATAAAACCAGGGCCTTCGCACCTCGTAGTGGCCGTGTGCCTGGAAAATGTCAAGGATCGCCTCGACGTCCTTCAAATCATGAACACGAGCACCTATGGGTAACGACGTCATAATTTGCCGGTTCGATAGTTGAGGGCCTCCCTGTCGACATACCTTCTTTCCCCGGCTCGCCGAACGTCATAGCACCCTGTGTGAACGCGACCTTTTGAGCGTTGCGTATATGGTCTCGTACCACGTCCCCCACGAACCATGACGATATTGAGCGCACTCTTCTGCTGAGGTCTGGACATGCTGGTTATGAGATGCTGCTCAGTGGACGCGAAACTGTGAGGGTAGGACACAAGCCGTGTACGAGGGCGTCGGACACCCGTCGCTGGTATTTATATCCGTCCACGGGAAGACATGGCGCCCTGTGCCGGTGTCGAAGGATGACGACAGATGTGAGCCCATGATGGGTTTGAGTCTGTTTTCAGTCCTGCGATGGTTATCGATGCAGACGGCTATCTGCTACCGCCGACATCCACGATGGTCAAAAGCGATGTAAGTGCCGTATCTCGCTCTCAGGCCGCCTATTATGATGCGGCACACACTGTTCAACGCACTCGAACAAGCGCGTAATTGGCAGTGGCAGACTGCTTCAAGCTTGGGTCCAGCTTCAGTGAAGCCTGCGACCGCGCCGTAATCGGCATACAACGACCAACTGCGTCATACCACGTGCTGGTTAAGCCTCCACAGATGAACCAGGTTGAACAATATTTGAACTCTTGTAGGCGTGCAGTACCACATACACTGGGTACAATTCAGAGAGTACGCACGCGTACATGTCCTTCCCGCTGGCCCCACAAGAATCTCAAGATGTCGCGCACGGAGGGCCAAGGGAGAATGCAGGAGCTCAGGGAGAATTGATAATGATCATTATTGACGAGTACTTGTTGGGCGAATGTGCCGCGCCCTGCAAGAGTGCTCTGGTAAGGATGCCTTCACCCGGAGGAATGAAAGTGACTCTTACTGCTAAGACAATACAAGCACACTGGGTGGTAGGATAGCTTAAGCGCTTACTGCTTCTTCTCCGGAGTGCCCTGAAGCTCATTGTGCTGTTTCTGGAGTTGCTCCTGTATGACGAGGTCCAAACATCAATCTCTGTTCCGAACGGTGCAGTTCTCAGACGCACAAGCTCAGCCTGCTTCTGGGCAATCTAGAGCATGCTATCAGCATGGGATGGGCGCGTCCGCAGAACGCGGGACGCACCTGCTTTCTGAGCTTCTCAAGCTGCTCCTTTTCGTGCTGACGAGCGTACTGGTCTGCACTGGTCGTCAATACAGAGAAACACGGTCAGCAGGTAGGAAATGACCTTCGTGGGCCTTCTCCTTCTTGCTATACCAATGGTCAGTATATGTCCAACTGGAGAGCAATCACGCTGCCAACACGCACTTGAACGCGCCCTCAGAGTAGAAACGCGCCGCGATGGGGGTCATGGCTGCGCGAGGAGCACAAGCAACGGAGCGAGCAGCGATTCTGGCGAGCATGGTGGATGTGAGTGTAGACGAGTCGTAGATGTTGTGAGCAACGGATGGAAGAGAGGAGGTGGTTATATGCGCCGCCAGAGTCGTGCGTGTGCCCAGCGGCCCAGGCACGCTAGGCGCCGGGGGCATCGCGTCTAGCCGGCGGCGCCGTACCGAGACCAACCGAGGCCGTCAGAGCTGTGACCGTCGTCTAGTCACGTCACGCCCATCCCTCTTCCGCATCGACCATGTCGTCCGCAATCCTCAGGCAGGCCTCCGCCGTCGTACGTGCCCTCTTTCTGAGCCTATAGACTTGTGGGTGCTGAGCGCGTGTTATTGTTTGAACAGGCTCGCGCTGCGTCGCGTTCGTGCGCTTTCTCTACCTCTGCGGTCGCGCGGAAAGGTGCGTAGCGGGAGCTGGCTCCTCGTCCGACTCTCGTCTAGAAACATACTCTGACGTCGACAACGACGTAGACCTCGTCCAGGAGCTTTACCTGAAGGAGCTCAAGTCCTACAAGCCCCCTCCGCAGGTGCGTAGCCCTCTTTCTCATGCCGCGACATTTCATCGCACGTGCTGACACGCGCTGTCAATGACGCTGCAGCCCCAGGACGCCCATGTCGGCGTCGTGAAGAATTTCCAGCACCCTCCTGCCCCCCAGCCCCCTACGCTTCCCACTGATCTCGCCTCCGAGCTCTCTGCGTATGATGCGGCCGAGCCCACGTTGGCTGCCTCTGCTAAGCCCGCGGAGTCGGAGGAGAGCGGCCCCACTGGCGCGGAGTCGTTCCTCGCGTTCCTCGAGGCCGACGAGCCCAAGGCTGAAGCACACCACTAAGGCCATCCACTGGGAGAGGCGTTGTAGAAGACGCGGACGGTGGTCAATTGAGATAGACGAGGTGCGAAAATGTGCTGGAGACTGGTTTGGTGTAATGCAGCCTTCGGTTCAAACATGCTTTCCTGCTATCCGTCCGCGCTGAAAAGGGTGCAATCGTCCGGAGACATTACCATGATGTTGAGGTACACGAGCTATCCAACGGTACGCCGTCCTACTCACTACCCAGCAATCAGGCGCCGTCATGGTCCGTGGTTCCGGTCCCAGTCCGCGATGCCCCCCGAGAGCGAATCTGGCGTTGGCGTTTTCGCAACAACCGCGACCTCCATCTTTAAGTCCTCCCTGAGGAATGTCAACGTCGTAGGGCCGATGGCTGCTATTCGTGCAGCTCGCTTCGCGGACGTCGAATGCCCATCCGTCGCTCGCAAGTCGAAATACTTGTCGATCGTTGGGGCAACCGCTTTCGCCGCACTTGGGGCAAAGTAAACTATCCACCACTGCTCGGCCGGTTCTGAGACGTACACTCAATGGGCGCATATGATGCGGACGCTGTTGACCTCCACTTACCTGGAGCCGCCTCTTCGAAGACGCTCTTCAGGTCTTCCTCGAACCTCGACGATGCTTGCGTCGCGTACACCTGCAGACTATCCAGCTCCAAACCTCCCTCATTCAGTATCTTTGGGAGCGTGTCGCGGTTCTTGTCGCCTGTGAGATACAAGAGCGTCTTGCTCTCTCGGGAAGGTGTCCTAGCGAGATCGGATAGGATGAAGTGCGCCAGCTTCTCAGCGGTACCGGACTCTGCTCCGCCTCGAATGTCTCGTGGTGCGTATGATGATGAGGGGTATGCCGTTCCGATGGAGAATAGGGCGGAGGCGCTCGCTGCGCCCACAGCGTAGAATGGTACTGTGGACCAGTCCGGGGCTGGTCGTGCCTTGCTGCATTAATTACAATACTTGCGCTCATAAGGCATGACTATATATCGCACCTTGATGTGTCGCCTCGCTGCTGCTCGAGCTCGACGAGAGATCGTGCACGACCGTCCGCCATGTCTCGCACGCGCGCCCGCTGGTTACAATGACCCCAGCGTACGTCGTGTCCTCACTCGCGTCGAATAGTACTTCTCCTCTTCGCACCACTTCCGACAGCTTCGCTAGGTTCTTGTGTACCGTCTCGAGCACTGGCACCGAAACTGGGCGGTACCCTCTCGCGCGGAACGCCTCCTCGTACTTGTCCGGGCCGCCGTCTTCGGAAGGCGAACGCAGAAGTAGGACGTTCGTCGGCATGCCTCAAGTCCTGAAATTCGTCTGCTTGCTTATAAACCCAGGCCTTGCGTCAAGGTCGTTCAGGTGGAGGTGGCGAGGTGGTGGGCAACAGTGAGAGGCCTGGGAGGACATCGTGGGCTTACGGTTCGGGGAGCGCTAGCGGGGGAGGGTGAGCACATCCCAATCGAGACGTTCGGCGCTTGTTCAATACGCGGTGGAAGCAAACGTCTCCTTCATCCTCGTTCTCGTTCTCTTCCTCCACACGCTCGCTCACTCCCTGCTTGCCATATCGCCAGCGACGGACGTTAGGTCCCTTTGCGAATACACGCGCACGAGCTACGCGACATGGCGGCGTTCTTATCCAAGGTCTTCCCTCGGAAGAAGGACAAGGACACGAACAAGCGGTCGTCCGTCTCCTCCTTGCTCGAGGGCAAATTCGAAGCCGTCTCTCCCACCGTCTCCCCCTCTGCCGCCAAGTTTGAGGAGAGCGCACAGAAACCCAAGGACAGGGGGCGAGAAAAGGAGAAGGAGAAAGAGAAGGATGTTGGCTTCTCGCTGTTCAGGTCGAAGTCTCGTCCCCTTTCGCCCGTCCCCGATACGCGTCAGACCGTGCCGGATGTACCTCGCCTTACTCTCAACCTACCCGTACCCAAGGAGGAGCGTAGTCGTGCGCTCGGCGTTGTGTTTGAGGCAGATCCCAATGACGAGGGTCTCTTGCCTGACGATGTGATTGGCGAACGACGACTGAATCCTCTTGAGGCGCTGTTGCTCGTGAAGGCCTGTTCTTCAGCCATCGTGGCTAATGGGGGTAAGTGAGATTCTGCTAATGTCGCATACACACGTTGATCTTCGTTAGGGCTTGAGACATTGGGGGTGATGCACCCTTTCTGGTATTCTGCTTCCCCTGAGGTGCAGCGCAAGCTCATCTCTCTCTTCATACTTTCGTTGGGCCCCAAAAGCCCCATATCCACGCTCTCTCCCAGTCCCACCTCTGCCCTATCGACATTTGACACCGAGTTGGAATATACCCGTTCCCCTCATGACATCGCCGCCGTCTTGCGCTGGGCTCTGCGCCACTTACGCCTGGAAGGCGAATCCTTCGGTCGGCCTAATGGCCAGTGGAAGTGGTACCAGACCTTTGCGGAGGCAGAGCGCGCTTCTTCATATCCGATGAATGCGTTCTCAGACGCGTTGGTGCCTCAGCTACCCCCTTCTCATCTCCAGCTACTCATCGCGACGCTGGACATCGTCTCGTCTCTCGCGGCGCATTCCGAGCACAATGGTATCTCCGGTAGCAAACTGTCCAAGTTCTTCGGGCTGTGGCTGCTCACCACCAAGCGGAGTGAACAGGATGACGATTGGTTCTCGTTCTATTCACGGTGGGAACGTGCCGGCAGAATCCTGGAACATATATTCTTGGCGCACACAAGGTACGTCAATCCGTGTACGATGCGCATAAGTCTTTGACATGGCATGGTAGAGACGAGATGGCGCGCAAGAAGATGCCGTTGCGTCTAGCTGAACTCGTGCGAGGCTATCCGTTCAAAGGCCCATCGGAGCCTGTGGCCGGAGATGCGGAGCTTCTCCCGCGTCCCCGTCTCTCTACACGGCAATACGACGCGCTTTATATTCGCATCGATACCCAGGTCCCCGACGCTAAGTCGATCAAGCGCAAGCAGCACGCACTTCGTCTCATCTCGGATGCGCTGAAGTCAGAGCTCGCGCATACGGACAGCAAGTACAAGGATTTGTGGGAGGCGATCAGGAAAGCCGCGCTCGCGAACGACGAGCCTGAGCCGATACTCATCCATGTCGATGGCTACCCTTCCATCTCGCGTATCTTCTCTGACGAGACTCTCCGTTTCTTGTCGCTTATTCCTGCTGAGTCTTCCAACAAGGGCATATCTTCGGTCCCCACGATCCGCGCCCCGCGTCCTCCCCGCAAGCGCTCCAGCTCGCAGAATTTGAGCGCGAAGGCCAATGGGAATGGCAAAGCACCGACAAACGGTTCCCCTGCGGATCGCTCGGCGGCTTCGCCCGCGTCTCCGAGCTCGCCCAAGGACTGGATGGATTTCTCCACTGCCGGATTTGGCGAGAGCGCGATCGGCAAGGACTTTGCCAGCACGCTGCTTGATAAGGACGTCGAAGTAACTACGCCGCCCGTCGAGCGCAAGTCGAGCAAGAAGCGCAAGGCGTCTCCCGGTCGCTCGCGCGGCTCCTCCGTCGACAACCCCGCCACCGAGCCGATGCATCGTGTGACGAATGCTAACGGCCCGGCGCCGCCGAAGTCGAAGTCGACAGTCGTCGACCTTGTCAAGCTAGACGAGGCGTTCATCGATTTTTGGAGTGACGCGTTGCTAGACCCGATCTCCGCTGACTGGCCGAACTTCGTCGTCGCGCAGCTCAAGTCTCTGCCTGGGGTCGAGCTCGACGGCAAACCGGTCAACTGGCTCGTCCTCGAACAGCGCTTCGTGGCGCCTCCTCCGCCCCCTCCTCCGCCCGTCCCTGAGGCCGATGCGACTGCGCCGAAACGCGCGTCCTCGCCGCGCCCATCGATGCGCTCAGAGATGTCGGGGCGCAGGAGCTCGACGTTGGCGGCGGCGAAGAAGAGGCTGACGTTCTTTTCGTCCTCGCATACGCTCAGTGGGGCGTCGTCGGTCGCCAAAGCGGAGTCGAAGACATTCGCGCGGAAGAAGGCGAAGCCCACGCGCATCGGCGAGCTGGGCGAGATCTTGCCCGAGGAAGACGCTGCCACCGTGAAGAAGGAAGAAAGCAAGGAAAAGCGGGCGGACAAGGAGGCTAAGACAGTCGCCGAAGCTGCCTCTCAAAAGGGTCCTTCTCCTAGTGAAGCTCTCAAAGGTCCTGAACCTGTTGCCGACCAACCTAAGGAAGTGCATGTTGCCATCGCTGAAAGTCCTGCGCCTGCTCCCGCATCTCTGGTTTCTTCTGCTACAGCGGCCACTCCAGTGACGCCCACTACTGACGCGATGTCGCCCTTGACGCCTACTGCGGACGACTTCCCTCCCGTACCTGTCGTAGGAAGCCTTGCCTCGGCCTCGGCCGCCCCCTCCGCTGCGGCTGACGCACCTGCTCCGGCAAAGGTCGAGCCTATGAAGACCGAGGATGCTGAGACTGAAGACAAACCCGTTCTGGCTGCTCCTCAGGATGCCCACGTCCCCGCCGATGTTGTCCCAGCCTCAGGCACCACTGACACCGCCCCCGCTGAAGCCGATATCACGCAAGAGAAGGTGCTTCCGCCTGCTCCCGAGCCCGTTATCCTCACGGGGGAGACGCCCGGCCCTCAAGTCGCACTGGATACAAGCGAGCCCGCTGCGCGCGCCGAAATCTCCTCCAAGATCGACGAGATCGTCGCCCAGGCCGGCTCTTCGCCCGAGGTCGATCAAATCCCTGGTGCTGATGCCTCCGCTTCCGAGAAGCAGCAGACAACGGAGGTCGTGCCAGAGACGGCGCTCATCGAGGAGGTTGTACCGTTCGCGACGCACGCCGAGGCGCAGGCCGCTGTCGAGGAAGCCGCTGTGCAGCAAGAGGAGAGCCCGACCGTCGCTGCTGCCGCTGAGGAAGCTGGCATCTCTCCCGCTGCCGCCGTTGCTGCTACAGAAGAACCAAGCGCTGCTCCCGAGCCTGTGCCCGAAGCCAATGCCCCAGGTGAAGACGATGCGCCTGTAGAGAGGCCCGCAGCGGAGAAGCTTGTTGAACATGCACCTGTTCCTATTCCTGAAGAGCCTGATGTTGCGCCCGCCGTTTCTCGCTCACAGTTGACTGCAGAGGAACCTACACCTGCGGCGGAGCCTGCTGCTCCCATACCCGAGGTTATGTCTGTGGAAGCTGCCGCTCAGGCCGAGCCTTCCGTTCCTTCTGAGCCTGCCCTCGGGCCTGAGCCAGAGCCCGCCGAGGAAGAGATTGTTGCTCCTGTGGAGTCCACGCCTATTCCCGAGTCTGCACCTGCAGCTGAGCCTGCCGTCCTTGCGGAACAGCCTGTTGTTCCCGAGGCTCCTGAGGCAGAGCAGCCCTCGGCACTTGTGGAGCCGACGGAAACAGAAGCGCCTTTGGCACCAGCAGAACCCGCGCTACAAGCTGAAGCTCCGAAGGAACAGGACGCTGATGTGCCTGATATCCATGACACGCAGGATGAGGAGGAGGGTGCTGTGGGTGAAGAAATCGCTATCGTCCCTACAGAGGACGTGATTGTCCAGCCGGCTGCTGAGGACGCTTCCGCTGCCGCGTTGCCCGAAGCTCCTGCTGTTGCGACGGGAAGCGTTGAAGAGTCTTCTGCACTAGCAAAGGATCCTGTTGACGTGTCTTCCTCTGAGAGAGCTCAGACAACGGTTGAAGAGTTGACCGGTGAGTTCTGCATTTGATCACCTCGGGATATTGATTGACTCACGACGTCGTTGTAGCTGAGAGGGAGCCAACAGCGTCACAAGGTGTAGAAGTCAAGGAGGGCGAGACTGCCGAGACGAAGCCTGAGGGAGACCCGGTCGCCGAGGGTGAGACGGCCAGTGCAGATAAAGTTGACGCGTGATAGGATCATCAACATAAAGTTGAATGAGGTGCGTGAGGCTGTCTCCTTCAAGACAACAGTTTACCGACGGTTTGACAGTAACTGGGAAGTCCCCTGCTGATACCTGATGGCTATTAATGTGGAGGCATGGACGCTGTCGATGAATTGCTGTCGATTCATGGAAGATACCCTGCGTTGTTCTCCACCCTTTTTCGTTACACTCATGCTATCCTGCTCTATCATGCCGTTCGGAAGTTGCACTCACCCTTTGCGATTTCGCTCCGCGGCGGACGCTACATTGCGACTAGTCATCATCCTTGCAGCTCTCTTTGCCGGATTTCCTGTAATTCTCGACCTATGCTTCACGGTCGTGTCGCTTTGGATCGAACCTCTTCGCGCATACATTACACCACGCTCGTTTGTTCTTGTCTCCCCCAATCTCAATCACCCGTCTATAGTACTGGCCCGAAGTGCACCCCGTCGAGAGCGGTTGTGGTGTAAGCGCCATGCAAACGACTATGTCCTTTTCGGGAGACACAGCTTGTACGACGCCGTCGCCTGCCCATCTGTCAATCTTGGCGCAGTGCCACCAGCCATTTGTCCCTGGTCTAGTTTACTTACAATGGATGGACACGAGGGAGGCCATCATCGTGTGCCCGCACCTGTTGCTTCTTACCAACACCGGCGTTGCCGACCACAACGACCACCGCTGTAGTCGAACGATGTCGGCTGCATATGATGAAAGACTGGCGGCAGCCGCGCCAGCGGCCACGCGTGCGGAGAAACAGGTGTGTGTCCGCCTTATCATGACGATCCCACTGGATGCTGAGAGGTACTGTTGTAGGAAGGCTACGACGTTGATTTGCTCAACGAGCAGCAGAGCGGGCGCGGGGTGTCGGTCTCTCCTCCACCGTTGCCTGTGTTGTCCGCAAACCACGGGATAGCGGAAGCGGGCGAATTCACCACGGACTACGTGCACGCGCCGCCGCATGCGGTTCCATGGTACAAGACGCGGAAGACGCTCCTCATATTGCTGCTCGGCGGCGTCGTCATTGCGGCCGCAGTAATCGGTGGTGCGGTGGGCGGCACAGTCGGGCCCAAGCACAAGGCGGCAACAGTGGCCACGAGCGATCCTGGCGGTGGAGGCGGCTCCGCTGGGTCCGACGCTTCGCAAGCGACGCATGGAGATGACGCTGGAGAGGCGGCTTCCCGCGAGACCTATCGGGCGTCGGCATCGACGACTGGGACCCCTACAGCAGATACCGTCGCTATCACCGGATTGATTCCCACCGTCACGGCGGCGTCCTCGGATAACCATGATCATGATCATGGAGGGAACGGACCTTGAGTTCTCGTCCTTTGCCTCAAACGAGCTTGGAACGTTTCACCTGTGCTGGTGAGCGATCTGCCTTGCACGATTCTCTACCTCGTCATATTGAGGCGCGTTGCTGTTGCTTGGGAAGGCACCACCGCGTATGCTGTATCTTGTACTTATTGGCAGACACATTCACTCAACTCTCATCGGAGCGCGTCGGCGTTGTGACGCACAGACAACTTGGCTCAATTCTGCGACCGCCCTTGGCTAGGATTTCGGACCTCATTCAGATGATATGAAGGGCAAGTAGAACGATATAGAGATGATCATCTAGGTACAACCGCGCTCACTTGCTACTGCAGTACGTAGCACGGCGGACGAGAAGGCTGAATGCAACCAGAGGAACGTACAGGCAGACCTGTGCGCCTTGAGCTTCCCTGAGGAAGGGTAAGAGTTCCTGAAATTCCTACCCTAGTTGCCAGGCTCTTGAGGCGCGGGCGCACTCGCTGGGGATACCTGGCCCTGATCCCAACCTTCCACCTTCACGTCCATCAGCTCCGGCAGCTCCCGCCAGACTCTTCGCTGCCCCCCCTTTTCCCGATCCTGCAGCATGCCATAGCACGACGCGCAAAGATGTCTGTCGCGCTCGTGTCTGCCGGTGTGATAATCGGCATACCCCTCGCCATGACGGTCCGTGTACCACCGCAGGGTACAGAGGATCGTCGGGTTTTTTCTCAGCTCGTTCATGAGGCGCAGGAAGACGGGGCCACAGACGGCGCGGCGCGTGCAGCCCTTGGACAACTCCTGGTCGTAGAGAGCGAGAGTGGCTATGGTTGTCGCCTGCAGCAGCTTCGCGCGCCCGATGAAGCAACGTTTGATGTCATCCTGCGACAGGACCTCACGCGATCCGTCCTCCCGAGTGAATCCGCCCATGAGCTCGGTGGCGGTGAGCATACAGCAACCCGTCAGAGCTGTAGGGAGGAGGATGTCCGTGTTCGTCATTCGCGCGATGTTGACGACGCCGATGCAGTGGATGTCTCGGAACGCAGGAGCCCACGGGACGTCCTCTCGAGGCCAGCTGTCGTAGTTCACCACGAAGTGTCTCTTGAGATATTAGTCGAGGCTGCGCTGCACCATAACGTCGACCTCGTATTACTTCTGCCCTAACCGGATGATCGCTGATATGGCATCAAAGAAGGGAACTTCCGGTGCCACTCTGCGGACAGCGTCAGCGGTGCTCTTCGGACAGTCCGATGTGCGGCATGCCCAAGACCGATCTCGGCGTTTTTCCCGGCATCAACGCTAGCAGGAAATGCCTCAGGTCCTCGAGAGGGTCTGACAGGTGTACCACGGCAAGCGTCGCTGCTGTGAGGTCGCTGCGCGGTGCTGACATGGATACTGGCAAAGGCAAGATGAGGGATGGTCCTCGGAGACGTCAGTGCTATGCAAGCTCAGCCCACACGATTGCAGATCGTCGACGGCACGTCGTAAACGCGACCGATAGTATGTACCGTGACCTAGGATAGTACCGATACAACGTGTATCCACGAGGCTTCAGTCGACGCCAACGAGTCGTCGGCATCCCTGCACACTGGTGAACGCGGGCGTACCGCCAGGTGCCATCGAGCCTGATGATGACGGCATCTTCACGAGGCTCCAAGGAGCACAAACGAGCGCAACAACAAGCGTCAGCAGGAGCGAACGTCGCGAACAC
>CCBP010000059.1:114370-141822 GCA_000765035.1 Trametes cinnabarina
CTGCTTCACTTGGTGCGCGGCCGCCTGTGAGAGGACCTGTGCGGGTGGGGGATGGCGCGGAGAGGGCCCGAGAGGCGACGTCAGCGTGGGGAGAGGAGGGGGGAGGGGGAGGGGAGGGGAGGACGTACCCGGATTTTCTCGTGCGCCTCTTGGCGGTCCCCGCCTTTCTTGACCATGGCCATGATGATGTTCTCGGTCGCCATGAACGGGAGCTCCTGCGCGATGCGGCGCTCGATGACCTTGCGGTACACGACGAGGCCCTCGGACACGTTCTGCAGCGTCGTGAGCACGATGTCCGCGGTGAGGAACGCCTCGGGGAGCGTGATGCGCCGGTTCGCGCTGTCGTCGAGCGTGCGCTCGAACCACTGCACGCTCGCCGTGCCGAGCGCGTTTTGGTGTAGCGCCATCAGGTGCCGCGCGAGGCTGCAGATCCGCTCGGACCGCATCGGGTTCCGCTTGTACGCCATCGCGGACGACCCGATCTGCGTCGCCTCGAACGGCTCCTCGACTTCCTGTGGGAACGGACGCGAGGCGTGTGAGCGAGCGGGAGCGGGAGACGGGCGGCGCGCACCTTTAGGTTGGCGAGGAGGCGCAGGTCGGTCGCGAGCTTGTGCGCCGTGGCGCCGAAGCTCGCGAGCGGCGCGAGGACGTCGATGTCGATTTTGCGCGAGTAGGTCTGGGACGTGACGGGGTACGCGTAGCTGAATCCGGACAGCTCCGTGACGCGGCGGTCGAGCTCTTCGACCTGACCGAGACGTGGATCAGACCGACCGGAAGAAAGGGCGAGGCGGCTCGAACGACCGCGGTACCTTGTCATGGTCCCCATCGAACAAAGTGAGGAAGCTCGCCTGGGTGCCCGTCGTGCCCTTCACGCCACGGAAGCCGAGGTCGTCCCTCGCGCGCTTGATGTTCCTCAAATCCCACAGGAGCTCCTATTCGCCGCACCGACGGCCGTGAACACGCGATCGCACCGCCGAGGCGAGAACGCACCTGGATCCAGAGCGTCGCGCGTTTGCCGACGGTCGTGAGCTGCGCGGGCTGGAAGTGGGTGAACCCCAGGGTGGGAAGGTCGCGGTACTGCTGCGCGAACTTGGCGAAGCGGTCGATCACAACGGCGAGCTTGCCCAAGAGGAGCGTGAGGGCTTCGCGGATGAAGATCAGGTCGGCGTTGCTACATATCACCCGACCTACGTCAAACGGCGTTGACAGGCTCATGTAGCGAGAACCGGGACGCACTCGGTGACGTAGCAGGACGTCGCGCCGAGGTGGATGATGCCCGCAGCGGCGGGGGCGACCTGTCCGAACGTGTGGACGTGCGCCATGACGTCGTGCCGCCTCTTCTTTTCCTCCACCGCGGCGATCTCGAACTGCTTCGGGTCCAGGTGCTCCAGCAGGAATGTCAGACTGACCCTCCGTGAGTCGTGGGTGGAAGAGACGCACGAGGTTCGCCTTCATCTGCTCGATGGCCTCGTCCGAGATAGGGAGCCCTAGTTCTTTCTCGGCGATCGCGAGGTTCAGCCACAGCTTCCGCCATGTATAGAACCGGTTCTAGATGAGCTCATTGAGCCATGAGTTCCCCTAAGGAGGGTGCGAGGAGGCGTACGGCCGGAGAGAAGAGGTGCGCCATCTCCTTGCTTGCATACCGGCTAGATCGAGGTCAGGATCGGATCGAACGAATCAAACGATGAGATAGCGGGTGTATCAACCTTGATAGAGGCGTTTGGTACGTATCGAATGCCTCCATGGCTGCGGAATCACCCCGAACGAGTTGTTGAGAAAGACGGAGGGATGAGTGTAGCTGCAGCAGCAATATTGAATGAGCAGGCTGCTAACCAGATCTAGCCGATCTCATATGAGTCATCTCTCAGATCTGTGTTCCCAATAAGGCAACCGTTGTAGATCGCAGCATCGCTCCCACGCGGACTCGCCATCTCATGGTTATTGGACAGCACGAGAGCGATATCAAGGATAGATTCATAGCGGTAGTGAATAACATACAACTTATGGAGATTAAAAAAAAAACCCCTGTTGAAGAGCTCAGAAAGATCAAGGGAGGGACGAACCAACACCATCCTGGAAATCTATCACTTCAGGTTCTCAAACAGTGCTTCTCCTCGATTGAGCGCCTCGGCGACACTCGACCGCGGACGGATCGTGTACTGGACTGTTGTCCCCATTCTGCTTGACGTGAGAAATTAGGACATGTCAGCAATCGTCGTAGTGCCCAGCCACTAGAATCTGAAGCAGCGTACTGCAGTTGATCCGAAGCATTGCTCTGGCGTAAGATATCGCAGGTTTGAAGAATAGCCGCGATGTGTACGAACAGCAAGTCCTCGGCAAAGTGCCTACCCGGACAGACCCTGCGGCATCGGTAACGCTTGCATCAACAATGTTGGCAATTCGACCAATTGCGATCGACAGCCTCACCTTCTTCCGAAGCCAAACACCAAAACCGCCGGGTCCGGGGCATCAGGGTCCAATTCATCGTCTTTCAGATAGCGCTCGGGACGAAAGACCTCGGGTTCCGGGAAGACATCGGGGTCGTTCAGGAGCATCCTAGGGGAGAAGAATGGGTATTCGGCTGTACAGTCTCGCGGCGTACATGAAGTGGGCAACTGCGCCGGCTACGCACCAAACGTTGACCATGACCAGGCTGCCCTCCGGTATCCTCCATCCACGATACTCGTTTTCCTCTTGGCAGCGATGGACGAGACCAAATGGCAATATGACGTTCCACCTCAGGCATTCGCTGAGAACGGCCTGCACGTAGGGCAGCGACGCCTTATCTGCATGTTCGGGCAGCCTTTCGGCGCCCACAACTGCATCAACTTCTTCTTGTGAGCGCTTCTGAATGTCTGGGTAGAGCGCCATAGCGCGAAAGAACGTGAGAAGCGTTTCTGTCATCTATCGTATTCGAAGACAGCGAAGGATGAGTGAGTGCGTAGTGAAACTGTGTCACTCGCAAATGACGAACAGTGTCAACACCGGCTGCGTTCTTCGTCAGTGATGTTCAAAGGACTCTGGGTACGCCTATGGGAGGAAACACTCACCGCCGAGGACTTGTGAGGTTACTTCCTTGATCAAGTGTCTTTCGTCATTGTCTTGCAAACCATCCTTTTGCAACTTGTCTATCATGTGGCTGACCATAGATGGCTTGGCGTCGCCTCTCGCCTGAACATGGTCGTCAAAATGAGATGAAGGGATTTGTCTGGCAATCATGGGACGCTCACTATGGCGTCTATGGCGAGCTGGTAGGGCACCTCAAGCAATGCCTTCATACCCGAACGCCACCTTGGCAATTCGCGCTTCCAGCCAGCCCCGGGCAACCACCAGGGAAGGTATCGCAGCCAGGGTACGAAGTTGACGAGCAAGGTGCCGGATCCTGCAAGTTCCGGGAACACCTCCGGGACTTCGTCAGCATGTAACAAGTAGCGACGTGCGGCGCCTTCTTCCCGCACCCCATGCGCTACGGCGAGGAGCACTCTGGCGACGGACCTGAGGTTCAAAGCCCGATGACATCCTGATGAGTAGAGAGGGAGCCAACACGACCCACAATTTCACTTGGCTGTGTACGTCCTCCTCGTAATGGAGCAAACAGTGCACCAGTTCCTCTGCAAATTGCACCTGAAGAGAGTGGTACGCCTTCACGGCGTTCGGATTGAAATACTGCCAGAAGAGCCGGCGGCACTGGCGCCAATGGTCGCCGTATCGCTTGATAGAGAACGGCCATTCGCAATGGGCGCTGTCACGTCATTGCAGGTTAAGTCAATACCACAAGCTTCAGTAGGGGGCACATCGAAGGAAGGCATTCACAGTTTGACCAGGGGTGATGCCGTTCGGTCGGAGTAAATGGAAGAGCGTTTCTCCAAGAGGTCCATGGTAGCAGTCTTGGAACTCAGTACGAGCAACGTCTGGCCACAGATATTCAGGGAGACGACATCACCTACCCAGAAGACGCGGCGGTTAGCTGGGTTGACCAAGAGCGCAGATAATGGATGGTCAGACGTACCATACTTGATCGCTAGCTGCCGATATCTCTCCATGGCATCTGCTGGACTTCTACTGGGAAAGTCAAACAGGTTTCCAACGAAGGGAAGCCCTCGAGGACCAGGAGGCACAGCCCTGCGGTCACGCCTCCTGAGCCATGCCAGCGTAAGACACACTAAAAGGACAAAAGAGACATCATAGACAGTCATCGAGCGACTTCCGCTCTGAGACATGGGGGACGCTTGGACTGGAGGTGTTTTCGGGTTTCGCAGCCCTCTTATATGTCGTTGCTTCAGGGAAGCTGATAGCTTCGAATCCCACACCGCCAAGCCCGGAAGCTGCAGTGCCAAAGCGGGTGCCCACACTTGCCGCCATCTTTACTGCTTCCAGCAGATAAACCGGCGGCGTGTTGGGAAGCGGCGGGGGCCGGTTGGCTCGCACTCGACGCCTTGTTAGAAAAGAAACGTCCGCAACCGGGGACTTCAGAAACGTCGCAAGCTGATTGGATGCTACGAAAACGTCCAGACCGCGTTTGGGCGGCCCACATGATCTACTTGCGAGCAGAGTGTCTCAACCGCCAACTCGCATCTAGGCCCCACTATAAGGACAGGTGGGGAATATGATATACTCGGAATGTCGTCGTGGTAGCATGCATAGACGGCGAGCACGTACAACTCCTCCTCCGGGAGAGCGAACAGCGATCACTCCGATTTGTCGTGCGCTTGAATACTGTTCCCGCGTGCGAAACTTGGACTTCCTACGGCTTCATCCTTCTCTTGACTGAGAATGTCACGCGGTTGGCCTGCCATCAGCACTTCACCAACAGCGCAGATACCCGCGGACCAGACGAGGAGCATGGAGCTGATGCAGAAGAAGCTGATAGTCTGCCCGATCTCTAGCCACGACCCGGTATCCGTCACGTTCAGGAAGAACGTGATTGTCATGACTATCCAAGGAGAAGGGGTCAGTGGGACGATTCTGCGGTGAAGGACACAGCGAAAGACAACAATGCGAGGGGATACTCACTGTCTGTGAGCGTGAGCGCGACGAGGAAGAGGCTGAAGGGTGGCAAGTCGAGCCGCGCATTCAGCAAGGAAAACGCCATCGCAAGGATGATGTATGGAGAGATGATCTTGAATATCTACAGGGGGAGATTATCAGGTCACGGGAGAGAGCGTATCGACCATGAGTCTCACAAGGAGGGCCGCCATCAAGAATGGGCTGAAGACCGGAACGAGGCGATAAACGGGTTCCAGATAGAACGATCTGCAAAAATCAGTCAGTACATCGCAACATCCACGACCGTCGTCGCTCTGCTTCTCACGATATGGATGCAACACTAGGGCAGGCGTAGTCAGCATAGCATCCCCATGTAACTCGACTATATGTCCTCACTTGCCAGTTCCGAAGAACGCTACCTGCACGAAGAACAGGAAGAAGACCGCTATACGCAAGTCGTCCGCACGCGGGCGGTATGTGCTCGCGTCCGCCGAGCTGCGCTGAATTGTTCCTTCGCTTGTTATGTTAGTGGGCGGAGACACATGCGTGTTCGCGCCGGAGTGGGCGCGTAGCACGGTTTCGACTTCGACCCACAAGCACAGCGTGAGCGAATATGCGACGTAGAAGAGCCCTTCCACGCCAATGGCGAGCCAGACAAAGCATGCGCCGAAGCCGAGGAAGAAGCTGAGTATGCGGCCATGAGGCTTGCCGCATGGGACAGGAAAGACGAACGGCGTTGCGATGCATGATACTAGCCAATGTTACGACCAAAGGGTTAGCGTTAGAGGCGCTAAGTCAGGGATGAGCACGTACAGAAGGTGCCCCATGCGATGAGACGCCACGATCGTGGAATTGGCTTCTTCTCTCGTAAATTCCAAACGATGAAGTTCACAAAGAGAACGCTCCAACCCAGTTCGTACAACTGTTTGAACAGCCAAGCCGTCAGTGAATGATAGATCGCTCAACCAACATATGCCTAAATTGACGTACGAGCCAGTATACTATAACCTTGTGGCGATTGGCATCTCTTGGTTCTGGATATTTGATCTTGAAGAGACCGTACATGCCAATCGCATACATCGCTACGCCGCCTGCAGTACTGTCAAACCGATAACGTGCGCTTGTGAGCCCGATGAACTTGGACGATCGCACACTATAGCGCCTCACATTGCAATCAAGCTTTCTGCTTGATGAACGTTCAGCAACGGAAAGACGGCGGTGACCAGACATGAAGCAGTCCACGCGAGCAACAGCCGCCAATGCTTCGCTAGGAGCTCCCGCGGCCACGCAACAAATGGCCAAAGCACGCCGATGACGACGAACCAGGCGCTCCAAATGTACCGATGCGTGTACCCAGCCTGTGGCCTTGTGAGCACAAATAGCTATAGTGCAACATGGACTAACGCCTACCACCATGCTCTGCAGCGCGGCTACGACCAGTCCGCCACGCAGTGCATACCGCATCACAGGACCTGCACCGCCCTCCCGCACGAACTTCAAGAGCGGGCCACTCGCACGCGACAGTGCTTGATCCCAGAAGTAGCATGGGAAGGCGATGTAAACGTAGAAGGACCAAGGCGAGCGCTGCTTCGTGAATAATGCCCAGAAGCCTCCGAGAATGGCGGCTGCTACTAGATGGAAGGCGGCGCTGTCCGCGACATCTGCCATCGAGGAAGGAACGAGGATGGAGGCGGCGCCGAACGCAATCCATCCGAGGTAGGCAGCAATGACGATACCCCGAATGAGGAGGCGGTCGTAACTAGTACCAGGCGGTCAATCTCCCGAGGCAAAGACTACATATTCACACTACTCACGTTTGTAGGTAACGCAAGCCCTCCAAGGTGTGCTTGATGAGGTTCATAGCATGCACGCGGGCCTCGTAATAGTCTCCAAGTTGGATAAGGTGTTCGATCGCAGCGAGCTCGCTCTCGCCCGGCGCGTCCTGCGCCCTTGTCACAGCGAAGGAGTATGGCCGGTACAAGAGTGAATGCGCCTTCTTGTCCTCTACGTGGTCTTCAGCATCGTTAGAGGTCCGACGAGAACAGACATACCATGCTTGATGCGATAATGCTCCAATACGACCTTCCTTTCTGTTCATTTCGTTTGCGTGACAATAAATCTGTACCGCAACCATACCTTGGCATTGACGAGGGCGGCCTTCGCCAACGTCTTCTGGCCCTCTTTGGGGTGCAAATAACCAACCTTCCTTGGGTCCACATCCGGTAGAACACCTACGGAGTTCACAGGCCAGTTGATGCCAAGTAGCGCGGACATGAGCGCGGCAACGTCCGCCTGCTCGACGTCCCTGCGGACCAGATGACTCAGACCCCAGCTTTCTGAGTACTCGTCATGCGAAGATGGGAACGTGTCTGGCAGTGGTCCGCGGACGCCTTTGCCCCATACGATTAGGGGAGTGCGAGTATTGTCAGGGTCTCCATGAGGGAGCTCAGGGTCAGGAACAGCTCTGCATCAAGGGCAAGGCAACCTACCGCCATCCCCGTGGTTCCCGATGTGAGACATGCCATGGTCGGCTGTGAAGACGAACGCCGTCTCATCGTCGGCATAGAACTCGCGGAACAGCTCTTCGGTCTGTTTGACGATCTCGTCGACTACTTGGATATTTGCCATATATTCCTGTGTAATGCATGGTGTGAGTTCAAACTCTGCGCCATGAACTATCCAGAAGAACCTTGGAATGTGGTCGGTGTGAATGTCCAGTGGTATCTAGACCGAGAAGGTGCAAGAAGAACACAGTCTTCTCGCCTCGCAGGCGTGCATCCAGTGCAGCATCGGTGGTCGCATTGTGTAGCAGAGTACGCAGGTGTTCCAGAACCCAGACATCGAGCGCGGTGGCATCTAATGAACAGACGGTGAGCAGCGCTCCGGCATAATTGCTCGGCGAAGAGACCTTTCGTGAAATCTTCCTCATGCTCGTCGTAACACCACATCTCAACCTTCCCCGGGGTCGCGCCTCGAGCGAACATGGGCAGGATGTCTGGTGAACCAAAAGAGTACGTCACGCTGGATTGGTTGAACACGGAGTCAAAGTCGACCTTTGACTTTCAGTCAGAGTGCCGCCCTCAGAGTGAAAGGACATGCGCCATA
Source organism: Trametes cinnabarina (assembly GCA_000765035.1). Lineage (NCBI taxonomy): Eukaryota > Fungi > Basidiomycota > Agaricomycetes > Polyporales > Polyporaceae > Trametes > Trametes cinnabarina. Next base: position 122,462 of record CCBP010000059.1, read on the forward strand.
CTGGATTCGTCTTCCAGCCCTACACCGAGAATGGTGCATTAGATTGCTGCCCATGAGGACACTTTGGACGTACACACCTTAGTTACGGCGGACACATCTTCGTACATTCCGCCTTGATGTCACGAGTCAATCAGCTGGCTCGAGACGCGCGGCGGAGCAGAGAAGGTACGTACCAATGAGCGCAACATGCCCCGGCCTACTTTCCGTAGGTACACGAGTATGAGAAACACCATATGCACCTCTCGTCTCGATGATGGAACGCAGATGAGGCGCGACTATTTCAGGGGCATCTGGTATCATTGCAAAGCCATTCTTTGCCAGCAGTAGGTCCGCGCGCAGCCCATCGCCTGCGACCATACCGTCACTACCCCAGGGGTCTTCGATTACCGAGGTGACATACCGACTATCAGGACCAGCCGCTTTGCCTCTGGTTTTTCAAGGGAGTGCTGTCGCATTCCATGGACCACGGGACTAGTGAAGTAACAGTCGAAAACGGTGCCGATGTAAACCAAGTGGAAGACGAGGCCGATGAGCAGCAGCCTCCAGACCGCGCCGGGTACCGCCATAGTCGTACAAGGCTAGGACTACGCTTAGATAGGCATGTGTATTTCTCTGGAACACTGAATACTGAGCGCTGAGTACTGAGCAGGCGAGCGGGATGACGAGTGTGAGGATGATGGGACAGCAAGCGTATACAGGGCGTCGTGGCGCGTCGCGTCGCGCGCCCACCCGTGCGCTACAATGCATGCGCGCCAGCTTGGTTTCCGACCACAATTGAACCACTCTGTTATAGATGCGCATCGTCTGGAACCGTGGTTCTTGCTCTACCTAAAGACTTTGTAGTTCATTGTTCCATCCAACGAGGCTATAGAGTTGATGAGGATTCCGCTGCAGCTATGATGTCATCGTGCTGTGGCTGAAGTCAGCGACCGCCCGTTGTCTCAGTCTGGGATGCGCATGCTTCTCGTCCTGTGCTCACTGTCAACAACCTCTACGAAGCGTTTGGCTGCGTCACGAACGTTACCCACTCGGTTTGCTACCAGCAGTGCGTACAGCGGCACAATGGCGAAGACATCCACTGATCACTCCCTACCACAGTGTCGACCGGTCCTCAGAACATCGTCATCGTCGGCGGAGGAATTATCGGATGCACTACCGCCTACTACCTGGCCTCCCACCCAAAGTTCGACCGCTCTTCGACAACGATCACGCTCATAGAAGCTTCGAAGCACGGCGTGGCCCAGGGTGCGTCAGGCAAAGCCGGCGGTCTTGTTGCGAAATGGGCCTACCCGAAGGAGCTCGTTGGCGTCTCGTTCCCCGAGCACGTCCGCCTCGCCCAGGAGCACGACGGCCCACACCGCTGGGGATGGCGCTTTGTCAACTGCGGCAGCTGGGAGGGCCGCGGGGAGCCGCCTGCTGCGTCCGAGCCCGGGACCGGTGTCGGCTCGGGCGGTCGGCGCAAGAGCCTAGAGAAGACCCTTGGGCTACCGTCCGAGGCCGACGCTAGGAAGCAGAGAGCGGCGTCGGGTCTTCCAGAGGACCTCAATTGGATTCGTCCCGAGCTGACTGACGCGTACTCTCCCATGGCGCCCGCAGGAGCGACGGCGCAGGTGCACCCGTACCTCTTCACCACGAGCATGTTGGAGCTAGCGCAGGAGCGCGGCGTGCGGTTCGTCCAAGGGAAGGTGACCGCGGTCAACATCAACATCAGCGGAAGCTCGCGGCACGTCAGCGGCGTCACGTACCTCCCGCACAGCTCCGACTCACCCGAGACGCTGCCTGCAACCCACATCATCCTGGCCGCCGGGGTGTGGTCGCCGAAGCTCGTACCTTCGCTGCCTATCGTCGGCACCCGCGCCCACAGCATCACCATACGCCCTCGACCAGGAACGCCCATAGCACCCTACGTCCTCTTCACCGAGATTGCACTCCCCGGCCGTGGAGTGAAGCGCGCAAGCCCCGAGATCTACGCCCGTCCGACGAACGAGGTCTACTGCTGCGGGCCGGGAGACGACTCGCCGGTCCCAGAGACCGTAGACGAGGTGCAAGTTGATCAAGCGGCGTGTGAGAGCATCCGCGAGCACGTCGCCAGCATCTCGCGGGAGCTCGCGGAGGGCGAAGTGGACAAGCGCCAGGCGTGCTTCTTGCCCGTAGTGAGCGTCGGCGGTGGCCCGATCGTGGGCGAGGCGGCAACTATCGCCAAGGGTCTGATTATTGCGACGGGGCATACTTGTTGGGTGAGTACTTGGTCCTACTAGCGCACGTCGGCTCTTGCTGAAGGTCTCTTCCTAGGGTATCTGCAACGCGCCCGGAACGGCCAAGGCACTCGCGGAGCTGGTCTTCGACGGGAAGATCAAGTGTGCCAACCTCAGCAAACTAAAGCCGTCCATTTTCATCTAGACCGCCAACTTAGACGCGTGTTGTTGAGACGGGAGGGTCGGGGTTGCGGCTTTCGGCGCTGCCCCTGCGCGCAAGTGGAGAGGTTCCTTGATGTATGTCGCATGTATACCATCTCACCAATGACGGAAGACGAACTAGGTCATCAACTCTCGTGAGGCGCTCTCGTTCAGCAAGCGCTAGCCACGGTACCTCCGTATTGGCTGTACTCTCACGGGATTGGTGCGTTTTGGAACACGGCCAAGGAGACAGTGAGACCGTCCCCGCATTCCTCTTTCGCTGCCGGTGACCGGTGTTAGTGACGGCAGCCAGTCCAATCAGCTCGTTACCGACGCGGAACATAGACAGTGAGGAGCTGCGACGGTACCTAAGGCCTCCCGTTCGAGTCTAGGGGCCGTAGCGACACTATCATCACGCTGGTGCAGTTCTCGGAAAATATCTCTATGGATTGCGATCTATCCGTACTATAGCTACTGCCACCGGCACATACAACGCTGATTCGGACACACGACGCGTATCGTACAAACGAGACTACTGGCGACGAACACGACGAGAAAGCAGTCAAAGGTCCAGAGCTACCCGATCAGTACAGGAGGCATCTGTGAGCATAGGCAAGAGGCGCATTTGTCAAATTTAGGTCAGTCGTTCCGGGACGTTCAGTGCAGCAGATACGATGTTCGAGTCCAGAGTTTCCTACACTATTTGCGCAGCTCGATAAGCTTTTCGTTAACCTTCACCTTGTCATTGACCTGCTTCATGTTCAGAATGCGCTCGGACGCCTGCTTGTTCAAGATGAGGCAGAAGGACGACCCGCCGAAGTGGAACATCCCGAGCTGCTCGCCCTTCTTGACCCGCCCGCCCGAGTGGGTGAACTTGCAGGTCGACACCTCGACCATGCCGACCGCGATGAGGGCAAGCAGTCCTATGTTCGGATCGTCGGCCTTGATGTAGATGATCATGCGCGTAGCGACGGCGGTGAGGTAGGCCTGCGACCCTCCGAGGGCCGTCTTGTCTGCATTGGGGAAACCCTGGTCGGGCGCAGCTGCGTAGTAGGTTCCGGGCACCTCTTCGACACGCTGGATCTCGCCGTCCACCGGCGAATGCCAGCGGTGGTAGTCGAAGGGGGAGAGGAAAATCTGGTAGACCATCCCGCCCGAGAACCGAATTGCGTCGTTTAAGTTTTCCGAGTGGAGCATGTCGACCAAAGAGTAAGGTTGTCCCTTGAGCCAGAATTGGTCCTTCACTTTACTGACAATCTTGTGTGCGTATACCGTGCCCTCGACGGGCGACGTGATGACGTGGGAGCTGTCGGGATTGGCAATGGGTCGAGCTTTGGGTCGAAGTGCGCGAGTGAAGAAGTGGTCCCACGTCTTGAAGCCATAATGCTTCTTGTCGCTGGGGTCGCACTCGTAGGTGGTGTCGAAATCTGGCATGCGCTTCATCGCCTCGCTGCTGAGCCATCCTCCGGCCTCGGTGGTGACGACGTCGCGAGAGTTTGCGTAGGTATCGCTAAGGTATCTCCCCCATTCGTCGAGGACTCCCTTGATGAGCTCGTTGACACGGTGATCGCTGAAAGCGTCCCGTCCAGCTTCGGTAGCCATGGGCCAGAGCAAGAGAACGTTGATGGGCAAGCCGTTGGCATGCACATTGAACGGCGGTCCCTTCGTGATGATGAGGTTGAGATAACTTAAGAAGGTGTTGTAATCCGTGATCTGCGTACAACACAGTAAGCAACATATCAATGAGTGCACGCAACGCATATGCCAAAATCAACACTCGCCTGAGGCGGAGGCTCTGTCTTCTTTGGAATATCGTCGAACATCTTCTGGAAAAGCGTACGGAGTTTCTCGTCATTTTTGATGAGGGTCTCGAGTTTGTTTACGCTCTCGGCACGAGGGCCTCCTTGGAGAGCAGGGTCTTTGTCGTAGCGGGCGAACGTCTCCGCGAGCCACTCGTCCAAAGCGCGACGGTCGCGGCCCGGCACCAACACCCCACCAGGGCCAACCTCGATCGGACCACCCGGCTCGCCGGACAAGCCAAGATCGAAGAGGGAGAGAGGCGAAGCAGAGGTCTCAGTGGGCTTGTCGGAGGCGTCCTGGAGGTCAACGTGGATATGTACGTCAGCGGCGGACGACCAGCCTTCCCATATTCGACTTACCATTGTAGCTCAATTGCGTTATGGTTCGCGGTTTGCGATGTGCGGTGTGCGGTGTGCGGTGTGCGATTTGCGATCTGCAGAGGGAGTAGGCGACTGAGAGCGAAGTGCGTCGGTAGCTTGGGGACTTTTGCCACACAAATGGTCCAGTATTTATACGCGAAAACCTTCGGCGAGACGACGAGGCGCACACTCAGTGTTCAGCGTACCACCCCCGACGTCATTCGCCCAAACGTCTTGTCTTCTGGCGGAGTAGCGTACGATCTCGAGGAGGTATCGAACCTCACGAACTGCGCAAGGGCGTCAGCATCGCTCGGAGAGGGCGCTGAAGGGAGCCACGCACCATAGAATAAGGTCGACTTCTATGCTTCAGGCGACAGGCCGTCAGGGACTGGGGGAACTGATCGTGGTCATAGTTCTCCTTCGCGAGGTGCACGTCGAGTAGAAGGGGCCTTGTACGCATGCTGATAAGTGGCTTGCCCGGTCAACCCGACGAACTTGACGCATACCGGCGAGGCAATCTACGTGGACGACGGCCATGTTGCCTGCGTTTCTACGCCGTACCAGAGCCATCAACAACGCATGAACAATTACGTGTCGCATCTCCAAAGCAGAAAGGACGGTCAGAACGGACAAAGCATACGAGATGAATCCCGGAAGCCCGGATGGAGTACAGTGCTGATGCCTGACACTAGATGACCCTGGGCGACAGTAACGAGGAGAAGTGGAGCAGATGGAAGGTATCTCTGCTATGTCGGCTCCTCACGAACATCCAGCGCGCGTCCAAGCTTATGAGACGGAACGTGAAGGTTGAGGGTTTCGGCGCGTTGGAGAGACGTGAGGCTGAGAGCTTGGACATCACGTCTCCTCAAGCTCGCAACGCCATTGACATAGTCGTAGCGGTCCAATGGGTTCGGGAAGGAGTTGCACGCGTCCTTGGATATCTTCGGGTCAATCGGCAGCGCTGCTCAGCGCTGAGCGGTCATGGATGCGGGAGCAGAGCTTCAAGGAAGCGCCTGTGCTGTGGCAAAGATTTGGTGAGTTAGGTCCCGTTGTGGGCGATAAGGACAGAAGCACTTCACAATCACCGAAGATGAGAATTCTATAGGACATGCATTGTAAGCAATGAGCTGCATGGACCGTAGTTATACCGCTGTACTGCGTCGTCGACGCACTGGCAGGAGCAATCGGCACGTGCTACAGACCTCTGAAGTATCCGAGTCAGATCTCCTCTTAACAAACGGCTTACAGCCTGAAGCGCACGAGGCTTGATTTCCGGAGAGCTTGAAATCCCTACTCACCAACGGGTGCAGTGAGGATGAGCACTGATCCCCTGGACAGCAACACCGATGACGTACCATCCTTCTGCAGCATACATAGGAAACGTTGTGCCATTGTGTGCCGCCCATCAGCACAAGGGTCAACAGCTCTGACCGGCGAACCTCGGCGGAGATGCGCATGCCAAGTGTCGAAGCCAAGTGAGAGACCCAACTTCCTTTGGATTTGGTGCCCATGTTGCATAGATGGCATAGCTAGTACAGCTGGGTTGGCCAATGATGAGTACCCATCTCTTCCGTTCGGCTGACACCGTCTTCCCTGGCTGACGCAGAAGCGTTGAGGAGGCGCTTGGGCTGTCTTTCTGAACGACCGATGCCAAGTGAGGCGCGCAGGGTGCGTATGAGATGAATTCTACACGCGCTCGCGGGGTATCAGTGCTCCGCCGATGTCCGTCGAGCGGCTGGGCGAGCGCTCTCTGGATGGAAGTGGAACGAGGTGAGCATTCAGTCGAGTAGGAGTCTTCTCGTATTGTTTACATCGGAGAGCAGACCACAACACGCTCACGACGGTGAGTCCAAGTCGTCATCGACAACATGCCGGAATCGCCAATGGCATATACGGAGAATGAGCCTCGATATGCAGGCGACGGGGACGATCGAGCTAATATATGGTCTGTGTCTGACAGACAGACAGATCAATGACGAGCAGGAAAACAACTCGATGGGTAGATCGTCAACGTGATCTGCACTAAGCTATGTGAGACGCGCTCACCTCGAATCAGAGCTCCCATGCTACGACACCTAGCGGCTTTAAGCTGATCAAAACAAGCCTGCTGTGTACAAGCCATAAAATGTATACCGCAGCTCAATGCCGTTTTTCTCTAAGGGATGTCACGTAATGCATGCACATATAGCAACTGACCAAGAGACATAGCATTTAACGTCGTTCGGTGACGCACTTGTGAGCAGCGAGAGGCGAAGTCCATTGAGTCAACGCGGTGAGAGGACAGGTGTTGTTCAGCGCTGCAATGTTACAACAGGAACTGCCGTCTAACGGAGTGACACCTGACCTAGGGCAACCCCAACCTTCCCTTCGCATTCCTCAGGCAGCTACTTTTTCTTCTTCGGCTTCTTCTTCTTGACGCCTCCGCCGGCGGGCCCGGATGGCATAGGCGTGGACGCCTGAGCAGAAGAGGCTTCTGTGGGCATTTGCGCGGCAGAGGTAGAGACCGGGATCTGGGGGGCAGAAGGGGACGCGGTAGTCGACGCCTGCGTCGGTCGTTTGTTTTGCATCTTCTGCATGAGTGAGAGGTTCAAGGCGTCGAAGCGGTTGAGGAAGACGGAGGAGTGGGTCTTGAACTTGAGGCACTGCAGAAATGGGCGTGCGTAACCCAGCATTTAGCGCAATACTAGCGGTTGCAGGAGAGTATGGGACGTACTGTTGTGTTATCGGTTATCTTCAAAACCAGCTTCCCCTGTCCATCTGGCGAGTGCCGCCATTTCACGCAGTACCTCGTCTGGAGAATCCGTCCAAGGCCCGCCACAATGCGTACGGTCGAGATGGCGTGCGATGGTACCCGGTGAGCATCCTCTGAACACGGACGATGTTTAAATGCATGACTTACGGTGTCTGGCGACTTCTCATAGAGGGCCTCTGCGGCCTCTTGATATTCCTGCCAGGACGAGATGTAGACCATGGCAGGAGAAGCCGCGTGCCGTCCTCGCACCGCCAATCCATCTACCCGTAATGGGCGCCTCTTTCTGCTGAGCGCCCATCCACTGCCCCGGAAAACCGCCCCGGAGCGCCGGACGCTCGGATTGGGCGACCGGGCGCTTGCCAGAGTCAGAGTCGGACCTTGGGGAAACGCTCGATGGTGCGACTGAGCAGCATACCTTGGGTGTACCACTCGGGGATATCCTCAGCCCTTGGACCGCAACCACCATGTCGACTCCGCCTGCAGAAAGGAAGCGTAAGTGGTTGCGCCTCGCTATGTCCATGCCATGATGTCCATGTGTCTTGTACAGCTCTCCCTTTCGTCGCGAACTTCGCTGCGGGAGCTATTGCCGGTATCTCGGAGATTTTGACCTTCTATCCTCTCGGTGAGTGTTACAAGGTTCCGCTGAACGTTCTTTCGCACAAAATGGCTCAAATGGCACGGCTTCGCAGATGTCGTGAGTAACCTGTCCGTGTACTGCTATGGCGGACATGTCTTCACGCGGCTAGGTCCGCGAGCGCAATAGGTCAAGACACGTATGCAGCTAGAGACAGGCAAGAGCAAGCAAGGCGTCATTGGCAGCTTCAAGACGATCATTAAGGAGGAGGGGTGCGTCCAGTCAACTCGCACATTGCTGATGGGTCCCAATTGTGATGCCGTAGATTCGGCCGTCTGTACCGTGGTCTCCTTCCTCCGCTGCTTATGGAGGCACCTAAGCGTGCTACCAAGTTGTACGTTGTTGCGTGCTTGCCCAGAGGTCAAAGCGCGTCGACTCACTGCAGGAGTTAGTGCGGCCAACGACTTCTGGGGCAAGCGCTTCCTTACACTCTCCGGCGAGCAGAAGATGACGCAGAAGCTCGCAATCGCGACCGGGTGCGCGGCTGGTGCGACGGAGAGTTTCGTAGTCGTGCCATTCGAGCTCGTCAAAATCAAGTCGGTACCCTTGAAGAGGTTCCCAGAGCGCTCATGGGGCTGAATGTTCCGTGTTAGGTTGCAGGACAAGTCGAGCACATTCAAGGGCCCTATGGACGTCGTGTCGCAGGTAGTGAAGAAGGAGGGATTGCTCGGTATGACACTTCCCATATGCATTCCAGGATGCCACTCAAACAGGACAACCAGGTTTATACGCCGGTATGGAGGCCACGATGTGGAGGTATGCGCCGTTTCCACGTCTATCGGGGTGCGCTAACTCGCCTGCAGGCATTTATGGTGGAACGGAGGATACTTCGGATGCATCTTCCAAGTCCGTGCTTTGCTTCCCAAACCCGAGGTACGTCAGATTAGTATTCATGCATGGCACTTGCATTCTGAGCTTCAGTGCTAGACGAACAAAGCACGCCTCATGAACGACCTCATTGCGGGTACCATCGGTGGTTTGGTCGGTACCGCGATCAACACGCCGTAAGCCTCTCATCATTGGTACGCTGCGGGCATGCAAAACACTGACAATGCTACTACAGATTTGATGTCAGTGACAAGAAGCCGGTACTGCAAATGGGCGCCGACTAATCTGGTGTAAATGCTCTCAACAGGTCGTCAAGTCTCGTATACAGGGCGCAAGCAAGGTCCCCGGCGTCGTTCCGAAGTACAACTGGACATACCCCGCGTGCGTCCCACCGTTTTATGATGCTCCTTTCGTCCTCAAGACTGACACTCTGCTTCTAGTCTGGTTACGATATTCCGGGAAGAGGGTCCAGCGGCGCTGTACAAGGGCTTCGTGCCGAAAGTGCTCCGACTCGCGCCAGGCGGTGGTGTACTCCTGCTGGTCGTTGAGTTCACACTCAACATCTTCCGCCAAGGTGCGTATCACCAGGTTCTGCCACTGCCATTCCATACACAGCGCTGACCGCGAGCGCCTAACAGCCCTCGGCCCTCCGTACATTTAAGCGGGACGTTGCCCACGAAACCTCTGGTAGAGCGGTACGATTGAATGCAAAATGGCCGTGCAGAGCATGGCATGGACAATGCTAGATATAGATCGGTAGAGTGGTTTCCGGTGAATGAATGGCTCATGACATATACGCAGAGAACGGTTCGACGCGATGTGACATTCGCGAGTCGTACTCATTCTGGGTTCTCAGGCGCGACCTCCAGCGTGTCTTGACTGAGAAGACCTTTAGCCATTAGTGGTCTGTAACTAATGCATTCCGCTCTGCTGGGTGCTGACAGCATCTTCGATGATGTGAGGTTTTGAAATCTCACATTGTTACCATGACTAGCAGCTGCATAACGGATGTCGTACGAGGAAGAAGCGGGCAGATCGCTTCTTGGGCACGGGTTCTAGTTTGCTTACAGGGGGCTTCATCAGCATCAGCAGGATATCGCAGAGACGAAGGCGAGACGCAACGTAGAGAAGCAAGGCGTCATCCGCGCGAAGTATTTTGCATCCCCCGCTCCGGGAAGTTGGGCCTAGTTGGACACGGCTGAGATGCATTATCATATCTCGGAGATACACACCGAGTCATTGCCACAACAGGCCTTCTTGAGTCTATCACCGGTAGAAAGTACAATCCACCCGGAAGAACTGCCGCTAGCTCAGGCATCACGGCCTCGATATGTCGAAACATGCTAGGTACTGGAATGTCGGTGCTGCATCCAGCGAAAGAAGTTATTTGCGATGATTATGAATTGACAGCCTGGTGTTGACAATTGTCCGGTATGGAAACCGAAAAGGACGCCCGGCTTCTGCATGTCGGTGCAAGGTCTCCCACTCAGGGAGGTGAGGAACGCTAGAGCCTAGAGGGGAGGGTAGTTATACCGCTTCCGAGCGAATCGCTCAACTAGCGCGGGTGCAATCCAATAGAGCGCACGGGCGATGTACGCTCTTCCTGGGATTAGTACCAGCTTCTCGCCCCGGTCTACGGCTTCGATGCTGCGTTTGGCGACGTCCTCGGGAGTGGAGCCGAATTGATTCGGATCGGCTGCACCAGGACGAAGCGACCCCCCGTCGATGGCGGCGTCAAAGAATGCTTGTCCGCGCACTGTGGAGGGCAGGATGCAAGTGAAGGCAACCGCGGGGTTTTCGATGGCAAGTGTCTGGTATAGTAGCAGGGATGCAGACTTTGACGCGCAGTATAGCGAGGCTGTAGGCGCAGGGATGACGGCGGCGAGCGTGGACATCAGCATGATTGAGGGCGACGCCGAAGTGGAAGTGAGAAGCGGTATCTGATGAAGAAACATGACCAACGGTGAGCGTTGAATGCGATATTACAACGGGCTGAGACCCTCACGAAGGTGACCGCGGCGATCAAGGGTCCGAGGTAGTTCGGTCCGAGCGCTCTATTCGCAATCTCGACAACATGCTCTATGCCAGCGTTCTCCACACGGTGCAGGCTGGTGCCATCAGAGCTGCTTTCCACCCCGGCGAGTTCCAGACAGGGCTTCAGCGTGCCTACGCCAGCACATACTACCAGAGTATCAAACCCACGCCATGCTAAGAGGCGAAAGGTGAGAATGACATGATGAGGAGGCAACCTGAGACGCAAGGCTCACCTTCCAAAATCTTCGTACGTAGAGAGATGATGTCGTCAACTACTGTGACGTCGGCCGTCTCCACCAGGACTCGATCATCCCCGTCTCCCATTGCGGCCTTCGCCATAGGGTTGCTTTGACATAGCGACCGACATTCTTCCGCCAATTGCACGAGCTTCGTCTCGCGACGGCCGACAAGACACAAGCGCGCTCCCTTGGAAGCGTACTGGAGTGCCAATTCGCGACCTATTCCACCTGAAGCGCCGAGTATGACGACTCTTTCCTCGCAGTGTGGAAGCTTACTGGAGCGACGCTGCTTCGATGGCCAGATGCGATAAGACAGGTAGATAGCAAGGAAGCCGTAGATGATCGGGTGGCGTCTCAATGCAGTCGTGAAGTTGTCAAAGTCAAACGCCATGGGAAGGATTAGCAACAGGTTCAAGTGACGAGAAGGAGGGAGCAGAGCAGAGGACCGTTGCAAGGACCAGTTCCAGGTGGACAGAAGAGATCGCAAGTACAGCTGGTCACTGCCTTTATAGCAGCGTGCCGAACGGGCGCTGCGATAGATCCGGTAAATCTTGGTGGCGGAGCCCTGAAAGGTTTCGTAGAGCTCATCGATGATTCAAACGGAGGGTGAAGCACGGAAGATATTAATGCTTAATGTGCATAGTACACCGTGAGTAATAGGGAAAGCTGTCAATGACTTGGCGATTCCAGCGCCCGTTTCACCTTTACGCCCGGGCGCCGGCGCTATCGCACTGTGATACAACATGGTGAAATACAGGTCCAGTGCAACGCCCGAGATCATTTCAAGGATGACCGGCGAAGGATAGAAGACAGCCGGCTGAGACTTTCTGAACGAGCTTGTGGGGACAGAATGTATCCTTGAAGGACAAGGACTAACAAGCGCTCATCAACAACCTACTTTTTCGAGGGTGAGTCTTGCCAATGGCGAGGTGCGAGGATAGCCGAGGGGTTCCCTCAGGGATACTTAGAAATGACTTCGGGATTGTCCAGAAGCGCTGGTCAATGCCAGCGAGAGCTCAACATCGAATGGTATAGCCCACCAGTTGCCGACTCCGAGGTTCGAGCGAGTATTGATAGAGTAATAAGTTGCATTGATATGAGCGTTGAGGACACGCGCCTTGATACATTCCGCCTGATTCAAAGATGCTACGTTTAGGTCAGCTGAAGCTTTCGATGAAACCTTTGCTGCGGGCCCAGCATGGCAGAGCCCCTCGTCACGGGCGGATGATGAAAGGAGACTGGAGTATGGTAGGTTGTGACTGTACGCGTCACGAAAGCACGAGATCTCAATTAGGGCCGGTTGGAGATGGATCGGGCGCCACCACTGGTTGACTTCTAACCACAAGTTCAACACGCTCCTGAGCCTCCTCAACTCGCCTTCGCCCGCATCTTCCAGTCATGGTATGTTGTCTCCGCGGGCATTGAGGACATTGGAAGGGCTTACCACTGCTTCACATAGTCTGTTCCTCCCGCCGTCCTCCGCCGCCTCATGCGCGAGCTTAGCGAGCTCCGAACCAACCCCCCTGAAGGTATACGCGTCGTAACAAACGAGGACAATATGCTGGACGTGACGGGAATAATCGAGGGTCCAGGTGAGTTGCTTTTTGCTCCTTTCGTGGACGCCGCCACGTTACTAACGCGTTGCGCTTCAGAGGGCACGCCTTACGCTGGAGGCTACTTCAAGGTTCGGTTCCAATTCACGGAGGAATTCCCGGCCGCGCCACCGAAATGTACGATTCCTGTTCTCCATCTCTTGTCCCATCGCTCAAGTTCACGAAACAGGTTGGTTTTCGACAAAGATATTCCACCCTAATGTCTCAGCGACTGGCGAGATCTGTGTGAACACCCTGAAGAAGGATTGGAAGTCTTCCTATGGCATTGGCCACATCCTTCTCACGGTGAAGTGCTTGCTCATCTACCCCAACCCCGAGTCTGCGCTGGACGAGGAGGCGGGCAAGCTGTTGTTGGAGGACTATAACAGCTACTGTGAGCGCGCGAGGCTCATCACCAGCGTTCATGCGAAACCAAAGGTACGTTGGCATATGTTATTTGCCTGGAAGCCACTAAGAGTCGGATCAGGTGCGACCAGCAGAATTCGACGTACCATCTCAAACGGAAACAACTGTCACCCCCGTGGCGTCGACGTCCAAAGTTGTGCCACCTACCACCACCACTATTCCATCGAAGGCGACTTCACCACCACCTACTGTACCTTCGCAGCCTTTGCACCCATCGACCCCCAACACCTACCCCAGTCCCACTACACCATCCCCGACCAGCTTGCCTGTGAAGAAGAGCACGCCGAAGGAACGGTTATCCTCACCATCACCTCTTGGCACTGCAAACTCCAACATCGCTGTTCCAGTACAGCCGAACGCAGCGGCGAACAAGCCTGTCAAGCGAGCAGCAGTCAGCGTGGGAACGGGAGGCGAGAAGCGGAAGAAGGCCCTCAAACGGCTGTAACGTCGGCTTGACGGATGCCCGAAAACGTATGTGCTATGGTCTGAATGGAGCATATGCACGGACACCCACTTTATGACCCTACGCGATGCGCCCCATTTGTGAGCCACGACTGTATCTATAAGCGTAGGAGGACATTACTAGTAGTACCACTGAAGCTCGGATGTGTTTATGTATCAGTCGTTATGATAATATGCTCTCGTTCATCCGCATTCCAGCTGGAGGAGCAAGGTGCCAGTAAGAATGGATTACTAGGACTCATTCCGGTCCACGAGGAGTACAAAGGAAGCATGGTATGCCACTGTACCAATCCAAGAGTTGCTACAAGGTGCGTCCTACAAACTACATAATCGTCATATAGGGTAGAGGTTATTGTACAGAACATCGAAATCAAGACATCAAAACGCCCCGTTGGAAATCGAAGTAAGATTGGCTGCAACCCATCCTTTGAGCTCCATGACAAGCTTTCTGGCGGAAACCTCCAGCGTCTCCTCCCTCGTCCGCGGCACCTGTACGATCGTCTTCTTACGCTCCTTGGTCGTGAGCACAAGCCCGACAGACCTTGGAGAGAACGAGACAGAGAGGGACGCAAACGGTACAGTAGGGCTCTTCGCGCGACTGGACATTCCGTGGGTCCGCCTGCTAGATGCTTCGGGGTAGCCGTTTGCGCTCTTCTTCGAGGTTGGGGGCGATACGACAGGAGCAGAGGTGGAGGAAGAGGCGACGAGAGATACGACGCCCTCGCGAGAACCGTAGACCCGCACAAGGTCCTCGAGTCGCGCGCGGGGCTGCATGAGATCGAAGAGGTCCTTGAAGCTCTCCTCGCGCTCCAGGTGGAGCTCAGACTCGTCCGCCCAGACGTCCTCCCGAACCTTGAGCGCGATGAAGAGGTCGAACACGCGGGTCTCGCGCTGAATCGACTGCGTTGGGAGCAGCGACGAGAGCCCTGAGGGCGTGCACGAGGAAGCGGTGGTTGAGAAGGAGGAGGCGGCGAAAGGACTGTCAGGGAGGGCGAGCGGGAAGGGGTCGGAGGTGTAGGGTGGGCGGATGAGCGAAGTGTAGGCGGAGAGGTAGGTCGAGCGGAGGACGTGCATGCATGCTGCGTTACGGTGTCAGCAGATCATCGGGACCTCGCACCACAGAGCTGGTGGGAATCGGACGCATATGCTGATGCGGGACTGATGGTATCACTGGATTTGCCTCTTCTACTACGGGATACGTACAGGAGAGGCCCAATACAGGACGATGGAGCTTCGATAAGAGCATACGGTGCATCCATGATCACGATGGTTGTAAAGGGAGGCTCACCGATGTAGAGAGCCCGATTGACGAGCCGTAAGTGCATGGTCAGCCAGTACAGCACCTTCCGTTGGCTCTTAACAGGCCCTGAGAAGGTCTCGTACACGATTCGCAAGAGCAAATGCGGAGGCAGGGTATCCAGCCTTGTCGGAGCTCGGCCCTGAGTGGGAAAAGGCGGGGGGCTGAGGGGGCCGTCCTCAACATAGGGAGGCGGCGGTGGCAGCATCAGAGCGGACTTCTCGTCTAGGACGACCATCGTGGGCTTGAAATACGGGGCCCGGGCGGGTATTTATCGCGACAGAAGACGACCTGCGGACGCGAGGTGGTCGCTTGTGATCGATTAGGGACCGGGATGGGAGTCAAACGGTGTCTGTGTCAGTGCGTGCCTATGTAGACGCGATGCTGCGGATTGCGCAGAGCACTCAATGGCAGCGCAACAGCAGGCTGAGTTTAGAACGAGCTGCGGCAGGAGGAGATCTGTGTGGTGGTCGTTGCTGTCCTCGAGAACGTTGTCGGGGAAGCTCGCCTGGGACTCTTTGTCACTCTGCGAGGGGAGGCTCCACGAAGGTGCGAATCGCAACGTGAGTATAACAATGTCCTCTATGACCATGATACATTTGGTCAGCGTGATCTGCTAGCCTTCCATATGTTGGAATGCCTACCGTGCACGGTCAGATACGCAAGTCGTCCGCACTATGCAACACGTTGGCGGGATCGTCGTGGACGACCGTCGACGTCGAGGACGGTCCCGCCGGCGCCACAGCCTCAGTCTAGCCGCGCCGAGCTCTTGGGCCCGGCCCAATCGGCGACAGAAATATTCTGGTCGGGGTCAAGCTCCGCTCAAATTTCAGGCGCCCAAGTGTGGCGGCAGATCACTGATTCTGCAACGCTCAGGTACCGGTGAGGCTCGTACTTCTGGCACATTCCTCTTCTTTCTTTCTGGTAACAGATTGTGAGAGCACATCGAGGGCGTTTTCGTGAATCGTCGGATCCTTGGGAGACGTCGCATACACCTCTCCAGCACACAGGACAGCGTTAGTCGTCGCGGCGTGCGACGACCACGTTGTTCGATTTCACGGGTGTCCGAAGTCCACGAAGAGCCGAGACCCCGGGACACCGCTTTGCCGGTTGGTTTTCAACCACGTCGACCCCACCGACGACGACGACGACAACGCACAAACCAACGCTCTTAGCCATGGGCCCCCCCAAGCGAAAGCACGCTCGCCAGGCCCCGCAGAGTGAGTCCATCGAGTGGACTGTCGTCCTCCGATGACTGATCGCATAGCGTCCTCTCCTAGTGCGGGCCCGCACAACGAGGAGCAGGGGCAAGGTGAGCCGTCTACTCAGATCGTAATCGACGGCCACATGCTCACAAGCGCGAACCAGCCCATCGCGACCAATCCCGAGGAGAATAGCCAGATGCTCGACGCACAGCTGCGCCAGCTCGGTCTGTACGCCGCGCACACGATCGGCGACGGGAATTGCCTCTTCAGGGCGCTCTCCGACCAACTGTACGGAACGCCGTCCCACCATCTCAAACTCAGACAGGACATATGTGATTGGATAGAGGCGCACAAGGAGCGGTATGCACCCTTCGTTGAGGACGAGCGAGGGCTCGAACACCATCTATCCTGCATGCGTCAGCCAGGTATTTTGCTCTATCGTTCATATATAGACCATTGCCTGAGCCTGGCACCTTGTAGCGACATACGGCGGCCATCTCGAACTCTCGGCATTCGCGCACATGACCAAGCGGAATGTCAAGGTTATCCAACCTGGACTAGTCTACGTCATAGAGTGGGACGCCGGAGAAGAGGACGAACCTGCACGAGACGATGCCGCAGCGCCAGCAGACGACTCTGCCGCCGATAGCCGCCAGAAACGGCGGCAACGAAGAGAGCGGATCCGAGCTGCTTCTGAGAAGAACGCGCCGGCAGATGATGAGGCAGAAGGTTCAGCATCCCACGGAACCGTATATGTCGCGTATGTCTTGCTTACTTCTGGTCTCCGCCTTGCGTCTGATGTGACGGTAGTTATCACGATTGGGAGCACTTCTCGTCCATCAGGAACCTGAGGGGACCTCATACGGGCCTACCTAACGTCGAGGAGGTACCTGCACCGGATAGTGAGCCGTCTTCTCCAGCAGCATCGAAGAAGAAGCCCGTCTCCAAGGCGAAGACAAAGCCTGCCAAGGCCTCGAAGGAGACAAAGAAGAGTGATGTATGTATGGTCGCGGAGGCCGACGACGTATCGCCACCAACCCCATCGCAGATCCCGCTGCCGGGTTCTGCGTCTCCTTCGCCTCCTCCATCGTCCGCACCGACGTCGCACGCGTCCACATTCCCGGCGGTCTCCGTTCTTGAGCCGCACTCGTACCGTTCACCGAAGCGCACCTTCGACGAGTCCTCTGCATCGTCACAGGCGACCTCCGAGAGCTCACAAAGCGCGGCGAAACGGGCCAAGAGCTCGTCCCGGCCTGAGTCTGGTATGCCCACCGAATCCGCCGCGCCCTCTGCACTTGTCCACAAGGACCTGAGTATGGACACCGACATGGACACGCCGGACCTGTCCGGATCGGGCTCCTCGGCGGACTCAGTGAGCTCGCTTTCGTCGATCTCATCTCCTGAGCCGACGCCGCCTCCGCCTGATCCACCCGCGGAGAAGCTGCTCACGCGTCGTCAGCGCAAGAAGCTTGGACTTCCCAAACCGAGAGCAGCAGCGGTCGCGAGCACGACCGCGCGAACGACGCGCAGCGCGGGGAAGATCGTGATTCCAGGAGGGCGGTTCCAGAAGGCGGCGAGCAAGACGGCGACGGCTGACGAGACCTCCGAAGAGGACCCCGAGGCCAACGCTGAGTGGCGGAAGAACGGGACGGGGCGCCTGGACGTCCGGGGATTCAGGGAGCTGAAGATCTGAGGGCACGTTGAACGGCATCCTCCATCTCCGTCTTCTCTAGTGCGCGCGCACGCGGGCGGCGCCGGCACCGGCATGCATCTACCACACAACGTCCATCTCACATCGCATCTCAGTTCTGGTCAAGCATATCTTGGACACCCCATACACTTCTCTCTTGCATCTTCTCTCTACATATACACACCACACACCCTCCAGCAGTCTATACGGACAGCAACGCCACCAGTACCAGCACCAGATACCCTACAGGACCAGGTAGCCCCTTATCGTCGCGCACCGTTCATCGCTAGTCCCAGTCTCCTCGGATCACTTGTATCACCAGCATCCTTCCATCCCTCGTAATACGGATCCATTCCTCCGCGTTGCTCTACCCATCATGTGTGCGTGCTTATCACGACCCTCACGAGTCACGACGCTGCTCCGGCTGTCCCTCTCCACCAGGCCATCGCATCTTGCCTTTCGAGTCTGGTGCCAACGAACTGTGTTAACGTTATTGTTCTACGATTTATCATGTATACTGCGGTTGGCTGTGCGTGTCGCATCTCAGCATGTTCCAGACCCAGCTCAGCGCACACATGCACCCTGATCATTGAAGAGTACACCTTTGGTTGGTATGTTGTTAGGTTGTGGCGTGTGGTGGCAAATGTGACGAAGGCTTTGAAGTCATATGCATACGTACCTATGCTAACTGCACCCGGTAATGTCGTCCCAATGTTAAACTTAGTATAAGGCTTATAGACACCGGTGGCTCGATGGGTCAATCTCAGTATCTCTCGATCGCGAGCACGTCAACTGCCACTGCAACAACGTTACAAGCTTGTTCCAGAGCAACCACCACGTCTGATCTGGGACGGATTCATACTCGTGCTACACAAAGTTGGTGGGAGTTGATCACAGATCCGAGTCTTCCACGAACACGACGGGTATAGTAATACGCCAGGGAAGTTCGACAAGATGGATTTTGGCCTCCAGAACGTCCACGTTCTGATCACAGGTATGATCCCGAAACCACCGTTGCCAACCTCCCTTACTACGCTACCTTCGGGAATATGCATTGACCGTTTCTCTGCTACATCTCTGAAGGTGCCAGCGGAGGTATCGGGCTCGCCACGGTACAGAAATTCCTCCGTGAGTCCTTACTTCCCTACGCTGCGATCACTAGCACCGGTGCCCGTTTCACGCTACTGTCAGTCTGTCACTGTCGCCCTCGACGTCGCCTCTCCTCGCCAGAAGTCGACGGTAAAGAATGGTCACGTTCGCCCCTTGCTTCGCATGCTGCACCGCGACCGTAGTAGCTTCTCTGTCGACTTGTCCCATACAGCTGATGCATACGAAACACAGAGGTGGGCGCGCGCGTCACGGCGCACTACAACACGAAGCTCGCACCGCTCGATCCTCTCCTGGGCGAGTTCGGCAGAGCGCGGATCCGAGCGTTGCAGGCGGATCTCACGCGCGAGGCGGACGTAGCGCGGCTCTTCACGTCGGCCGCCGAAGGGCCAGAGGCCTTTGGGCCTGTGCAAGTCGTAGCGATCAATCATGCGTACTACGAGGCGCGAGATGTGCCGGTGGCGAGGATGTCGCTCGAGCAGTGGGAGTCGACGTTCAGCACGAACCTTACCTCGTCCTTCCTCGTCGCGAGGCAGTAAT
>CCBP010000059.1:141842-160361 GCA_000765035.1 Trametes cinnabarina
ATACTCGTGCTACACAAAGTTGGTGGGAGTTGATCACAGATCCGAGTCTTCCACGAACACGACGGGTATAGTAATACGCCAGGGAAGTTCGACAAGATGGATTTTGGCCTCCAGAACGTCCACGTTCTGATCACAGGTATGATCCCGAAACCACCGTTGCCAACCTCCCTTACTACGCTACCTTCGGGAATATGCATTGACCGTTTCTCTGCTACATCTCTGAAGGTGCCAGCGGAGGTATCGGGCTCGCCACGGTACAGAAATTCCTCCGTGAGTCCTTACTTCCCTACGCTGCGATCACTAGCACCGGTGCCCGTTTCACGCTACTGTCAGTCTGTCACTGTCGCCCTCGACGTCGCCTCTCCTCGCCAGAAGTCGACGGTAAAGAATGGTCACGTTCGCCCCTTCTTCGCATGCTGCACCGCGACCGTAGTAGCTTCTCTGTCGACTTGTCCCATACAGCTGATGCATACGAAACACAGAGGTGGGCGCGCGCGTCACGGCGCACTACAACACGAAGCTCGCACCGCTCGATCCTCTCCTGGGCGAGTTCGGCAGAGCGCGGATCCGAGCGTTGCAGGCGGATCTCACGCGCGAGGCGGACGTAGCGCGGCTCTTCACGTCGGCCGCCGAAGGGCCAGAGGCCTTTGGGCCTGTGCAAGTCGTAGCGATCAATCATGCGTACTACGAGGCGCGAGATGTGCCGGTGGCGAGGATGTCGCTCGAGCAGTGGGAGTCGACGTTCAGCACGAACCTTACCTCGTCCTTCCTCGTCGCGAGGCAGTACTTGCGCGGACTCGAAGCGGCTACGGACGACGCGAAGGAGAAGGCAGCGATCATCCTCATTGGGAGTACGGCAGGGAAGTATGGCGAAGCGGGCCACGCCGACTACAGCGCGACGAAGAGCGGTGAGTGCCGAGAGTGACACGCGATAGGTACCGTTCGGTGTATTAACATGAATCTGACCACGCGGCGACGAACGCAGCGATGATGTACGGCCTGTGCCTCACACTGAAGAACGAGATTGTCAGTATCGCACCCAGGGGCCGGGTGAATGCCATTGCACCAGGTACGGCCGTGCAAGCCTTGTGCTTGTTGAATGCCGTAATGCCGCCGGCGAGGTTACTGACAGAACTGCGGCGTGTTAGGATGGGTGAGGACGCCTATGGCCGAGGAATCGCTGAAGGACCCGAACGTGGTGTATCGGGCATTGGCCACGTATGTCGCTGAATCACCTTGCGGATATGCCACTCTTATTGGGCTGTTGCCTGCGCAGAACGCCGCTGAAGAAAGTTGCGACACCGGAAGACATAGCGGGCCAGATTGTCGTGATGTCTTCGCCGTCGCTGTCGGGGCACATCACTGGCCAAGTGCTCATGATCGAAGGCGGGATGGAGGGACGTCTCCTGAATGAACGGGGTGACTTGGGCCTGAGTTGAATCCGCGACTCAGGAGGGACCCGGAGGGCAGAATGCTGGGCGGATTCAATTCTAAGTTGTTTAGCAGGTCACTGCCACGGGCGCTTCCCGAATTTGTCGGTCTCAATCGAACTGTCCCGTATATGCACATCGTATGTATGTTCGGAGACCTTCTGGGCTAGCAGAAGAGGTTGCAGATTTGGATACTTGAGATTGCAAACATATGAGCCGTCCGAGGAATGGACGGATGAGCAGGACAAGGAGAGGGCGGCAGAACTTAAAGGAGGACTTACTTATCGGGATTAGTTGTGGGCGTAACTAGGTCCGCCACGTGGTGAACGAGCTCGCCGTCTCCAGCGTCGACCAACGCTTGTTCCGCAACGTCGAGCAGCGGACCCCCGAGCCCGAGCTCGGTTTCGTTGACGGCTCTCTGCATCGTCGACCTCGACCCACGTCCTGCCGTAGTTCTGCCATCATTCACCTGCCCGCTTAGTCAGGATACACACGTCCCTCCCTGTTTCCCGGACCCGGAGGACAGCACTCTTTGTTTCTCTCTCCACACCATCCAACTCACCTCACCTCACCTCGGCGCCGTCGCTCGCGTCGAGTTCCTGTATTCGTATCCACACATAACCTGACTCTCGACCGTCGTGCAAGTCGCTGACATCGACGACGGGTTCAACATCACGCTATCACGCCGTCGCGTCGCTTAGCTCGTATGTTTGTGTCAGCGTCTTCTTTTCCCCATCTTTTCTCACCATCCGCACGCAGCCTGGTTCATCTTCTCCGGATCGCCCACTTCCTCTCCCCATGGATCCATTCTCCAGCCTGCAAGTCCCCGATGGCTCCCAGCCTGGTCCGTCGCGCCAGCAAGGAGCCCGGCCTGTCTCTGTTCAGCCCACCAGCTCGTCCTCTGCCAACGCACAGTCTGCGACGCGTAAGAGGGCGTCGCACAACGTCGTCACCTCACAGCCTCAGCAGGAGGAGCAACAGCCCGTTTATCGCGATATCTACTCGCACCCTGCTGCGCTAGAGTATGCCGCTGCCCACCCAAGGCGGACCATTCCCAAGTTTGGGCCTTACCTGCTCCTCCAGACGTTGGGCGAAGGCGAGTTCGGCAAAGTCAAACTCGGGCTGCACATGCAGTGGGGCGAAGAAGTCGCTGTGAAGCTTATCCGGCGTGGCAACATTGATTCCAGCGTCCGAATGTCCAAAGTGGAACGAGAGATCGAGGTGTTACGGGTGCGTGTTTCTTGAGCTGTGATTCGCTTTCCAAGGACGCGCATAAACATGCACATCGTGGCAGACCCTCAAACACCCCAACATCGTCCGCCTCTACGATGTCATCGAGACCGACAAATATATCGGTATCATCCTCGAATACGCGTCCGGTGGCGAGCTATTTGACCACATCCTCGCACACCGCTATTTGCGGGAGAAAGATGCCTGCAAGCTGTTTTCGCAGCTCATCTCCGGCGTCTGGTACATCCACCAAAAGAAAATCGTTCATCGGGATCTCAAATTGGAGAACCTCCTGCTCGACCGTCACAGGAACGTCATCATCACCGACTTTGGCTTCGCTAACAGGTTCGAACACCGGGCAGATGACCTGATGCAGACTAGCTGTGGGTCTCCCTGCTACGCTGCTCCAGAGCTTGTCATCTCCGATGGCCTGTATGTTGGCTCAGCAGTTGACATTTGGTCCTGCGGAGTCATCCTCTATGCTATGCTCGCTGGTTACCTTCCTTTCGACGACGACCCTGCAAACCCGGATGGAGACAATATCAACCTGCTGTACAAGTATATTGTCAATACCCCGCTGTCTTTCCCCGACTACATCTCCGATGATGCTCGCGACTTACTCTCCATCATGTTGGTCCCGGATCCGGCTCGTCGTGCTGACCTTCCTACCATTATGGCCCACAGATGGCTTGCACCGTATGCCCACCTATTCCAGAAGAGCGTCGCGGAGCTCGAACGCATCGCGATCGAGCAACACCACCAGAAGAGGCTCGCGTACCAGAAGCAGATGAAACAGGGGGCTGTTGTGGAGGCGTCTGCATCCAAGATGGCACGCAGCCAAAGCGCGCGGACTGATGCGTATTCGTCGCCCTCTGCATCTGGTTCTCGGACCCACCGCGACCAGCGCTATGCTCAGCAGGCGCAGCCAGAGTTCCTCTACGAGACCTCAGCGCCCAGCTCTAGCCGTCGTGGCGTTAGCTCCGCTATCGTTCTTCCGACGACGACGCCTCTTGGCTTGGAAGATGATCCGTTTGCGCCTTCACCCTCGCAAGAGGTGCCCTCTATATCTCTTCCTGCTGGCCAGGGCTCAATGGACGTCACCAACGCCATCCAGGAGACCGACATGATGCAAGTGGACATCGACTCGCCGAAGTCTGCGGTGCCTCCCCCTACTGCATATGCTCCGGTCAAGACGACGTCCCCTGAGTCGAAGCGGTCGAAGCAGCCGAATCGTCACACTATTCAAGTCGAGTATGGCGAGGCGGAAGCCAAGCCGGAAGTCAAGCGCGAGCGTTCTCAAATCAATGGTCACGGATCAGCCGCAAGGCAGGAGCGCAGTGCGAGGAAGCAATCGCTTGACCTCGACCCGAGGGCCACACAGAAGCCTCTTCCTGGAACACCATCCTCGAGCTCGCGGCAGCCGCAGGAGCCGATCCCCACCAAGCCGACCCCGTCGTCTATTGTGGCTTCGCCGGAGCCCGCACCTGTTGTCTCTATCGAAGTCACCGAGCCCCCCGCGACTCCTGCTGCGGCCATGGAGAAGCTCGCTCACTATCAGAACGGTAGCAACGGATCGACCGGGTCCGGATCGTCGAAGCAAAGTCGACACAAGAAGGGATTGTCTATCGACAAGATTGGCATATCGAAGATGTTTACGTCCGGATCGGGCGCGGAGCAGGCCAACGGCTCAGTCTCTCGCACGCCTTCGCAGAGCCAGAAGTCTGTCGGGCGCTCTGCTTCGAAAGATGCTGCGCCCGCTTCGGCCAAGGATGTGGGTCGTCGCCCTTCCAGCGTCCAAGTACCGTCATCCACTGCCAGCGTCGCGGACACGACCGCGGACACTTCGCTGCTCAGCCCGGGAGGAAGCACCAATGGCAAGAAGTCGTCAAGACGGGCGACCCTCACTGTGATGGTGGCGCCGCTCCGGGATTCGATCATGACCCGATCGAGGAAGGGTGCAGAGACCCCGATGAAGGAGAAGCCGACTACGCCTCTGCACAAGACCCGTACCCCCGAGGAACCCTGTGCGCCTGCGGTACCGCCCAAGCAAGATGCCGTTGTGCCTCCCTCGACGCCCCCAGATCCTGCGTAGTGCGCAAGATGAGACTCCGGGATACTCGGCTGCTTCATGGAAGGGTCAGCGGATGGCCATTCCCGCGTCGACCGTCAAGGCCAACAAAGTTATGCAATGGTTCCGGTCGAAGAGCAAGGTTCGAGGCGATGTCTCCGACTCCGAGGCTGAGAAGGTTGTTGCACCTACAGACCTCGCTCGTCCGTCTCAACATCGTGGGCCGACCGCTCCTGGTGCAATTGATACCAAGATGGCTCAGCGCCTCCCGCCGCCTGGCTCCGACAAGGTGCACTCTCCCCCTCTTACCATTTCCCCCTCGGACGGGCCGTTCGTGCCACCCAGCTTCACGGACCGCGTTCTCAAGGGTTTCAACGGTGCGCGCGTCAACCTCCGCGTGCATCATGGTGCGGTAGACCAGACGACGATCACGACGGGTTCACCTCCGGAAGTCATGAAGCACGTCAGGGCCGTCTTGGAGGGCATGGGTATTGACATCACTATCGAGTCCGACTACAAGTACAGGTGCATTCGGCCGAAGAGAAAGCGGGCAGGTCTCGGTTTGCGTGAAGGCTCTGGGAGCCTTGCTGCGTTCACTATGGTTGGTTCGGCTGCATCGAACGGAGTAAGTGACACTCAGGTACATCCGATCTGTTGCTGACGACCATCCTAACAGGTTGACAAGCGTGGACTCCCTGTTCCTTCACAACCCAGCAACTCTTTTGGCGCAGCTACGGGCGGCATGCTGAGGGGTCTTCTCATGCGTCGTCAATCGTCACAGGTGTCCACCGGTACGCTACATCAGGTCTCGCCGTCCCTGGAGTCCGAAGCTACTTCAGACACTGTGCTCGCTGCTGCTGCACCCGCAGTGGAAGTGCCGTCGCCGATTTCATTGGAGACGATCTACGGCGATACGCAGCAAGATGCTGGTGACGAAGTCCGCTTCTCGGTTGAGTTGACCCGGCTCGACCGTCTCGACGACACATACAGTCTGGACATCAGGAGATTGAAGGGTAATCTCCGAAGCTACAAGTTCTTGTATGACACCCTCAGACAGTATGTGCCTGCTGCTGCTGCATATCGCGTATCTCCTATTGACAAACATTCCTCACCAGGCGCGCCGATCTCCAGCGGTGAGCTGACCATTGCCTCTTCCTTGCCATGTACGCTCTGTCTCGCATTGGCATGGCACTTTCACATCCGCGGCATCGCACATACTTGTGTGTCGATACCATCGCTTCCACACTGTGCATACGACTCTGGCTCGTGTCGCTTTACCCATACGTTCGTGGTCTAATCATCGTCCCCAACCCCCACTTGCACCATCCCACTCTCATCCCCGCCTTTCACGTTTCGTTATCTTCTTCTCTGGTAACGCTATAGGTCTTGGTCTTTTCGTGTTCGTGTTCATCGTTCGTTATCGTGACCGGCTCTCTCCAGGACGCCGCTCGATCGTCTCCTCTTCCCTAGTTACTTGGCGCTTCTCGAGTATATGATATCCCAGGCCTCGGTGGATCCGCACTCATGTCATAGCTACCGCATCTGTCGTTCTGCATACTTATAATCCGCAAAATACATATACCACGGTGTTTGCAGCGGGAACGTTCCGAGGCGCGCGCCTCGGTTTGTACAGCATCATTGCCAAGTTCAATCTCAGTCGCTGCGGCGCCTCCAACTGGACTCTTTTGCTCTGCATACCCATCGTGCCATTGTAGGTGAATGACCTTTGTTGCTTAGGTAGGAACGTCTGGGACTCACTTGGCTGGGCATTGCGACCATTTATTTGGACTCGTCTCTTGGCTAGTAATAGTGCTTGATCAGGGATCCACAGGTTCTGGTTCCAATAGAGTAGGATCGCACTGTGGCACAGCAGTCTGCCATGGCTGCGGACTCTAGCAATGGATCGGCAGGTCGGTGTCGTCTCCACTAGAGGAACTGCGTGAAGCCGACTAACGGCCATCATCTTGCTATAGGGGTCAGCGGCGATCGATTTAGCCTTACGCGCTGGTATGGCGAAAGATTGGAATTCAAGGACCCAAGTACAGTTGTGGTAAGATATAGTGGACCCCCCTCGCCCGCGAGGTCGCCGAACACTCATCCGTTGTCGCACAGGATCTGGGCTTGACGGATTCCGCCCGCGAAGTGGTCCATGCCGGGCCGTTGATGCGCCAGACAGACATGAGCGCGTTGAAGCGAACCATCAGCGGGTGGAAAGAGCTATGGGTCGTGCTCTTCGACAATTATTGTGAGGCATGCTTTCGGTCATATAACGAAGTGCTGCGTTCATGTGATATTCGCTAGTGGTCATGACGAAACGGAAGGGCAGTGGTCCAAGTACGAAGTACGTCGTGTGGAGGCCGGTTCGTCTTCACCCACTCTATACCAAGAGCACGAGGCGCGTATTGACCCAAGAGTCTTAGCCAGTGAGGATAGAGTTGCTCTCGTTGGAAAGCTTCGCGATCCGCCCGATTCAGCGCAGTAACACGCTTAGCCGCATGATGCGAAGTGGACGCAGCGAGTCACCAGGACGGATATCGCCTGATCCCGCCCTCTCCTTCGAACCAAGCGGGGACGCCTTTTACCCTATCTCGTTTCATTGCCATGGCAAGCATAGCGCCTCATACACGCTATACTCCAGTACAGTCGAGGATCGGAACGAGTGGAGGAGAAAACTCCTCAGCGCGATCCTTGCGCGGAAGGTATCGCAAGAGTCGAACAGCATTTTCCGGCTGAAGACGATCACGGCAGAGACGACATCAAGCCACGACGGGCCCGCACACCCCTCAGGGCAGCTCACGGGGCGGGTGTCA
Organism: Trametes cinnabarina; assembly: GCA_000765035.1. NCBI lineage: Eukaryota > Fungi > Basidiomycota > Agaricomycetes > Polyporales > Polyporaceae > Trametes > Trametes cinnabarina. Next base: position 149,381 of record CCBP010000059.1, read on the forward strand.
TGCACTCTCCCTTTCGGTGGGTCATATGACCTCTTTACCTCGCTGTTGACGCTCACTTACATCGCTAGGGGTGCACGATGGCAGACGTTTCTATGCTGTTGGTAGCGAAGATGGAGTTTGGATCGGTGCGCCGCAGCAGCCGAACTGTGAGTGAACGGCTGCTTTTGGTATAGCTTGGTACAAAATGCAGACCGAATCCCCCTCATATGCCAGCTATCCAGAGAGTCATTCCGCTTCGAATGGTCACACAACTGGCATTTTTGGTGGAATATGGTCTTCTTGTTGTTCTTGCCGACAAAGTGAGTTACCCGTGATGGCTACAATTGAACATCGGGCAAAGCTACGCTGACGCCCCACTTGCAGATTCTTTATGCCATTGGTATAGAGAGCGTTGTGCCAAGCCTAACGCGCGATGCGGACCGACCTAGCGATGTCTTCGCTTTCCAACGTATCAGCAATCCACATACTCCGATACATTTCTTCAGCGTGGGTCGTTTAGCCGGCCGTACCCTGATTATTTCCAAGAAACGGAAAGGCGTATGTTATGGCCCATTAAAGCCATTCTGCATGCCAGACTCAACGGCCTGCTGTAGGTGGATAGTGTCTTTCGAATATTGGAGGTTTTTCTCCCTGCGGGCGAACAGGGTCCGCCCAATATCAAAGTGTCGAAGGTCATTGCTGTTCGCGGAGTCTCCCAGTGCAATCGGCTGACCATGCCTCCTCAGGATTTCTTCCTGCCGTCGGATACATACGACCTGTTGTTTCTGAAGACGAAAGTCTGCATACTATGTCCGCGTGGATTCGAAATAATGGATTTGTCTGAGTGAGTTTCACCTCAACTCGAGCCAACCCCTATTTAATTCCAAATATCGTGTTTTCTAGCTTCTCGAGTGCTACCATTCCATTGGAAGAAGACCTACAACAGATGGGCAAACGCCCAGGTGCTCATAAGCCGATCGCTATGCTGCGTATACGAGAGGATGAGTTCGTCCTGTGCTATGAAGGTAAGCGGAACCCCTTCCCTAATCCAGTAGATGAGATAGTTGACTAAATCACATCTACTCCAGAATTCGGCTTATACGTCGATAAACGGGGCGCACCATCTCGTTCTCCGCCGGTCATTGAGTGGGAAGGCGTCGCTGCGCATGCTGCCTGGCACGCGCCATACGTTTTGCTATTCCACGATTCCTTCATCGAAGTTCGACACATCGAGTCTGGCAGGCTTGCTCAAATCATGCTTGGTCGCGACGTCCGATGCTTGTGGGACGGGCGTGGGGTCATACCGGCGGAGCATCCTGCCTTTGACGACGAATTTGAAGACCCTCGCACTCCGAGAATTCATGCAGTATTGGACGATTCGGACGTCCTCTCACACAATCCCTACAATCAGACCCCTCATGAAAGAGATCATGTAGTCGAGCTAGTCCCGACTGAGCGGCTGGTCGTACCTGGGACTCGATATTCACCTTCTCTGCTCAGCGTTGCGGATACCCTTCCCCCATACACCCCATAGCGGTTCGGTATTTACTGCGGGCTTTATACGGACATTGACGGTTTCTTTCCATTTCCATAACTTATGCGATTGGTTAGGGGTCATCGAGCGTCTTCAGAATATGTACCAACACTCGCTCTGAGAATGCTGGTTCAACATGTGAAGAGCGCAACGCGTTGCTCGTCACATTATTCCAATGCGTCTGCTGCATTCAGACTGGTTCTCCCTCGTAGCCGTGCCTCTCCCCATCTCTACGAATATCGACAACACTCTATTCCATTTATTCTGGCGGCGTAGCTAACAAGTCACGCCCAAACATCGCATATTCATCCACAGAGCAAACGAACAGGCGTCGTATTGCCTCTCCTAACAACTGTCATCTATACGGTGAGTCTCTAGTAGATCGGTGGCTCCTCAGGCTTCTATGAGCTAATCTCGACCTGCAACTTCAGCCACTGGGCGACTCGGTAGACATGGCCTCACGCACAAGCCGTCGTCCACGCCAAAGTATCAAAGGCAAAAATATCGCAGAGCGCGTCAAGCCATATACCGGTTCGCGCCCTCTCGGCGAATCCACACGCGCCAACCGCAAACACTCCGTGTCGCCCCGCCCCTCGGAATCCGAAGAATCTGACCAGCAGCGCAAGAGCGAACGTCGTATCTGTCCCGATCTTGGTCTCCCGACTCTCGATGAGTATGAAACTGTGGAACAAGAGTACATCGCCGCGCTCGACCAACGCAAGAAAGCCAAAGCTTTGATATCTCAAGAGATGTTCGATGACATCCTACTCGTCCTCCGTTCTCCTGGAGATCAAATTGTTCGAACAGCGCAGTTCCGATGGTGGGTTCGTAAGATGTTCAGGCTGGAGGAACGCCTCCAGATTCCGTCGTCTGTCCTCCTTGGACAAGCACTGCGGGGAAACCTGGTCGAGGTCGTGATTCATGATGGGAAGGAGGTCGCTGTGAAAGAGAACATATACCCCATACTCTGCTTCCACCACGAAGTAATCGGCCACGGAGGACGGGATAGGACCGCCGCAGAGGTTAGAAAGCACTACACGTGGATACCAAAGGAGCTCGTCGCGGGCTTTATCCGGACATGCCCCACCTGCATCTTCAAGAGAACAGGCAAGTGCGACGAGGAGCGCGCGGCTATGTATGCCAAGGAGAAAGAAGCGAGGGTTTCCGCCGCAGACGAGCTCCTCGCGCGCTCTGACCATGCTCGAGACGATGTTGAAGACCGCAGACAACATGAGGCGAATCTCCTCAGCTCTTCCTTGTTTCCTTTCTCCTCCTTGCCTCTCCCCAATGCCATGCTCCCGCAGACTCTAGGCTTCTCCTCGTTCAATAAGGCTACAGCGGGACACCACAATGGCGGTTCTATTCTTGATACACTTCCAGGGCTGGTACCTTGGTATCTGTCTTCTGTCGGTCCTTCTTGCGGTCCCTCTAATCTCACGGCGCCATCTCTTCCTGCTCCGCCTGGCAGACGATTCCATGCGAGTGCGAACGTCCCGGAAGACGATTTGCGATTCCAGACAGCCTTTGACGAGCACGTCCGACTGCCTAGCATTCATACTTGCGGTCGAGCATCTCAGGATTCTGAGCGAGTCAATCTGCCTTCCCTTTCCCAGCTCCTAGAATTGTCTGCACCTCTTTCTGATGGACCCTTGCTGGAGCAGCATCCACTGCAGGCGATTTCTCAGGCTAGCGGTGTGAACCCCCATATCTCTCTGCTCTGTGACGCACATGGTATCCCATACCGCTATCCTACACATACGCACTACAGCCCTCAAATTGACCCTTCGCTGATGCCCGGTGGGGTTCATATGCTCGCCTTCGCAGCTGAATGCGCTCAAATCGAGCTGAATGCATCGGGCGAAAGACCGGAAACGCAGTTGTAATTCCCTAGCGACACGTACGTTCGCCAACCGGGAACCCTCGAAGAGTACTCGGTCGCTGTCCAGCCACCTTGCGTACCGAGTGGACCTGCGTAGCCAAGCGCTGATCACGCAACACAGCCCATGATCTTCTCTCCATCTAGACCACATCACTACTAACCACAACCGCATTCGCTCGTTTGCTCGATTTGTAAATATCATGATACCAAATGTAATACATATAAAAGTCGGCTCTTACTTACGCGGGACGAGAAGGCCAGGATGATTATTGTGAAGATCAAAAACTCAGTACGTTTGAGCGGGTAGAAACCCACACGGGTTCACGTTCAAGTGTTCAAACGTTCGATATTTCAATATTGAGCTGGGTCGGCGATGTGGGCTTTCGGCAGGCATGCGGCATTCATCGATGGTGACCTGCGGATACTAGTTGTCTTTTTTGTTCACACTCGGGATATGATGAGGTATGCCTCTCTATATCGCATTGAAGTAACGTCGAAGAAATACGGTCCACGAGATTCACTGTATGCTTCAGTCCCCTCTTCCTCCAATCAGCTTGATGACGTTCTCGTACACCGTGAACACGATGCCTCCGCTCATCTGCGGCGCAGAATAGAGATCAGCGTCATGATTCGCTAGCATGTGTGCGGCAAGAACGAGAGGAGGCACGTACCACCAGCCGTGCCAACCGAGGCGTTGTACCTGTCCAGAACCGCAGGATACCCTCCTCGGTGAAGATCCGGTACGCGCAGTGGAAGGAGTTCTTGTACGCCTGCCGCGCCTCCAAGCTCTGCATCCGCGTTTTGATGACGCTGCATGCATATAGCAGCCTGTCAGCGACATAAGCGGGAACGATCAGTGAGTTAGACGTACTCGAGGGGCATAGTGGTATAGACAGTGACGAGACCTGCTACCGCGCCGATTCCGAAGGTTACGAAACTCGAGACAGGTTGTCCTGGCGGGTTCCGACTTTGCACAAGCTGTTTCAACGTCGTATACGTCGTGAATCGCACCGCCGAGTTCGCGCCTAGTAATACTCTGTTCAATGAGAGCAACAACGCATGATCAAGCCTAATGTGTACCTTGTCGCATCATCTGAGAAATATGCGAGATGAGTCGAAAGTGAAACAAAATTCGCATGGTAGAACTTACCACAGGGAACAGACCGCGGTATATGCCACGCAGGCCTTCTTCTCGTACTATGCATGCCGTGCCGTGAATCAGACCACGGAATCGGGGGTTCGGACTTTTTGCGTCGTCGATGAGCTTTGTCCTGTGAGGGTAGTCAGATTCACGGGGCTCCTGACGAGGAAGGTAGGCGCAACAGACTCACTTGATGGTTTCTGAAGGCGTTACCGCGAACAGGGCCTCCATCATCCCTGCACCAAGACCGGCTGAGAGAAAGCAACAGAGGTCAGCAACGGCATCTGACGTGTCTCCGATAGCAGACATACCGAGCAGACTCCGTGGCGGGGATACTTTGCCCTCACCCACGCGCACGTCAGTCTCGCGTTCTAGGACAGCTCTGACCATAGAAATCAGGAACACACCTCAGCGTCTGCAAGGGCATGCTTGAAGTGATCGTACGAGACAAAACGCACTCCCGCCTTCACGGCGTTACCTGCGTACAACTGCCGTTTACAAAGCGATACCATCATCCAGGGGTCAGGGCACACGCACCAATAACGAGAGCCATGCATCCCGAGTAGAGCCCTATCACGCCCTTTGTTTGAAGCGTCGATTTGATGATGTTCAGTGGGCTTTCTCTCTGCGCAGGCCAATATGAGCGAACGGTGCGCTAGAGAGAAACTCAGGAAGTATGACCTTGCCGCTAAACTGCGACCGCGTTTTCACATATTCCGTAGGATACGTGATGAACCTGACAGGCCAGTGTATCAGTATACAAAGTACTCTCGGGTTTAGGAGTTGCTCGATACTCACGCTTCGACAGCGCCTGCGGTGGTACCCGCGATGAGGGAGTGAAGGGGCTTCTCTTTCTTCGACATGATGATGGTCGACTCTGGACGCGTAGACGGTGTTGTCCCTGATCCGTGTTACGCGCAGAAGCAGCCCAGCAGCGTGCAGCGAGTGTAGCCGGGAACAGGTGCGAGCCTGAGTCAAGGTCAAGGGTCGAAGTCGCGACCCCGGGAAGCGCCCGCGCGAATCCGGTAGGACGAATCAGGAAGGTATACGACACGCCCGCGTTTCCCTACTGCGGATCAGTGGGTACGTACTGTAGCTCTCACTAAGTTCTATTGAAATTATTCTATGTGCAACTCTATATTACATATATTTGAGCCCAATTCACGAGTTCATACCGTTACAACGATTGAGCTCTGTTATGCAGTACGCAGTTGCCGTTATCGGCGTCTGAGTCCCGCCATGCCAAGGGCGTAGTCCTTAGAGAATCGCTGAGGAGACAATGCGTGCTCAACAGTTCTCAGTACGGATATGTCGTCTTATGTTGTTAGCTACACACAGAGGTCTCCTATGTTTATGAGTTGCCAGCTGTAACAACAATGCCATTCATCAAGCGCCGGTTGCATTGCACGCTATGAGGTATAAGTAAGCCTTGGAGTACAGACACCTAACAAGCAGAGAATTTCACAAACCTGGAAGACCGAACTCGCTGGCAACATTGACGCATTTGTAGATCGGCGCAGTGCCGTTGGGCGGCGCGACTTTGATGCTATGGAAGCGGATGTTCGGGCACGGCACTGCGGGGCTGCACTCGATATCTACGACTACATGTGGCATAGAAGTGGTGAGCGCTACGACAGATTATGCAGAGGTAGAGGGATTAGCTCACTCGTGGGGCGCTGCGAGGTGCCGGTCCAGTCGCTGAACGTCAGGTTACTGAATTGTAGCTTCGATGGCGCGTCGCTCCTAATTTCGCAGAGCAGTGAGTGAAGTACTGTATAGGCAGCAGAGGCATCACTGACGAGCTCCCGCCGTTGGTTTGATAGACATGAATAGGGACTGTGACCTCATCGAGAGACACGTCCTTGGCGATCACATTAGAGACAAACCCTGTCGATGCAAGGTTGTTAAGCAGTGAGCTTGGGATGAGGTGCTGGTACAGACCTCCGCCACCTCCGCCACCTGTGGGAGGAGAACCGTGGACAGATCCAGTCCATGTCTTGAAGTATACGCCGGACCCCATGTTAGGCTGCACCTTCGGGTCCAGGCGGATCATCTAATCGAGAATGATACCAGGCCTCTCTTGGTCGGTCACATACTGAAGGAGCATACCTTAGCGTTCTCGATGACAAGGTTGTCCACAATGTCGGGCTAGACGCAGTTGAGTGTATGCCCCGGAGGAGTTGTCGGACAGACCCACCAGGTCGGCATATTGTCCTAAAGAGCCGACGGCAATGCCGTTGCCACCGCGGCAGGTGATGTCCTTCGCGAAGATGTTTGTCGAGTTCTGTAACATCATGATCAACACCTCGCATGGACACTGCATCTGGAGCTCTCATACTCCTTTGATTGCGAGGCAGTCATCTCCGCATGTGATCTGAGGGCGGGTGAGAAGATAACCTAATGCACGATAGACGACCTACGTCAAAGCGAAGCAGAGATACTCTGTCTGAACGATACGTATTGATGCCTGCGAGGCCTCAGAAAACCGCTAAGGTAGACTTGCTCGAGAGGACCGACATACCATCAGTGTTAGGCACGACGCTGGCGCAATTCCGAGTCAATATATGCCTAAGGAGCAGCTCAAGGAGCTCACTCACTTCTGACCTGCGTAGAGGGGGTCCTGGTTCGTCGCGTTGCAGTACATCCCATCATACACAACGTCCTTCGAGTCCGCGACGGCATTGCACCAGAACGGCTGTGCTTCAATTCTGAAGTCCTTGATCACGGCTCTCGTCACGTTTGACAAAGTGAGAGAGACAGGCCGACCGTCTCCGTCTGAACGCGAGCGGTTGCCGTAGAACGACCACCAGGTCTGGCCGTTGCCGTTGATCCCGCCGGCGCCGTGGGCGTCGACAACGAAGTCGTGCCCAGTGAGAACGAACCAGGACGCTTGGTTCTGGATGAAGATGACACGGTAGGTGTTGTTGGCATTCAACCAGTATTCAGGGTCGGCTTTGAACTGTTGGAGAATGTCAACAACGTGCCAAGGTTCAAGTGTCCGAGTAGCTGTACATTCAGGTAGCCGTGCATGTCGACTCGAGAGGACACGAGGTCCCAAGTCATCTTCCTGCGAATCGCTCAGCGTACAAATATAACAAGTCACGCCGCGAAGTACCTTGTTATGTTGTACTGTCCAGGACCGAAGACCGTCGTCCCGAAATGGCCACACCTGGCTATCGCAGCCTCGATCTAGGAGTCGTTCAGCGTCTGACAAAGGCGATACATGAAAGGCTCACTTGATCAGTGTCATCTCGACCGTGACCCAGAGGCCTCAGAGAGCACGTCTTCATCCCGCGCTCCTGCACTGCAGCGACGCAGGCGAGACTGGCCCAAAGCACCGCGCTAACCAGTACAGTAAACATCGCTCGCATCTTGTCCCACACCTTGCGGATAGGCAGCGGACCTAAGGTCGCCAAGGTCGTCATTTATGTCTTCTACGGCAGTCACGAGTCGATTGACGGCCCGGGAGATGCATACGTAGAAGAGGCGAGTTTGCGCGAAGCGGACAGGAATGTGGCGTCCGGTGACCGCGAGGGTTCGGACGACTGACCATCACGACGGGCATTACGGTGATCTCTTTTGCAAAAAATGCGGTAAAAACCCATTGCGCTAGGCTACCATGGTCACGTGCTTACGCCTTTTCAAAGGGCTTCAAAGAGGATCCAGAGAAACACGTTCGGAAGGTTACTATGGGCCGCGTTTTTTCATCGCGTCTTCTACCAACGAGATAACCGGAATGCCCGTCGTGCATGGAACTGACCCCTACTGACCCCCGGTCCTGACCAGGCGTGACGTCAACCCAGATGGGTTGCGTGATGTGGGCGTTTTGCCGCGGTCCTGGCCCGCGGACGAGCAGCGGCCTGGGCGTCTCAAGAGGTCCCGGTCTTCGCTAATCAGCTGAATCACAGTCAAGATGACTACGCTCCGCCTTGATACAAACCGTAAGCTGAGTTGAACGCAAGGCGACATACATACATCTGGCACCGTCTGACGTGTATCAGGGGCCAACAAAAGTGGACGAGGCTTCAACGTGAACGAGGAACAGCTGACGCCCTTCTCTTGATCTTGTTCCTTTCTTGTCCTCGCTCCTTGAGTCTCTGCGCCCTCCCTTCTAGCATAGCTAAGGAAAGCGAGGCGGCGGTGAGAAGTTATCGTAATTCGCCCTCGAGGAACGGGAAGACGAGCGGCCGCTTGTTCGTGTCTTTGTCCTTGCTGCGAAGGAATATCTCTTGTGAGGATGCGACCATGTCGCCTAGCTCGTGCGCGTGTACTCGCAGAGGGGAAGCATCTGAAGTCCGTCTCAGGCAAGGATATGGCAAACTAAAAGCCGGGAGTCAGGAAGCGGGTGGTAGTCCGATAGAACAGGACGACCTCGAGCAGGCTGGTGGAAAAGAGAAACGCTCCTCCGCGTCTTTAGCGCCAGCAAGCGTCGACACTCATCCTGTTCATGCCGCTCATGAGTAAACGTTCAAACAGCCCCAGCAGATAGTGCTCAGATACTCACTACTCTGGCAGAAGCCCGAGGATGCAGGTATCCCGCCTTTCACGAATGGCATCGCGACCCGTATTCCCTCCGGAGGCACCTCATCAGTAAAATGAGCTATGATGGAGATGCTCTTCCCAAACCAGTCACCCACCCTGGACAACTCCCAGACGTAGACGTACGTACGCGGGCCCACCGCCCGTTGTCTCGTCACCGTGCTCGTTCGCGTCCACGTCGTGATGCAATGTTGCGCCAGGCGCCGGAGAGCGGGACGTGCCATCGGCGAGATCAACCCGTTGACATTGCTGCGCGCTCGGGTCTTGCTCATGCTCACCTGGGTCCTGAATGTTGAACGGTGAAGGCCTCGAGGATCGATGTTATTGTTGTACGGGACGATGTGCCGGACACAGGTACCGGCGCGTCGAGCCTGCATATGCGCACACGCGCCTGCGATCAAGTCGCATGGCCCGCCGGAGTCGCGAGCAGGACCCGTCTCTCCCTCGGACAGACACCAAAGACGAGTGGCCATGGGCTGTCGGGGTCCCGCGATCGAGAACAACGAGGACCGCGACGGTGAGCTCAAGACCGCGGGGTCAGAGCCGGGAAGCCAGCCGCAAAGACGGAGCGAGTAGCCACCACTTGCCAATATCTCGTGGGTGGCAAGAGGTCGTACGTGTAGATACTGCACCACGGATGCGTCCACTTCGAGCACCTATACCCGGCCAGCCGCGCTCAGCGCTCACGGACAACCTCGATACTCGACGCTCGCGCACATTGGTTGCGACGTCCAGCGAATCCCCCCTCCGCCGGGGGGTATCCTCTTCCCATGATAACCCACGCCCCACGCGCACCACGGTCCATGCGCACGACATATGCACAACACGCAACATCGAGATCTCTACCGCACACATCATGATCGCTGCACCGACAAACATAGTACCCACAGCACGCCGAAGTTCCTTCTGGAATCCGCAAGACCAGTGCTGTCGCTGCACTGTCAGCGAAGAGCTGCGTTACGAGATCGCGCTCGCGGGCTCTGGATCTCGAGGCGCCGACGTTCAATGACAATAAGCACGGGCCGCCGCCGCCGATATCGATACCGGAGCTGGACTAGCACATGCCGTCGCGCTCCCAGGCCTGACCGTGAGCTGGTTGACCCAAGGGCCCGTTCGTTCGTGCAGTTCTAGCGGGGGTTCCGCTGGGCTGTGCAGATGCGCACCGCTGCAGAGCTGCGGAGAAAACGAGGTCAGCACTCGAGGCCCGACGACGAAGAAGAACGGAAGGAGGTACGGCTCACTTCACCAGCGGCGAGGCGAGCGCTGACTGGTGCGACATTGCACGTACTGTACGCGCCACCGGCCAGCCGGGCGCTTCGTCTTTATTGTCAACGCCCCCTCCCCTTCCCCTTCCCCTGAGCCCATCCCCGCGCGTGTCCTTGCAGCTCTGTCATGCACATGCGCGTATTGTTACCGTAGCCCTTCGAGATCGGGCGGGGACGCTAGGACAGGTACAGGGCCAGACGGGAGGCGCGAGAGACGAGACATAAAAACCTGCAAAGAAGGCCGACATGAGTCTTCCTCTCCCCAGTGAAGAACCGTACAGTTCCCGGCTACCACCTCGCCTCCCTTCCACACCTTCCAAGGGCGTCGCAGCTCGTCCCTGACCTCCTCATTATCCACGCATCCGCACCACATCAGCACGCACGACCACCTGCAATGGACGCGTTTTTCACCATCGCCACGCCCGTCCCCGTCGAGGAGCCCGCGAACGACGTCGAGGACGTGCTCATCGACGCTGACGCGATCGGCACCCCCGGGACGCACGGCTCGTGCGTCATCGCATGACCTCCCGTACCTCCATCCCACCATCCACGGATCCATGGTACGCGGGCGCTCCCTCCCCCCCCCCCCCGGTCGGAAGTGTGAAGCGCATTGAGCTGACCGAGGTTCAGATAAGCATACTCAT
>CCBP010000059.1:164061-196249 GCA_000765035.1 Trametes cinnabarina
GGTGGCGGTGAGCTACAGTAAGCGACCGTTCGTGTATGGTAGCGCGAGAACGACTTACGCCCGGGCTTGTACACCTTGCCCTTTCTGGATATGTCGTTCACGGTGTTGCCGTAGTGGCGCAGACCGAGGCTATGCGGAGCACCTGGGCGGTTGTCCACGATGTCCGGACTGTACTGGAGGAGTGACGTGCAGAGCTCGAGCGACTCAAGCGGGATGCTCTCGCGCGACTGCTCGAGGAAGGACACCAGGCTCTGAAGCTCGGCCGTGGGGATCATGCCGCTGTTGAGGAGCAGCTTGCGGAGTGCCCAGCGGGAGCTCCCGCCCTCACTCGCGCTCCAGGACTCGACGGAGGCGTGCGGCCAGGGTGGGGACTGATGGGGCAATTCCAGCGTGTCCAGGTAGAGGTATTCGAGCGTGTGGATACGCCCTGCCACGGTGAGCAGGGCATACAACGCCGGTTCGTCAAACTCGAAGGAGTCGAGCTTCAGGGCGCGCACTTCGGGAAGGCGCTCGCAGAGGGTCATGATCATTTCTATGACCAGAGCGAGCGGCGCAGGAGGAGGACCGCGTCCGGGGACTTCCGAGCTGTACGTCAAGGTGAGCTGGTCGTAGGTGGCTGCACGCTCGGGGTGGGCGGTCATGTCGTCGAGGAAGTGCTTGACATCAGGGGTCTCGAGACATCTCTCCGACGGCGATAAAGTGGCTTCCTCCCACGGGACAATGAGAGGGCGAGCGATGGTATGAAAGTGATGGCATACGAGAGAGCACTGTACAAGAGTCAGTTTGTCTCTTTGTAGAAACCCTATGATGTGTGCGACGACATCGAAGGGTAGTTGAGGTGGCATGGTAGTGTCTTGGATCCAGAGACTCCGAGGTCGTGGGGAGGACTTGGGGCTGCGGACTGACAACGGACGGCGGGTGAGAGATATATGATATAACTGAACGTACCCGTGTTCGAGGGTGCGTGAGCGAGTTCCTTGAGGTAGGTTACCTAAAAGAGACGTGGCGAGTCGCCGGTGGTATGCATGCAGCCGTGAGCACCACCTGCCACTTTGGGATGAGATTCTGACACACCACCGTGCGATGCCTGGTTTGGAACTTTGAACTTGACTAGTGACTCCGTCCGGGGTCCGCTGCAGGTAAGTGCTTGTACCCCGTCGCAGGGATGCCTTCCAGACAACTAATATTTGCAGGCTGCCCTTGTGTTTCACGCCGAGCGCACTCAATTCTGTTCTGCGCGACCCTTCTCTTGTTCGCTATCGATCTCGGTCCGGTAAGAGCCTTTCATTCTCAGGCAACCACGCACTCACCGAGTCACCGCTGATCCCAAGAAGTTGCCCTTTCCTCTGATCGCTATCAATCATAGTACGGTGAGCGGCTTTGTGTTTCAGCCGACGGCGACCACGCACTGACTCTTGACCGGTCTGACCCCAGAAGCTGCGCGGTCCTTGTCTAGACTGCCTGTCATCTGCCCACCTCTCCTCCCATCGATATCGATCCCACCAGGCCTCCCTCCTTCCTCGCGATCATGGGTTCCTCGACCACCCCATATAAGCGTCAGTATGACCATCAGTCATCTATGCTCAGCGCCCTCTCTGTCTTCGTTCACCGCATCCTCCGTTACCCCATGGCCGACAACCAGCCCACCCTCACTTCCATCCTGCACAAGGAGCCTGGTACCGTTATACACGTCACCCGACTCACCGACGCCCTGAAACTAGCATACGAGCAGGCCGTGCGAAACCATGGGTTTTCCCCCGACCGCGCCCGCGTCTGTCAGCTCAGCTTCATGAAGGAACGCCTCCAGTCACAACATGAGTATATCCTGGCCTACGTCACCATCGACGGTCAGCCATGGGCTGAAGGCGCCAGCGTCCGCCTAGGCATCATCAGGTGCGAACGCACCGTCGATTCCGAGCTCGTCACGCCCAAGACCCACGCCAAGGCTGTCTCCTCCAACACCGAGAGCAGCAGCAAGGTGTCGGGGACTTCTTCGCCCTCATCCCAGGGTACCTACATCGCCGCAGCGGACCAGTTCATCCTCTTCGACCCCACCGGCATCGTCAAGACAACCGACGTGTGCCTCTCCACCAGCCGCATCTCTAAGCCAAATGACGTGTGCCTCTACGAGCACCGCTTCCAAACCCCCGCTCCTGCTCCTCCCTGCCTCCTTGACCCAGCGCAGATCCCCGTGCTCCAATTCAGCCCTCCCGAGACGTGCCCTGTGCGCTCCCGAGAGGACACGTCCCCGCCCAGCCTGTACGACCTCGCCGCTGCCGCCCTCGCTCTCAATACCTTCGCTCCTCAGTACGTCCTCTTGCGCACCCAGTGCTACTGGTTCGCGGCGATGTTCTTCTACCTCCTCGGAGGTAACCGCGCTGCCGACGATAAGCCGAAGGGCACCATCCCCGACGACCTCGTCTTCCATGGGACCAAGAAGGACGTCACCGCGAAGGAGGTCAAAGAAGGCACCTTCTACAAGCTCCTCACCTTGGTGACCGAGGCCGACGTTAAGAAAGCATACGACACGCTTCACGAGGCCTTTGATGGCGAGCTGACGAGGCTGTACGGGACGCTCCGTTGCGCGGTGGAAGGTGTGCTGCAGCAGCAGCGTGACCTCGAGCAGGCCCGCGAGGAGGCCATCAAGGAGAAGGATCGTGCGGATCGTGCCATCAAGCAGGCCCGCGAGGAGGCCATCAAGCAGAAGGATCGTGCAGATCGCGCCATCGAGCAGGCCATCGAGCAAAAGGATCTTGCGGATCGTGCCCTCAAGGAGGCTACCGAGCAGAAGGATCGTGCACAGCGTGCCCTCGCACAGAAGGACCTTCTCCTTGCTCAACAGGCTGCACAGCTTGAGGCCCTTCGCCTGCAGTCACCATCTCAGGCTGGGCAACCCGGCCCATCCCGTGCCCCTCAAGCGTAATGACCATTGCCCATCATCTCCCATCGTTTCGATGCTCGCGCCACTTGCTTTCTCAAATAGCCATGCTTTGTTTCAGGCCTACGACCCCCTATCTGCTCTCCCCCTTCTCGTCATCGTCGAAATGGTTGCTCGTTGCTCGTTTGTGTCAGTGCTGTACAGTTGTCGCTTTGTAAGACAGTGCGCGTCGCTTTGAATGTCCGTATTTTGCCAATCCCATACGTCTGTTTCTCGGACTGCGGCACGGTAGCTGTCGGATCTCGCCTCGTCGCACTGCCCGCCGCCCGTCGCATGACGCGTTGCGCATCGAGAGTTCGCTCTGCAAGTACAGTATTCCGCCTCAACGGTACTACATAGCAGAACCGGCACACGACTGGTGTCCCAAGCGCAATCACGGCGACCACTACGGCTCTTCGATCCTCCATGGATGGCGCTCCCGCCCGAGACATCCAGAAATCTGTATAGTGGGACGTCCCAGTACATACTCTCTCACTTCGCCGCGTAGGATTACCAAAGGCTCGCGGCGCCTCTTGCGCGACCAGATGCCCAGCAGAGGATATGCGGACATGGGATGCGTTCGCCGGCGTCGTCCAGACCCGCCACCAGCGTAGGAACAACACCGACGAGCATGCGCGCGCATCGCAGAGGCCGAGGGAGAAATAGTCGAAGTGAATTACGATACAAGCAAGGACGAAATAAGCGAAGGTGAGGTACGTCGCAATACGCAAGACCCCATTGGGTTCGCAGTTGGAGTCGCGCTGCTGTAACAAAAGCGGCAGAGACAGAAACAAGCAATACCCCAGCGACGGTGTACCACCGTGAACCCGCCACCACCGCGAACCGACCAAAGCCACCGTGCAAGCCCGAGGGACGACCGTGGTGGAGAATATGGTGTGGTGTGGGACGCTGGGCGTCTTCGTGCAGTATTTAGCTCCTCGGGTTATCTCAGTAAGGCAGACTGCACCAGATGTGGAGTTGGATACAAAGCTCGAGAAATTGAGTGCAGGATGGGGACGGTGGCGGTCTACTTGTTCTTCGTCGCCCTATAGAAGCGTAGTGGGAATATCAGCTGAAGCATGTTGTGGGTGGGTACGAAGCCGCTACGCACTTGTACGTGAACCGTTTTCGCGTGATGGCGAACTCGCCCAGCTTGTGCCCGACCATGTCCTGCGTTACTGTTACGGGAATGTAGTCCTTGCCATTGTGAACCATAAAGCGAAGCCTAAAGAAAGCACCAAGTGGTTCGTTATCTTGCATGTTATACCAAAGACGGCAGGAGAGGAGCGCACCCGATGAAATTGGGGAGGATGGTACACGAGCGAGCCTGAGTCTTGATGGGGATGTTGTTCTCCAAGGCCTGACGGAGGTTCGGGAACGCGACAAAGAAGGGTCCTAAGAGATGAGAGATTAAATGACTGAGATGCGATATGAACGCGGGGGACTGACCCTTCCAGGCTGAGCGGCCGCCCTGGACGACGGCGGTAGGCAACATCGTTGGCGACTGTGTGGGCGCCTGTCCTGCGTGCGGAGGAGATTCCAGTCACAGATCACGGGGGTCAGAGTGTGACATACAGTCACGGACCGGACCAGCTCGTCCGGCTTCTGCGGTCGTCTCCTGCACCAATACTGCCGCTACGACCTCTCTCGCCCCACTCCTCCTTCTCCTCGTCGCCTTTCTCTCGTCTTCCATGACCTCCTCCTTTCCCCCTCAGCTTGCACTCCGCAGCTCAAGTTCATAATCGTCCGCACATCCTCTGAGCTCCTCTTCAAGTAACGCTACCACCGCCTTAGCCAGAATACCAGAGCGCCGTTCACGCGGACCTTCGTCTCTAGCACATCCCACCGTGCTCGCCGTGCACACCCCTGCTCGAGCCATGAACGCATCCCACTTCGCGCGCGTACTCTACTCGCATACCTCTCTCTCTGTCTCGCACGCGAGCAGACTCACCACGACCGTGCTGTACTCCGTATAACCCATCAGACAACGCACAGGGCGTTCCCATCATATTCTACGCTGAGTTAACGACTCCCCGCTCATCGTCTCGCCGGCGGGGGACATCACATATAGCGCTCGGGCGCCGCGGCGGCTGCCTCCGGACTCGTCGTCTGTGGGCGCAGCACGGGAGAGTCTACAGGCCGTGGCATTATCACGCGAGGCGCGAGCGTCCGTGCGTACATACATTGTACGGAGCTACGCTGTACAGTATCTTAGAACTTGCCCGTCGCGCGATGCACTGACAAGTGTCGAGGACGAGGAGAGGGCAGCGAGAAGCGAGGGCGTCGTCGCAGATCCCCGCCGTCCTATACAGGATGAGTGTTCACCAAGTACGATGCGTACTGTACAAGAAATACAAGCAGCCGTCGTCGACATAAGTCCATTCGGTCCGTAGGTCGTAACATAACGGGGATCGCTCAAGCCAGGGAGCCGCCTGCGTCTCGCTGGAGTAGCCCCGCTCCGACTCGTCGTATCCCTACAACTACTGTATGTTCATCTACTGTACACTGCCCCTCCACCTCCACTTCGTCCGGGGCTCTTCCTGCTCGCTGGCTTGATGCTGCGGTGCTCATGAAGAGGAACAGGGTACTAAAAGGAAGGAAGGAAGGAGGGAGGGAGGGAGGGAGACGCTGGGGTATGTAATATACAGTGTGCGCTGGTCGATGCGCGAAAAATGGGGCATGATACACGTGTGCTGCTGTGCTGCTGTGTCGATCCTGGGAGTCCGGAAGGCAAGTAAACAGAAAACGAGGAAAGAGAGAGAGGGAGCGTCTGGGAAAGGGAGCCGGCGTCGCTGGTGACGGGCATGCGACAAGGAGACAAAAAAGAAAGAAAGAAAAAAAGGGAAGATGAGGAAAGGGGAATAACGAGCGTGCGGGCGGGTATTGATTGCGCTGATTTGAAAAACAGTCGCGTTACGACGCGGAGGACGGAGGTGCGGATGTCGCTGTTACGGGTGATGATAGTCGCTGGTGGGTGATGGGTGGTAGGCCAAGGCATGGTGTTTCGCGAGAGGGAATGGCGAGACTGGGAGGGTGGTCCCGCGAATATAAGGTGTGCGGTAGGATGCGTGTTGGGGTCGTCGTGGGGTAAGTCTCTATAAGACTGTTCCTAGTGCGCTCTGTCTGGATTACAAGTCAGCGAACATCCCACATTGCGTCATTGTAGAGATGCGTACCTCTTCAAGAGAAGGCGAGCATGTAGTGCGGCACGGAGTCGCGCTCATGCGATAACACACGAGCCGTGTGTACCGGGCGTCCCGATACGATCCTGGTCGGCGAAGAGGATGTCCGTACTATCCGAAGAGGACGCAGGGTCCTCAGTGGGCACGGGCGGCGCGATGACGAAGAACACGTCCATGGCAAGTAGCTTCCAGCAAAAGTAGTCGAAGGTTCTCTCGAAGCGGCAGGAGAGCGAAGCGCAGTACGCTTGCTCGAAGTGTAGTAGTGGCGGGAGGGTAGGGCTCGGATGGCGAGTTCACTGTGACGTTCCCCTCCGAGCCCCGCCAGAGATGCTTTATGCCAGGTTGGAGACGCGGGTTATTCGAGCGCAGTGGGCAGACGAGAGTTCGGTAGGCACAGATGACGACCGATGACAATAGCCTGGGAACCACGCGTCCTCTGGACATTGCTCGTTCGCGCTGCGCACGCGCGTCCGGCGTCGCCGCGACATTGCATCCTAGCCGGTTACTCGTCGCTACCACGGGCAATTGTACGTCGTCTATCGATGCTGTTCGCCTCCCGACCGCCGCAGGGTTGCAACATCACCTCCTCTGCTCGCGCGTCACTCCATGCAAAAGCATCACCTGCTCGCGATAGTCGGTAAAGGTAAGTTCGCCGTGCATCTGGAGCAGATATAGATAGCAATGTACAATACGTACCTCATCCATCTCTCCCTATTATGAAGGACAGGCTTACGCTGAGAGAGCGCTCCCTCCTCTTTTGTGTTGCACCAGCCCGTGGCTGATTCGTGGAAGACGCTGTCGTGGGCCGGAGCGCATGATGGGGGAAAGTGTGAGCCGGGAGGTCATGCTCTACTGCCGATATCGGGCCCCCAACGTAATCTCAGCTCCGAGGCTTTCGCATGCGCCCACAGAGCGAGCTTAGATGAACGCCGTCGAAGATGCCGTCGGCTCGAGTTTTCCCGTGCAGAGACAAAAAGAAAGAAGCGCTCGAGGGAAAGTGGGCGAACACTACCCCTTCCTTTTAGGGAAATCTCTTATTGTGAAGGACCAAAGTCAGCTCCAGATATCATCGTTGCTTTGGCGGAGTAGCTCCCCCGGATGGAGTCATCGTCATTGACCACTAGATTATCGGATAAGCTGCCGGCTGAGGCGAGATCCGGGAGCGGCTCGCAAGGACCAGGTCCGAAAGGCCGCAGTGTCAGGTCCGAGCTTTCTGGACGATCGACACAGAATACTGTTGTGACCCCGGACTTCGCGAGCGCTTCAAATTCACGCATGTACTTTAGCTTCCTCCTTGCGGTTCCCCTTCATACCTTCGTAGATGGACGTCCGTAGGCTGCCTGTACTCAGGAGAGCAAAAACTTCAATCAAAGATCAAATCATCCAGTCTAGGTGTGTATCACCCCAGAGTTCGCGCACCCATGTTGGGGAGTGCCTCGGCTGAGTATCTCTCCTTTGGATTTCTATCTCATGCCAACAAATGTATGGACGTGCTGTTCCAATGCCTCTGAGACATATCATCAGGGTTCGAGGAGGAAAAACCTGATATCTGACTAGACAAAAAGTGCTTCAAGCAAAATACTTCCTGTTGCGCCTGCTTCAACCTGCCGTAACACTACACATTCTGTCTTTTTTCCCTACAAAGTTTCGGGAACAGTACAGATGATCTCCTAGAATGCGTACACTGGTAATTTGCTGTTGAAATCAGCTTGCAGCAAGCTCTAGCCAGCTGCATGTGGGACGCGCGAACTCTGGGTTCGTCTAAGCGCTGGTCGCGAACTCTAGGGTCACAACAGTAACGCAAGGGCCGACACCGTATAGTTCCGAGAAATGAAGCCTATCTCGCTCAGGATGATGACCTAGTGCCATGATGGCCCCGCGGTTAGGAGTCACAATGTACCGAACGTTCGCACATGGCACAAACGAGGCCCCTCATCTCCTATCGCAGGAAAAAGGCTTGAATGCTTGAAGTAAATCCTCCGGTGCATAGCATTGGGCCGACGGAAGACGAATAAGACATCGACCACAATCGTCAACAAAGATTAAAATGCAATGCGATAACACCGTGACGTCTCTTGCGGTCCGTCTACTTACCAGGTAGTGGACGCAGATTGTGGTAGAGCCCACGTGAAGCAGCCAAAGCTAACTCTACATACATAGATACGTGCAGATTCCTCGCGGCGCAAGCAATATACACTTTCCGAGGGTGGTTTCTCTCTGCGTCCATCTCCGGTAAGGATCTGAGAGAACACAGCGCTGCGAGAACGATGTCGAGCAAAGGAATCACTCGACAGCGCTTTCGCACTTGCTCACTCAACCAAAATGGACTCTTCCTCCATGGATCCGGCGACATCGTCCAGTATGTCCCTATCGTGTACTCACCCAACAAGCACGTTCAGTGCTCAGCATGCATCTACTCGATAAAAGTTTGACTCTTCCCAGCTCGTACAGTAATCAGTTCTTGACGGCGCACATTGGTCCTGTCGTGAACGTGGTGGTTCTATTCAGCATAGGTCACGATGGTAGAGACTCGGACTTGCTGTGGAGGTCTCAGGTGATATACTGGCCCATACGGGATAACCTGGTCTATCGGAAGCGTCCACGTCAACGAAAAGCGGAGAGTATTCTATGCAGTACCTCAACTTTTGATGTAGGGGGAAGTTGAGCCAGGTTGTGGTAACTGGATGTATGGTACCGTGCACGGTGACCGCTGGTGGATGGAGTCGTTGAGGCCGCACTGACTTTGGGCGCTACACCTTGCTACTCCGCCATGGCAAATGCCGAGTGATGGTCGAGGCAATCTCAAGAGAAACTTACGACCACACCTCTGGTATGATCCCCAGGCTCAAGTGTATTCTGCGACTGCATCGTGAACCCTTTCGCTTGATATAGCATCTCACCTCTTTTTGTCAGAGTAAAAGGTCGGGAGGAAGCTGCGCATAGGCCGTCCCAGGTCTGAAAGGGCGCGAAAGCAACTATCTCCAGTGCAACGCAAGGTGTCAGTGCAACTCCGAGGATATGGTCGAATGACTTCGGGGGTCCTTGCCTAGCACTCGAGAAAGTGCACTCGCCAATACTGCGGTTGCCAATCTTGGCCGACGGTGCTATCGCGCAACCCACGATCAATGTTTGGCGTGCATTTGCCTCCGCGCCGACTCACAGCAGAAGCCCTATCAATCAATCGCAAGCTATTTGCCCACGCACAGTGCCACATCGCATGGTCGCGCGTCTTGTGGCAAAAGAGCCGTCCCCGAGTTCTTCGGCGAGGCAAACGGAAGAGATGCCGGCACAAGGCATTGATGCGCCTTGACAAAAAGACGGTAAAGCGCCCGTGCTGGAAAAGACCTCGAGTCCGATTTCGCATACGCAGTCCCCCGGTCAAAGCGTCCGGACCTTGTACGCACGTCCAATTAGGTTGAATATACCCTGCCGTTGCGTGAGTGCATCCGCCCGATCCTGCTTATTGTGTTTGCGCCATAGACCACGGCTCCCTGGTGGGACTTTCTGGATCCTGTCAACGTTGTCTGCGCAAGGCCGGTTTTCTTCCGCTAGGGCAACGCATAAATACCGGGGAGCATCGTTCACGGAGGACCAGCGAATTCGCATTCGAAGCAGCGCAACCAGCCAAGCCCCCCTCGCTTGACCACCGTCCCATCCTTCTCCGTGCAATGGACGCCTTCTTCACCATCGCTCCCGCCGTTCCCGAGACCGTCGAGGACCAGCCACTCGAGACCATCCTCGTCGAGACCGACAGGCTAGGTACCGCCGGGACCCATGGTACCTGCATCATTGCCTGAGCAAGGCAGCAGCTCGGTGAGTTCTGTTATTTCTGAGTCACCTGTAGGAATGCTCACCTTCTGCGACGCCATCCAGTGCCGACCACAACCGTACCACCGCACTCGAGCAGCCTCGCGCTCCCTTACCTTCTTCTCGCGTTTACGCGACACCATCCTTGCGTTATTTTTGGCGCTAAGTTATAACCTTCGTTATTCTTCGGTCCATCGTGATTGTTGGAGATTTGGACCTTTCCCGGGTGGGGGAGCTAGCGAGTAGCTACTTCTCTTGCACTTTTCCGGCATTGTATTGATAGATTGTAGAACATCGCGATTCCACCACTAGAATGACTAATGGTCGACCAATCAAAGGAGTGAGATGCTTGGTACGTACTTGAGGAATTTTTAACTTGAGGAATGTTCAAAATCATCCTGAGGATGGTTGTCGTCAGCCCTTTTGTGTGCGCGCGTCCCACGCACCTCAAACTTCGATACTGACAATGCTCATGTATTAAAATATCCTCTCGGAGAGCTGCCAGTGGCAGATATCCCGGCGTGAGACGACGGCGAGACGTAAGATGCCGCTGATCACACACCCCCTTTTTCAGTTCGCTTCGTCCCGTTTGACCTTGTAACCCGTAGGTAGATGGCTTTGGAGGCTCGGGTGCACACCCTGGTGTCGGGGATGGGGGAGTTAGTGCAATCACCGTCTGATGGGCGGCAGCCTGAGGCTTACTATATCCCATTCCCTTGCCTTTAAGTTCAATGGCCGGGCACCAGGACTGCTCCTGGGTGTGTTGTCCGTTGATTTTTTTTTTCGCCATAGCTTACTCCCTTGGTCATAACTCCCCCTTCCACCCTCCTCCTCATGTTCAGTTAATCCCATTGAAGTACGGTTTCCTACGGACAACTACTTAGTAGCGCTACGCCTACCATACGGCCCCGCCCTCGAGGGCAATAAATGAGGATCCAAACAAACAAACTCGGAGGAACGTCCGCGTGAAGGGAATAGCAATGTGTAGAGAGGGAGGGTGCACTGGAGGAAACAACCTGAAAGCATGCAACGCCTGGCAGACGATAAGTCACCAATGTCAACAACAACATGTCCCTCAGATTACAAGAGAGAGGACCAAAGCAGCCAGGCTAAGTACGGAGGCACCAATCCCCGTCTGCAAATCCCCCAGCGCGTCGTTCGCGGCCTGGCCCGTCGAGGTCGGAGAGGTCGGAGAGGTACCACTCCCGTTGCTGGTACTTTGACCCTCGGTCACAGTGGGCAGAGTCCCCGACCCTGACACAGAGCCACCTGAGGATCCGCCGGCAGAAATGGTGGCCGCGCCCGCTCCGCCCGTACCATCTGTGACAGTCACGGTCGGTCCCGCGTTGGTGCTCGTCGCAGTAAGGGTAGCAGGGACGCCACCGAACTGTACCGCAAACCCACTCGCGGTCTCCGTCTCGGTGTCCGTTGTGGTCTCGCCTTGGATGTGGCCCGCCATGGTGCATACGGCGATACCGCCGCTAATGCCGCAGTCTTCCGTCAAGGCGACGCTAATCATTGGGTCCGCTTCCACGAAGTGCGCATCGGTCGGCCCCTCGACAAGAGTAGCTGTAGAAGGTGGTAAGTAAATCGCATGGGTAGGCAAGGCTTTCGTAGGTACTTACCAGAAGCGAAGACCATCCCACCGTCTTCTGTGAAGGTCCCGCTTGGAACACCTGGGCCGATACGCCACGTAGTGTGCCCGCTTGCGTCGACGCCTTCGATATCAGCGGTGACCGCCTGAGGGTCGAATCCCGGGATGTACAGCGTCGTGACGTCCGCAGTCGCGTCTACAATGTAGAAAAACCGTCAGCGCGCAGAACGGCAGGCACATATTCATGACACGAAGCTGAATGAGTCCGATACTCACAACGCGCGCTGAGCGTCGCGAGGAAGGATGCGATGATGATCTTCTTCATCGTCTTCGAGGCTTGAGAAGTTATAGTGGGTAATGACGGGGAGCGAAGAAAGAGGGGAAGAGCTTGGGGCTTGAGACTTGACGGCCGCCTGTATTCCAGTATCTGGTCTGTACACTCGCGAAGTGCGGGAGCATGCGAACCCGAACCGTCGCGTACAAGGTCAACATATAAAAGCCTCTCATGGGCGCTTCACTTTCATACGTTATGGCGTGGCTGCCCATCAACATGACTGCAAGGACAACGCTGAGCGGCAGCGCCCGCAGTGATGTGCGGAAGCCATCCTCACTGCGCCGAGACACTGTCCGAGATTATGCGGATCGCGTGTTATAGATTCCTTCAAGGAGAGACGGTGCCCTGTGTGCTGGGCGTGTATATACAGCAGTGAACAAAGAGAGACTTGAGTAGGATGGCGATACTGATACAAAGATGGGATGACGTGGATGTCGACAGCTATGTGAGCAGGCTGTTAGGGATACAAAGCAGGGACAGCGATCGAGCACAAAGATTCAGTGGGTATCAGTCTTCTCTGTATGGACGGTGATGAGGATCGAACCCCGGCATTCCTCGTCTAAGGAGGAAACCGGGCATATGGATGGTGGAGAGAACGGGCGATGGAAGGCGGGTATTGATGGCGCTGCGTTGCCGACGACCAGCGAAGGGGTGGGCGGCCGACTTGGGGGATGCTCGTCCGAAATGACGATGCGATGTTCAGCTTGGGTATCTTCTGACGAAGGCCGAACATCGGGACTGAGCGGACTGAGAGCGAACTCTTGTCCAAACGGCGACAGGTGACTGTCGTCGGAGCTGAAGGATGTGTTGGTGAATGTGGGGGATATACCGGCCTTCTCAAGGTCGATGTCGTGGAGGCTCCCACCGGAGGTAGCGAAAGAGTCCAGGTTATTGTAGTGGACTGGTTTGGGAAGGCTGTAGGGCGGAAGCACGTCATGATCGATGGTATGGGTGTTGTTGCTTGCCCGTACAAAGCTGGAGAAGTTGTCAGTGGTTGTAGGGAACATGAACAACGAAGGCAAACCTGAATATTTTCTGCTTGACGGCGGATGGTTCAGGCTTTGAGAAGCCCAACTTCTTGGCGATCGACCAAAATAACGCGCTGTAGTGCTTACGAGCCTCCTCCGCAAATCCAAAGAGCGCAAAGAAGATCAAGGCACAGCAAGGGAATATCCAGCGCCCGAGTTCCGCAGAGACCACGAAGGCGCGATTCGTCCTCCATAGAATCGAAGGAATCTGCTCAACATGGGAGAAATTGTAATGCGTGTTCGCCCACGAAACCCAGGGAGACATTGTGACGCCATCGTTGTTGATGTACATATTGAGGACGGTGAGAGGCACATTGCAGGCCATGTCAATGCTGGCCAAGAGGAGAAGCCGGAAGTACCGGCTCAAAGTCATCGAAGATGACTTGCAGACGACATCTCGAAACTGCATGCGTCTCACCCAGAAGGCACGCAGAGTTAGGGCTACGCAAGGCGTAGTCGTCAGCATGGTTCCCGCTTCAGAATTAACGCATCCGCGTACCCGAGTACACGAAGGAGACGCATCCTAGCAGAGGCGGCCACATATAAACCAGAGGATATGCAAGGGGTGTGTTAAAGATGGTTGGCACGCAGCCAATATCGCCAAGGATGTTGAAGCGATGACCTAAATGCGTTGAATGATCTAGGGCCACAACGACAGCATCGTGCTTGCTCACCCTGCACTACATAGTCTGCAACAGGACATGAGCTCGGCCGGCGGCAGTGAGAGTAATAGATGGGGACTTACGAAGTAACATCACAACAACTGGAATTCCAACCCCAATCGTAACGTCTATGTATATAGCTCTGCGACGCTATGCGATATCTCAGCACATGCAAAACCAGCAGTCGCAGGAACAACTTACCTCGCGAGCAGAGACGGTGACATAGCTTGTCGAGGCGATCGTGTACAACCGGCGACTGATGCACGCGGATGCAGCAGGAATGCCTACGCCTGCGCCAACTATAAATTTCGTAGCTATGAACATGGCGTTAGCATCAAGCTTATGGCAACATTGATTCTGCACGTATGAATGCGAAGAAGAGGGTCTTTACTTACAAATATCGCACCAGATGGGTGCTTTATTTATCGCATTGTCGTGCCAGAAGATGGAGTCTACGAACTGAATGAGACTGGCCAACGAAGCCCATACCATGAAAATGCATGTGCCGGCATTCCAAGCCTGCAGATGCCATGGGAAGGGCACCAGAGCAAGGATAAAGCCGAGGAAGGCGAAGATAGGAAAGAGGGGATAGGTAGGGTCGGCCATCGCGCGCGAGTGGGGAGGCTCTGAGGAAGTCGGTAATCATCCCTCTCTGGCTGCCCGAGCTGTTTTATCGCGCATGTCGCCTTTCGTTGGACAATGGCCTTTGTGGACAATGGAACACGCGCGTTCGCGTCCGACCATCGACGCGTTCCTCGCGCCTCGGCGCCTATGATGTTTACTACTGCTTATAGATGAATAGACGCCAAGCCAGTAGTGTGCCACGCCCTGCTGCCTGCTCTCTGCTCGATTAATATTGCGGGTGGTCTTGCAATGAACTGAAGCTGAAACCTTGTTTACATTGGAGAAAATTCATGATTCTGCGGCGCCTACAAAGCCAAACTTCCTATTGTTCGCCCGAACTGCCATCTCCCAAACCCCAACGCAACTTAACCCAATCATAGCGGCGTGGAATCAAGCAGCATAAGCAACTGCCAGAATGATGGAACAATGGCACACTAGTCTTCGAGACCTTTGGCTGATGATCGCCGACGCGCTGCGACGCGAGCCTCCGAATAGGCTAGCCCCCAGCCGCATCTTTTGCAAAAGGCGGGTGCAGTGTGACTTCGTGTGTAGCAAATAGGAGCGGTTGAGCTTGCGCGCTGTCAGCTACATACAGTCGTGGTTGTGCGATCTAGCACTTCAACCTGCGGCCTGTACTCCTGGGATTGATTGGTCACCATATGAAACCCACTCAGGCGTGCATCGATGCTTCGTGTAATGCAGATGGCTCGAGCAAAGGATATGTGTTCGAGGCGACCCGGAGTATGGAAGTATATACTAGTATTGGGGTCACTGCCAGCCTGCTTCAAGTGGTTTGAGGGCCCAGATACTGTATAGGTACAATGAGATGTTTCGATCACGTGGAAATAATTTCGTCTTTTGGACAACCAGAGTGAGTCGACGACGAGAGCAAAGCTGGTGGCACTAGTACAGGTAGCCGACTGGCTGTCTGTTACGGGCGGGCGCCCGAGACCGCCGCGAGGACGCAAGAACGAAGGTGAATTCGAGGTGTCGAGGACTAAGGCACAACGAGAGGGCGGCACGACGCGAGCGACCGCGCGCGAGGAGGTCGTGTTGGTTCATCAAAGAGAGCGAGGCGTACAGCAGCGCGTGGGTAACAATCCGAATCCGGGTGTCACGTGGGACGTGGCCATAACACTGTCTCAGTGTCTGGCAGAAACACCATTCGCGCAGTGTGACTGAACGTGCATACAGGTGCATACTTGTGACGTGTCGCTCGCAGGGAAGTGGCACTGGCAGGGACAACGTCACTGTGAAGGTCGACAGTTCAACAACTCACGACCACCATTTAGCCTCAAAGTACACTGCTTACTCTTGGAGAAACCAGCTTGCACGATTCACAGCAGCGTTTGGCCGTTATCTTGTTCTCCCTACCCTATGTCTAGTGAGCCTGCACTTAATGGTACGCCGCGCGTTCAAGCTAGTCGCGGTCTGGGCAGGAGAGCGACCTCTGTGCTCTGATATCTTGTGAAACAAGTCTCCTGGACTGTGTATGGCTCATGATATTTCAGCGTAAGCACGTCGATATGCTGATCATCGTTGAGTAACACTACTTTGTCCGCGTGCCATCGTCAATCAGGACGTATCAAGGAGCAATCAAGACCATGAGGTAAGTGAACGACGAGAGTTGGACTCAGTCAATAAAACGACATTCTTTTAAGGAGTGAGGAAGTTCGACGCGATGCTAAGAGGTATGTTACATGGTAATAGTGCGTCTAGCGTGCGACGCGAGAAGAGAATGGTGGGCGAATTGGCGCGGTCAATCAAGGGCAAGGTGAAAGCCGACAAATATCAAGCACAGGTCAAAGTATTGATACAGGAACATAGATAAACTAAAATTCCTGGTGAGTCGACGTGATCTGCATGGGTGAGTCAATTTTACGACTCACTATTACAGGATTTGGATTCGCCAACAATATATTGGGCATCATCGATGGGCGTGGCCGATGTAACAACATCGATACATGGAAGTCGAGCGACAACTGGGCGCACAAATACGGTCACACATTGCTGCACGCTGCAGCTAAGGACTGAATGCACGTACGTCTAGTGATTGGTCCGTTTCCGAGGGTCCATGGCTGATACATACGATATAAGTTATGCGATGTACGGGATACTGCCTTGCAGCGTGAAGTCAATACGAGAACGGCCTTCATGGCGAGGTAAAACTGCTTACCATATCGCTCACGCGATGATGCAGTAGACTCCAGCGCGCGAAGGACTATCCTCATCAACGGGAACGCCTTCAGTGGGAGCTGACCCTCCCTCCTCGAGGGGAACGCTGATGATGAGACCGAAGTCGTCATTGAGGTTATCAGGGCGTCGAGGTTGCATTTGAGTGAGTGTGTACGAGCGGGGATGGTATGAGCTGGTAGCGAGTGCGGACAGGGTTTCAGAGGTAGGTGGAGCTTTGTGTGCGAGAAGTGTTGGTGAAGGAGGTAAGGGACTCGGAGAGTGAACGGCACTCGTGCTAAATGTGTTGACCTGCTCAGGAGCGGAGCGCTATTGTCCGGTGGCCGGTGAGTGCTGCAAATATTTGGTGCCCTTTTCTCTGAGACAATGTGCGACTTGCACGATCGCGAGTGCGTCCTCTCGCGCTCACGGGGTGTGCGAAGTAAGAGAGATCCGACGCCGGGCAGAAGGCCCCCCGGGTCGCCTACCGCAAGCTCCCTCGGGTAGTGACACCCTGTGACAAGCCTATCTCTCTATCTCTGCCGATTTATTGTGACAGTGTGACGGGTTTGCTTGAAGTTGACAGTGTTCGTTCCGTCATTTGCTCTATCGAAAGCAGAGACACGTTGTTATTGGATGTGGTCACATCTACAGTGTGCAAGTGGTAACCAGCTGCAGCTTCGGCATGAACCCAGAAAGTGGGGTGCAAGATAGCCGGTCGCCTAAAAGGCGTGTTTGATCTTCCAGGTCACGCGAGTGAGGATGGCATGTGGCCCGAATATTCAACAATCCTGCGAGTAACTTCCAATTAATTATGCACACGGGTTTCCTTACATGCGGAAAGCGCAGAGCATTGTTCGAATCACGATGTGTCTTGAGGACGTACAGTGACTGACGGTAGAACAATGGCCTCTGCACTCAGAGCGCGATAACCCACACAGACATATTGACTTCCACATTTGGATCCGTGCCTGGAGGACAATCAGGCCTCCTTGGCAGACATACTCAATGATGTGAGCCACTCGGGTTTCGTGCGTTTGTGCCGTCGTGCGTACGGTCATTCCTGTGAGTGACCGGGCGGTTGAGTTTACATGTCATGCGCTTGTCCAAATTGTGCGCTATGTCGGCCTACAGGCGCGACAACGCTCCGGGAGTCCATTCCTGGCGCGCGCTCGCTTAGCACTTTCCCCTCATCGGTGGTGAGTTCGCGGTCTTACAATTGTCGGCTCTGGACCAGGACCCCCGACAATGGTAGGGGAACCCAGACGCGGTTCCGGACAAATGAGGGCCTCTCAGACCCCCTTATGCTAGATTTTTTGAGGACAAAAACCGCAGAAATCGGCCACATCCCAGTACATTTTGGAGGACAAACAGGTGATTTTCTTGCCATCCCACATCGGGTTGGAGGACATTTGGACGATTTGGTACCTATTAGCGCCCGGCCTGGTGCCGGGCGCCTCCAAAATTGCTATTCTAGGGCTAATTTTGCTTATCAATCGGCCACAACCTGGACCCAGATTTTCGAGGACATTTTGGGCGAAATATGGGATGAGCGCATCTATGTTCGCCTACCATTGTCAAGGGGTCCTTCTGGACCATGGAACTCCGCCGGATCTGGCACCGGCCGCGCAGGAGCTGCACAAATACTTCACCCCCTCAGCCGTCATATATACAAGCTCACCTGCGAGGAACGTCTTCAATAATCGCTCTCCCACACCTGCATCTGAAGCATTTGTCAACGATCAATCGCCGCCAGCGTCCCCCTCAACACAGACTCCAGCGTCTCTTCCTCCATGGACGAATTCTTCACCATACCATTTCCCCCCACCGACGAAGGCATTGACTTCGGGGAGACTCCATTCGATTGCCCCGTCGACGCCGAACGCTATGGCGCAGGGCAGACGTCATACTTTTGCGTCGTCGCCTGATCTACGACGACATGGTCCCGATGTTCCTCTCGTCGTGAGTCTTCCCTCCGCCGTTGTGGTTTCCCGGGGATACTCAATGCCGCCTGCAGCACCCTTCTTGTAATCTTTGGAATCCGGATGCGTCAAGCCGCTGTTAGGGTCATATCCCCAAGGCCGTCTCAAGGTTAGTGCAGAGTCTCCTCATCCGAGACTCATTTGGCTCAGCAGCCTCTCGGCCTCGCTCAGTTTAGCATAGTATCATTATTGCTATTTAGTGCGATTGCGACTGCCTGTATGTTTTGTTGTACTAGTACCACGTAAGGTCCGAGCGACCGTCCACTCCTTCCTCACCTTTACTCCTGCTTTCCTCTCGATTGGTGTGTCGTTATTACCACCTGTATCAAATACTATCTATATTCGTTCTTGCATGGGATCCTCCCGGTAGGATGGTACAAGTCCAACAAACAGTACGGGTCCTGCTTGAGCGCTGTATGTAGTTTGGGCAGCACACCGACCAAAACGGTTCGGACTATCGAGACGGACGTCAGTGAGACGGACGGCCACACCACAGACTTTGCACGCTCTACCGGTTCACTGCAACAAGGTCCAGGCCACCTTACGATCCCATGTATCAAGACGTTCAGTGTGTGCGCCCGACCCAGGAGCTCCGAGGAGCCAGAAGCTCTGGTTTTTCTGGTAAGGAGAGCCATTGGTCTGCCATTTGGGCATGAATTACTAGCGCTCTATAAAGGAGTGAGGCATGAGTTGAGCGGACCGCCGGACGGTGGGCAAGCACTGATCGGACTGCTGTATGTACAGTGGGTGACTATCCGTAGGCGTTTAGACACTACCTGTTCCAGATTTCGGACTTTGAATGAGCGTGACGCCCCACCCAGTGCCAGATTGTTCTAAATCCGCAGGCCACATCGACCAGAATTTAGACACAGTCTGCAGAGGCGACGCGTTCTCGTCGCGCGCGTGTTTTTAGCGCCCACGAGATCCCGAGATCGGGCCTACCTTCCATATCGAGGAGTCAGCCCCATGCCGAGGTATTCGGCATGTGGGGTTTTGGGCGCTTACAGTCTGGAACGCGAGGTTTAGAATCTGGAAGGGGGGTCCCCCCCCCTCCCAGATCTGGAGTTTGGAAGCGTTTGGAATGATTAAGCGAGCTTTGGAAAACCAGGTCGGACTTTGAAAATGTCACGCTGAAAGTTCGGGAACCTCTCATCTGGAATTTAGAACATCCAGAACTGTATCTAAATGGCCTACGGAAAGTCACCCAGTATTACCAGTGTTCACCCAAGTACTACCGTAGTGCCTTGGGCATGCCGGACTCCGGAGAGCGCGCGAGCGCTTCGCGCTTCCTGGGTGACCTGCAAATAGCTATAAACAAGCTTCGTGTTCGCTCACCGGTCACCGACAAATATTTGCTCACTGAATACTCTCTAGCACTCACGGCCACGAGCCCACGGCCCCATGGTACATTGGACAATGAACTTACGGATCAGCTCATCGCAAGTTCGTCCAGACTCCACACGAAATACGGGAACCCTCCTCCGCCTCTCAATATATCAGATAAGTCCAGGTGACTTACACGGGTCTTCGCCAATCAGTATCGTCTGCTTAGTGGCGTCAATATGTGAGACTTACCTACTTTCAAACTCAGATGATTCGGGCTTGCATTGCGCCTATACATTGCACCGAGCCGTTGAGATGTCGCTCGACGCGCGTAAATCGAGGGCATCGTCATGGAAGCGTGGCCGGGACCCCTCGCTCGGTCATTGTGAGCGATTTTCGGCTTACAAAAGGGTTCCCTGAGGCCTTCGGGGCTCCTTCAGACTTCCCGCACCATTGTTCCCTGCAGATTGCCCTCACTGCCCCCCTTGTGCACCGCCGACGATTCCGTACTCTCTGGACACAATAGCTCGACAGCATCGCTTTATACCTTCGAGTCCTCTTAAGTCACTTCACGCCTACTGGTCGCAATATCGATCACCGCCCGCAAACCTTCCTGAGAACGTCTCCGCACATCACCCGATCCTTCACATATCACTACCTTTCGCACATCACTGCCATGGACGACTTCTCCCTCATTACCGTCGACACCTTGGCTACCATAGACTCTCTGCCAGTGGATGCCCCATCCGCGCATTCCTCGTCAACTTTGTCTTCCTCCCGCGCTCATGACGGCTTTGCGCATGCCTGCACCTCCTTGCCTGTTAACGAGGACCACATGAACGGCTCCTATGGGGGTTACTGTATTATCGCGTGATTCAGTGCTTTCCCTCGTCCGCTGTCGGTATGTGTATGGTGCCTTCTTTGGCAGAGCGACTCCTAACGCCGTACGACAGCGCGATGCCCGATTGGTCGTCCTGCTTTCGCTCTGCTATCCACTCGCTCTCGTCGTAACTTATGCGCCTCGTTATTTATTGGGCTGCAACCGACGATATCTGGCTGTTCGCGTTCCGAGAAGAGGCGGCCTTCGTCGCCTTCCATCGTCGCACACTCACCGACCACCATCCTTCCTCGAGACAACTCTTTCGTTCACAATTTCCGTATCGCGCACGCTCCTTCCAATATCCCATCCTCGCGGTACTTGATGTGTCCTTCCCAGCCCCCTACCTGTCCGCTCGTTAACCAGGTGTACCTATATCTCTTCTCCTATCTCCTCCACACACGTATCGTCGGTGCCCGCGCAGATCGTTCCCTGTCTTCGTAGTGTAGTATTTTTATCATTACTTATTGTAGCTACTATGTCTCTCCGGATCGGGTCGCGTTGGGTCACCGTCGTTCCCTCTACTGGTTCTAGTCCAGAATGTATCCCTACTATGATTTTCCTGTCATCTTGTATGCTCCCGAAACTTCCATGGCACTCATCGAAGAAGAGACGCTAGTGTCTGCTCTCTATCCATCGTGACAACAGATCTCTTGGGGGGTCTCTACTCCAAGTTGTCTCCAGCTTGATATGTAATCACATACTTCAGCGTCGAAATGCCCTCAGTGAGTCGATGTGCCTGCGGTTCAATGGTGCTTTCGAAGGGTTCAGGCGTAATAAGTTTGAGCTATTCCAACAACCAGCGACAGGTATGTTGATAAGGTGGACCAAACCTAAGGCCGTGCACCACTCTTGCGACCGTAGGCTACGAGACTATGCTGAATGTTACCTGGCCGCTACCATAGTTGCATAGGATTCAACGAGGACAGATGTTGGTAGATCATAACTTATATCGATGCGTAATATTTCTCATGATACAGGTGCTACGAATGGGCTAACAATACATGTCATGACGAGGCAATCGAATTAGGACCGCAGAGTGATAAGGAATGGCGTGTTGCAGGGCGGCAAAAGGCAGACGATCACTCATCAAGGCTCAGCCCTGAGCGAAGTGGAGAAAGAGGAGGGTATAGCGAAAGGACGTAGCGGTCATGCGGCGTGATGGCCACAAGGCGTAGAAGGTTCGGAACAGCTTGTGGATGATGTGTCCGGGAGCTCTCCCAATCGCACTTCATACGGTGGGGCGCCCGACTCGATGGAACTAGCCTTGTCTAGGTCGTAAGAGGCATTACTCTCGCTGCCGAAGGACAGACTCGTGAAGGGTGGAGGAGGAGGGCGAGGGCAAAACGTGGGTAGGGCGTGCGAGGACTTGCTGGAGGAGCTGAGCGATTGCCCCGCCTTCGATCTAGAGGCGCGCATTTCTCAGAAAAACAAATTGTGTGACAGTCAATGCATGCATACCCGAAGAGCGAGTGGGGTAGCTTGTCTGCTCGCGTTACACCAAGGAGGTTCAACACCTTGTTGAGAAGTCTTGCGTAGTACGCTCTGGCTTCTGCGGCGAAGCCGAAGAAAGCGAAGAACATAAATGCGCAGAAGGGTATCAACCACCGCGCCAATTCGAAGGAGATGACGGTATCGCGACTTGCACGCCAGAAGGCGGCCGGAACTTGATCAACCCTCCAGAACTGGAAGTGTGTGTCGTCCCAGCTGATCCAAGGATTGATACCGCCGTCGACGATGTTCAGGTATATGCCATATGCGGAGATGGGTACCGAGCACAGCAGGTCGGTCATCGCGATCGCCATAAGACGAAAGTATCGAGTTATGGTAAGCGCCGAGTGCGCCGACATGAATTCGACGAACTGGGCGCGACGCTTGTTGAAAGCGTAAAGGCTCATCGCTGAGGACGGACGTTATCATGTGAGCTGCAGAATCGCAAGGAGCGAGCGTCGAACTAACCGCAGTAGACACCAGATACCAAGCCGATCACAATGGGCCAGCACAGCAGGAGAGGGAAGGTAAACGGTGTGGTGTAGATGGCCGGCTGACATCCAATATCCTCGTAAATGTCAAAGCGGTGACCTAACGGATATGCTCTGTTAGGTTCTGAGAATGTGCGATATTTGCAAAGACACTGACCAGAAACGACATAAGCTAAGTATGAGTGCAAGGCAGGCACATATGAGTCATCATACACGAAACCCTTCAGGCGTGAAAGGCTTACACATTATAATTGCTAGGGTAGGAATACCCAGACCAATGCAAATGTCGACAATGACGGCCCGTCGTTTCTATCAGAGTGGTGCAGTCAGAGTAGCGAACGCGAACATAGAAATTCGCATACATCGGCACGCGTAAGGGACACTGTTCGTATAGACGCGATTTGATACAAGCGTCGATTGATGCATAAAGAGGCGGCGGGAATCGCTACAGTGCCAGCGATCGTGATACGTGATGCTAATTGAAGGAAAATGCCGGTGAGCAACGACTCTACACAGCGAACCTGAAAATGGCCTACGCACATATGTCACACCATATTGGAGCTGTGTTCAAGGCATTGCCGTGCCATACGACGGAGTTGACGAAGAGGTTCAAGGAGGCAATCGC
The DNA here is from genome assembly GCA_000765035.1 of Trametes cinnabarina. Classification (NCBI taxonomy): domain Eukaryota; kingdom Fungi; phylum Basidiomycota; class Agaricomycetes; order Polyporales; family Polyporaceae; genus Trametes; species Trametes cinnabarina. The sequence continues at coordinate 187,171 of CCBP010000059.1, forward strand.
TGTCCAGAAAATGAAGAGGCATGTTCCTGAATTCCAGGCCTGAAGATGCCAGGGTAAGGGTACCAAGACAAGCACGAAGCCTAGGAAGGAAAGGATAGGGAAGGCTGGGTATGAAGGATCCATCGTGGATGAGAACGAGGAAGACGAGGAGCGGTGCGCATCGTCTCTTCGGTGAAGCAGACGATATATGTGAAAGCTGCATCGTCCACACGAAGAATTGAATCGAGCGGACAATGGGATGTTTGTCCTCTTTGTCCTCAAGCGCCCGTCATAACGCACCCGTTTTGCCCGCTGCTTGTTTTGGCTCCACACACCTGCAGGCATCCAGGAAATCTTTGCGGCATCCCGGCGTCGCATACTGCATAGCCCGGAGGCAGTTTCGAGATGCAGTCAATGCCACAATCTAAGGCAACTACAGTGATAAACCAGTCCTAGGGACAGTCGAATTATATTCGACACTGTCCCTCACAAACTTGACTTGGTGACAAATCGGCGTTGATAGATACCTACAGTGTGATGGGTTCCACCTCTAACTCCAGTCCCTTCACTTCCTGCGCATTCAACTAAGAGATCGAGGTGTTTTAGTTGAGAGATAAACCGGTCCTCGGGACACTATGGTTCCTCAGGACACTGAATTTGCTCTCCATCCGCCCTGGTAAAACACGACTCGGACATCTTCATCCCATAGGTAACTCAGTTCTGAACACCCTCCACGCTTTGCAAATCAACAGGTGAGCCATTGCGTGTATCACCACTGTCCCGAGGACTGATTAAAGTTTGGATCATAAAAACTGTATATAGAAGCGTTCGCAGTCGTTCGCAGCGCGCACTCCTCCACGATTAACTTGCTACTTCCGTTGATAATTGGCAATGACAAGGCTGAACCCTTGACGACGCTAAGCAGTACCTGTGCGCATGTATACAGCTTCATGGTGCTAAGTGGGTGAGTAAGTACCTTCTGGTGACGCAGCCGGTGAAGACTGGCCGAATATTTTGCTACTGTCTTCAAACAAGCGGTGTACAAACATGGACAAATATTGTCTCAGCACTAGTACTGAGAGCTACTGAGAGAGTCAGAGAACAGAGAACAGAGAACAGATTGATAGGAACTGACTACCAGTGAAGCAGAAGACTTTAGAGACAACCGTACTATATGTATACCCATGATGTTGAGGTCATTGCCCACTTACATCATACCGTTGGTCAGAAGAGCATTGTCCAATATAGTCTTTCGCCTAGACGAACGAGCAGGACTGTAGGCTCGGACAGTGAGATTCCTTAAAATCAGATTCGGGTCAGCCTTGTCACATGGCTTTACCCACATGCCGTTGGGCCCGTACCTGCAAATGCATGCAGCCGCTTATCGTGGGATTTGAGGCGAGAGGGCGCCGCGGGCACGGAACGCAGCGCCTCCTAGCGACTCTCCAGGCTACTTATTGTCCTGACTCTCATCTTGTTACTGCCCATTGTCCCTCTCTCACACGCGAGCGGCCCAGGGCCCAAACACAAGCTACAAACCCGGCGAATCCTCTCTACAAATAAGCCTTGAGCGTGCCCCACTCAGTAACACCCACCGTTCGCGAGTCGTCTCCTCTGACACTAAGGAAGCACCACAACGGAAACAAGCTACATCCCTTGCGCTCTTCCCTACGCCTCTGTGCAACCCTAATCGATAAGCTCCTGTGTTTCCTCACCTCTGCGCCCTACCCCATCTCATTTACCCGCTACGGCACCCGATCTCAATCATCACTTGCGCATTCATGGACCAATTCGACATCGACCTCGACTTCTTGTCGCCGGCTTCGCTATCCTCAGCAAGCTCATCGCAGTATCCCTGTATAGCACCTGTCATTCCCACCAATGGCGACACGCCCGAGCCGTCCCACGACCAGCCCCCGCGCGACTACGACCATCGCAGCACCGGCTTCAGTGCTGTCTGCATCATAGCCTGAGCGTCGTTGCTCGCACAATCTGCACCTTCCATATACCACCGACATTGCATTCGCGGTAGGTCTTCTGCTACTAACGGTTTGGCTTGGTGCTCACATCGCCGCTCTTCTTCTCGCTTCCGCCAAGCGCAGGCGGGACCGTGTGCGACCATTGTCCCGAGCGCCATCCTCTCTTTTATCATTGAGGTTATGTTCTGAAATGTATCCTCCGACACACGCTCCTTGGTCTTCCTTATGTATTGCTATACTTATATGTCCCCTCCTTGATGATGATTCGTTCGTTGCGTTTCTAGATTGGCTTCCCGAACTTGTTTATACTGTATCGTTAGAGGTCTGCGCAATGTACGTCGCTCATTTGATTGACCATGGTGGGTGTGCTTGCACCTGTTTTGACTGTACGCCGCTAGAGCGAAATGCCAATGGAGGCAAGCCCCAGCGTGTATATGAGCTCACAAGCCGGAGGACAGATTCGGCCACACATTCCCACATGTTGTGCAATATCGAATTTGATTTCAAGTCGAAGGAATTTAGGATGGTAGCAAACGGCTTTTTCCAGTTTGAGCCAGAGCGCAGCCACGTGATACAGCTGTTTCCAAAATCTTTAGACCAGTGTTGTCCGACGTCAAGTCAATGCGTCAAAGAAAGGTCAAGGGATTGACTTGGCCTCCATCACGGCAGGCAAAGCCTCCTTAGGGCCTGTCCAGCTGCACGCCCAAAGACGAAACGAAACGAAGCGAAACGGTCGGTTACCATATAAGGCATGTTGGACGCCCGGAGTCCGGATTCCGTAGGCCCGCGCCTAAGGATGAGACTTTCGGTGACTCTAGGCGCCCGCGCAAGCTAGTAGGCGCTCTTTCGGAAAAATTGGTCATACCAGGAGTCCCTTGGGCCCGGGACGGGGCGCGTAGCGGCCCCATACAAAGTGCCCAGGGGGGGGGGAGGGGGCTCGCGCGCGCCGAAGGCGCGCTGTTGGTCCGCGTGAGGGTGCACATTGCATACCTATCTGCGTGCGGGGCTACATATTTATTGTTACCTCTACAGCACACAATGACCTACATAGATTCTAGTTTACGTGGTGTATTTAATGGGAATTTCAGAGCTTTGCGGTGGCTTGCGCCGCCGCTTCCTAGCATAACGGGCGCTTATGTTATGTGCGTGGGGCACCCTCCGAGTGCTTGCAACATGCTCTTGTCTCCAGATGCTACCAAAAGAAGGCTAGATAGTGCAATATACTGATACGACTCCCACCTCTTCAGCACCGCAATCCCAGATTTTCATGAACTCTTTGCACTTCGCACCACGTTACTTCTCACCTCGAGCGGGGTCCTTCATGTTCACTGTACACGTGTGGGCATAACTCCCTGTCTTCTTGACAATGTGAACTGGTAGTCTTAGCACAGAATCCATGCGGGCCAGATGTTCGCGACCCTCTGCCCAGTATAACCCTTTGCCCAGCTCCGGAACTCGGCGAACCACTTTGCCGGTGTTCTCGAATGTATTGTACAAGTAGCATGCCATCCACATGTAAAATACTCGCTCTTCGCAGTGATGCAATTCAGACTCTCTTTCCCCCAGAAGTGAGGATCTCACAGAGTCCTGCGATTGTGAACTTTGCGACTGCATTTCTCCTTGCGTTCTCACTGTGATATAGCGATCATATAGCAAACTGAGTGTCTCTTCCTTTGTGCTTTCACTTCATACTATACTTGTCTTTATCGCGAAGCATTCGCAAAGCCTACGAACCCTTTCCCCCACTCTTTTACTCTCTGTGGAGCTTCGCAGAGGGCACCTCAACCGGCCTACTATATCTCCTGATTCTCAGTCCTTCCCTACCGCACGGCCTCGACCTACAAAGGCTCTCGGCCATATCCTTCGCAGTTTCAAGGAAGATTTGGTGTGTCAATGCATGGAAGATTGCCTCACATAGCAGCTCGGGGACTTGCGGCAACACAATGTGGAATGTATGTCAGGGCTCTAGGTAGATTTTGGGCCCTTTTGAATTACAGAGCCATCAAGATATTGTGGCACAGCTCCTTATCACAAAATACATTGCCTATGTTATACTTCAAGTACCTTTCAGTGGTTCTGCAGGCAGTATATCACTTGAGAGACCTTGCAAAATTTGCAAAGGAGGACTGACGGAAAGTCACGTGCAACTAATTTGGTCTGCTTACCCAATGCTAGGGTTAACTTTGGTTGTTTGGTTGGCCGGCGCTTATGACCAAAATGGTCCATCCTTAGAATTGTGGAGTACCCTCATACGACATCAGTGGGCACCCATGCAGAGATGGGTGGGTCAAAACATGACCCTCTCACCCTTGACTTGGGGTCAAGGGTCAGACCCCTGGTCAGTCCTGTGGTCAATTAGAGGTCAGGCTTCAGCACGTGACCTTAAAAGAAATAGTTGTCAGGGGACCGGATCAGAGAGTGGTCGGACTTGGTCCCTTGCTACTGGTCGCTAGTGTCATCATGAGCACCAATGTCATATGCAAAGGTCATACTTTGACCTTGACTGAAGGTCTGACCTTTCGGGGTCAGACCCAACTGACCCCAGGTCTGACAGGGGGTCTGACCCCAGTCAGCCCATCTCTGTGCCCATGCGCCCTAGTTGTAGGGCTGCACAAAAATAGAAGTACTACTCAGTATACTCAAAAAGTAGGAATAGATGTCATAATAAATATGGGGCCTTCCATACTCAATAATGCCATGTGATAGGAGCAGTACTAATACAATAGCATATGGATACAATATTACCATATTTATTGAGTACATTTTAATATGCAGCCATTGAGGTATGTGTTGTATTCATATTGTAATGTATGACTATTATATTGATATTTACTGCTACTTACTACTTAGTGCACTTATGTCCATCATGTGCCTGACACCCTCACTGATATTAATGTTATGCATAATTCAGTGTGCAGCCCCTACATAAGTCCTTCAAGCAGGAGAAAGACTCACCAAGACTTCAAAGTTCCTTCTGAGCAGTGCATATCTGAGTAGTCATTCAAAGAACGGTGATACACCAAATCTACCCTGTAACTGCGGTGGATATGGCCAAGAGCCTTCGTAGGTCGAGGCCGTGTGGTAGGGAAGGACTGAGAATCAGGAGATATTGTAGGCCGGTCGGGGTGCCCTCTGCGAAGCTCCACAGAGAGTAAAAGAGTGGGAGAAGAGGTTCATAGGCTTCGCGAACACTTTGCAATAAGGATGAGAACAGTACGCAGTAAAAGATGCAGGAAGAGACACGCAGTTCGCTATATGATCGCTATAATGCAGTGAGAACACAGGGAGAAACGCAGTCACAGAGTTCACAATCACAGGAGTCAATGAGATCCTCACTTCTGGGGGGGGGGAGGGGGGGGGGGAAGAGTCTGAGTTGCTTCACTGCGAAGAGTGAGTATTTTACATGCAGATGGAGTGCTAATCATACAATATGTAGGAGAACACCGGCGAAGTGGTTTGCCGAGCTCCAGAGCTAGGCAAAGAGTTGTGAACGCGCAGCCTGGGGCTGTGAATGTGCCACCTGTGGGGATACCATGCTGAGACTGCCAGTCCATATCATTGAGAAGGCAGGAACTTACACCCGTGCGCACATAGTGAATGCAAAGGACTAAGTTTGAAGTGCAAAGAAATCGCAAAAATTCGGGACTGCAATGCTGGAAGTATGGGAGTCACATCACTGTTTCACTTCGTTTTGTTTCATCTTTCAGCATGCAGCTGGAAAGGCCTTAGTGTTAGGTGTTATAGCCCGATAAAAGAAAAATAAAAATTAGTCGTTTGATGCATTTTCAGTCCTCAGCAACATCATAGGTGTGTCATAGCCTGAGAGTTGAACTAACGGTAGGTCTATAACATAGCTATCGCACAGTGTTGTGATGGGGGCTTGTCCACACACATGAAACTTGAACTCATTGACGGTGGAAACTGGCGTTGGAATGGGGTAATTCTAACCAGATTGTTGCATGTTGAACTTTCGGGTTTGTGTACTGGCCATACCAGATCCGGATGTATACAATGGCTGTGTTACACAGCATGGACTTTCTTTCTTACATTCAGCATATGGTAGTTCTATGGACTGACTTTCCTATGATACACCTTGTACTATAGCATCCAGACATCTCTGGATCCCTCCAGTGCGTTCTTTGCTGTTCCAGATCTCTCTAGATAGTTCTCCATGAGGGCACGATACTTGCACAATTCTTTGCTTATAGTCACACCATCATCTTACTCATTGTATTGTAGATCACATGCCCTCCTTTCTTTGCTTACTTATGCATCCTCTGGACTTGTATATAAGGAGGACATTCTCTGCCACTGCTCTTCAGTCATTCGCTCACAGACTGAAGAGTAAGTTCCTCTTTACCTATGCTTACTTACTATGATTTGATTACCAAGTACTTGTAGCTCTCTTTGTGTGGCTTACAGGTACTTGTCTATGCAATATAGTTGTTCACCCACAGACTAAGACTCTCTTTGTGCAGCTTACAGTCATGCTCCTTGCCTTCCAGGTTCAGAGTTCATCATTGCGGACTTGTGTCATGATTCCACAAATGTCAGATTAAAGTTGTTATAATCATATTCTTTCACCATACATTGGAATTCATTTGAGTGAGCCTACTAGACCCCAAACAGGTGATTTCATGGTGTGGCATACTTCAAGCTCTTGAGAGCCTTCACTCGCAACTTGGCACATCTCTGCAGCTGTCTGCTACAACAATCATCTCACGAGTGCATTGGGTTTGCCTGTCCCCGGCTGTGAAGGGCGAAGAGGTACTGAGGTACATGCCAAATGTTTTGCATTTGTGCTTGTCCTGCCTGCAAATCTGCCTGAAAGATAGCAGATAGTGCATACACAGTTATGCTAACAGTAATAAATCCAATAACTTTCCTGTGAATGAACAGGTTTAGTGACTGGACCGTTTATCAAAGCTATGTGGGGTACAGATAGTTAGGCTACCATTGTTGACGGGCAAATAACTATGAAATGGTCACTTGAGGATGTCTATCAGTGGCCTATCTGTGTCTAGGTGGCTCTATAAGGCTCTGATACCCAACATGACGCTGCATGACTATCTGTTCACAGATCCCTTTGGATGCCTCACCTTTTGTAAGGGTTTCATCAGAGTTAGGGTTACAGTTCATGAACTTATGCTGCAGATGCTAGCTACATGGTCTTTAGCTTTCCACCGCCCCACTTGTTGCTATGTCTGTGTTACTCTTGGCTATAGATTAGGATTTAATGCACTTGCGACTGGCACGAGGAAGGCTCGACCCCCATGAACCTTACACCTTTCCAACATGTCTGACACGGAAAATGTCTCGATAGTCACTTGAAGGCCTTTCTTTGTGCCTAACAAATATGCTACTTTGTGTTCCAGATTAGGATAACTATGAGTGGCATATCTGAGAGTTATCAGGCTCCCAGAATGGCACTGTCTCTTATGTATGTACCAGCTAATCCGCATGTCTAAAAGAAACCTTTGTTGCGAATAGAGAGCAATTTTCTACTGAAGGCGATCAGACACTTACTTGATTGGGGTCATAGTCGCTGAAATGCCTGTCACTGACATAGTGGACATCTAAGATTATGGTGGTCAAACAAATCTGGTACATAGTCGAATGAGGACTTTATCAATGTCATGGATATCCACATGGTGTCATAGCCACTACTCTTTGTTGCTCAAAGTAACATAGTACATAGCTATTGAGCATATAAAGACAGCATATGATCTGTTTTGCTGAAATAGTCACCACATATGACATATGCCGGACAAATGTTCTTCTGAAATACACCGCATAAGCTGCACATAGCCATGTGATAGGGTCACTGTTCCTCTGACTATGTACCAGATTTGTGCAGGCACAATTGTCCGGAATGCCTGCCATGTAATGGGTTGGAATGTTTCGTGGATGTGTGCCGGTACCATACAGTATCCCAGGATGTCTGCCGTGCTACGGCGGCCGCGGGTGCGGTCCCTGAGGGGAAGGAGTACGACCACATTGACTCACTGCGTGTATACTAGAGTAGATTATCAGACCCACGTACTGCACGCATCCTTAGTATCTTTCAACAACGTCGACTTTCGGGCGTGAAGTTGTTGTCTACATATGCATAGGAGTGCTGTCCATTCCTCATCTGCACAGGGAGAACAGCCGGTCAATCATTCATAGTTGATACATGACTACAGGGTATCGAGGAGCTACAGAAGCTTCCGATATAACTAACATGTATAACGCACATCTACTACTTCAACGCATTCGTGGACGCGCACCCTCACGTCGATCTCAGCCATCGCCGGACTCTTTCCTGACTCGTGTTGCCCCTGGAGAGAACCACGGCCCCTCGTGGGTCACAGTAGCTCGTCACCTTGACCTTGATCTTTAAGCCGCGCTGGGAAGCCGCTGATATGGTGGACTCGATGCCTTGCAGGTAGGCGGGAACCTGCGCGAAGACGGTCTGCGCCTCACCGCATTTCGTGAAATTACGTCTCTCCGGGGGGTCGTCCTCGGAGTCGTCTGACTCGTCCTCCGACAGGGTAGCGTTCGTCGCGAGAATCTGGAAACCCATCGCCAAGAGAGGATCATTGTGGCGCTTCTTGCACTCGTAGTGGATGTGGAGGGTGAACGACTCCAGCCGAATGCTCTCGTAGATGAGGGCGAGCGAAGTGGCCTGTGAGGCGCAGGCGTGTCAAACAGCTTTCACCGACAAAAGACGACTGATGCTCACCAACAGAGCTCCCAGGCCGTTGGTTCGCCCCAGGGTCAAATCGAGCTCAATGATCTTCGGGACCGAACTGTGCGGGGACGCGATCCAATACGCGCGCAGATTGCTTAGGAAGTGGATGACGGCCTGGATCGGAGAAAGCAACGTTTCCCTGTAGCTGACGTAGAGGGTGCGGGGAGATGTCTCGGCAAACAGGTCATGCACGAGGTTGCCCACCTGCTCCACGGTGAAACGGTCGACCTGGCGGATATCGACCACATAAGCGGGAAAGCGAAGACCGAGCAACCAGAGATCCAAAACGGTTGCAGAAACGCGGTCGAGGCGCCAGCTATGAGATGCGTTGAGCTGCGCCTGTACATTGGCAGCGCGGATATTCCGAATGGGCGGCTGCTGATGGCGA
>CCBP010000061.1:0-18069 GCA_000765035.1 Trametes cinnabarina
CCCGAGTGTGACCGGACGTAGAGGACGCCGCGAAAACACACAATTCGTTATAGGGCAATCAGTATTACGCTACGTCCGATGACAGCACTCACTCACCGCAAGACATGTACGCCGAGAGAGAGAAGGTACGCAGCTTCTTGCCGTGTAGGTCCGCTTATTGAACGCTGGTGAAGACGTGAACCGCGTTGATTGGTATGCGCGTGCTCGGACGCGTGTGTAAAATAGCCACTAAAGAGGTTAGGAGATGCGTCCTCTCCGACGCGTCTGGAGCAGACTGCAACCCTATCTGGTCGGAAATGAGGTACTGTACAACACGGCAGGCAAAGCCTCCTTAGTGTTAGGTGTTATAGCCCGACCAAAGGAAAACAAAAATCAGTCACGTGATGCATTTTCAGTCCATAGCCATGTTATAGGCGTTTCATAGCCTGATCGTTAAACTAACGGTAGGTCTATGACACGGCTATCGCACGGTGTTGCGAAGGGGGCTTGTCCGCCGTGCAAGGTGTCCATGGGGAAGGGCGGGGAAAGCTATCGATGAACTGAGAGGTTGGCGAGACTTCGAGTCCGAGTCGACGGAGAAGGATGGAGGCGCAGCGGTGGTGAGATCCGGATCGGGAGTGATCGCGCCGTATGGACCGGATGATCGAGAGATTCCGAGCGGATGGGCCGCCGGATTAGGCGCTCGGGTGGATCGCTTTGCCCAGTTGCAGCGGACCAGCTGAGCATCTCGCCCTGAGTCGCCCAGGAGGAAAACAGAAAACAGAAAACCAAGGAACACAGGCGCATCAGCCTCTTCTCGTCATGGCGCATGGGAGTTTCTGGCGAATCCGTCCGGTCTCCATTTCCTTGCAATCGTCGGACTTTGCATCATCCTTTGGGGCGCCATTAGCCCCGGCCCTTATCCCTCTCCGCCTGATTTCCTCAGGCCCAGCCGCATCCCGACCTCCGTCAGAACGTCTTAACCATCCCGTAAACCTCCCCCTTCAGGAACCCTACCTCCGCCTCCCTATTTAACCACCTCCTGCTTCTTTCCCCACCTCCAAGGCCTTTTTCCCCGGTCTCTCCGCCCCCTGTACCCCGCTCCCCGCTTCCTGCTCCCCACTCTCACCCGCCACCATGTCTTGGACAAAAAGACGCACCACCCTCACCTCCTCTGACGGTTCTCGACACTCCAAAGAGGAGAGAGACACCGAGCAAATTGAGGACATCCAGATCACCGCGCGCCCTCTCGCTCAACAGCGTACAATGGAAGAGCTGACGGAGCATTACACCCGCTACCCAAACAGGTGGTCGAGGTACCGGTAAGCCGCCTATTCACCATGTCGTCGTGTTCCCAAACTCACTCCGCTCCCAGTGATCTCATTAAGGAGCCCGTCGCCGAGTTCTTCGGCGTCATGATCCTCATCATCTTCGGTACTGGTGTCGACTGTCAGGTCATTCTCTCTCGAAACACCAAGGTGGCGGCTGTGCCGTTCGGTGTAAGTAAAGCTCCATCAGATACTCGTCTCCCAAAGGCCTGACCTTCTGCGCTACAGGACTACCTCTCTCTCAACTTCGGCTGGGCTGTCGGTACTGCCCTTGGCGTTTGGGTCTCTGGCGGTATTTCTGGTGGACACATCAACCCGGCTGTTACTATCGCGCTTGCTACCTTCCGCGACTTCCCTTGGCGCAAGGTTCCTGTGTACATCTTCGCACAGGTCATGGGCGGTTTGTGCGGTGCCGGTATCATCTACGCCAACTACATCCACGTGATTGACATTGTCGAGGGCGGCCGGCACATTCGGACCGTTCCCGGCACTGCAGGCTTGTTTTCGACGTACGCCGTAAGCTGTCGCCATTTTTTCGCTTTACAGAGCGTGTTCTCATCCGCTTCTCTATAGGCCGACTATATGACTTCAGTATCATGCTGGTTTGACGAGGTAAGCTTTTCTGAAAATTGTGCCCGCTATCTTTGTCGTGACACCCGTCCCACAGTTCCTCGGCACTGCGGTCCTCCTCATCGTCGTCTGTGCTATCACGGACGTGCGGAATGGCCCCCCGCCACCCGGCTTGGTGCCCCTCGTCCTCTTCATCATGATTCTTGGTATTGGTGCGGCCCTCGGAATGCAGACCGGCTATGCCATCAACCCTGCGCGTGATCTCGGCCCGAGGTTGTTGACTGCGATGGTTGGCTACGGCGGCGCTGTCTTCTCGTTCAGACACCAATATTGGCTCTGGTGCCCGATCATTGCTCCCATCGTCGGTGGACTCGGTATGCATCCTGTCCCTACACGCGCTTTACCGCGGCTCACAATCCACGAATAGTCGGCACGTTCTTGTACGACCTCTTCTTCTTCACTGGCAACGAGAGTCTCCTCAACAGACCGTGAGTTTCACGACCGTACTCTTGTTGTGCAGAATCCGAGCTCACAACGCCTGCTTTCAGAAATGCGACAGCACGGGCTCATCACGAACGCGCACGAAACACCGAGGGCGTGCCCATCGCCCCCATCGAACAAATGGTATAGTCACGATCGACCAAAATCACGTCTCCTTACGCACATTCCCCTTTCCATCCTCCCGACATCCTTTTCGCACTTTCACCCATTCGTCCGTACACTTTCTCATCTGCTCTCGCACGGACTTGTGCCCCACCGTTATCACACTACACACCCATACTGTACGCACCGACCTACGATACCTACTTACGCACGTATCGCATCTCGGCATATTTCTCCGCGGGCTGTTCCCCCATGGTCGTCTTCTCCTCATCTTTGGGTCTCAGGCGCGTTGTGCTCTTGTTGTACGATCGACTCCTGTATTGTACTCCTCGCTCGATCGAGCTGTTGTGAAAATCCTTGAGAAACTTGATGATCCACTTTCAGTTTGTGCCGCGATGAAGACGTGGAGGGCCGAGGCGGGTGGACCACATGTACTGTTATGTCCCCAGAAGCTGCGGAGTCGCCGGACTAGAAGCTGCGAATCTTGCCATATATCCTCTTGTGAGCTGTCAAAGGCAAAACTCGGTATGTGTGTGGATGCTAGCATATATAACATGCCAGCCATTGAAATTTGTAAGGACGTTGGTGGATTCAGCGCAGCTTTTAGGATCGGTCGCAGCTTCCGGGGTCACAACAGTTAAGCTGCAATCAGAGTCAGCAAGCCGGCGGTCTCGAGCTCGTACTACTACCCGCCCGGTGGTGGGGTGCGGCCCCTCGAACGTCGGTATACGAGACGAACAAGCAGGGCTTATCCATGTATACAGTACGGATCGAAAAGTTACCGCTTTATTTCCTGATGGATCGCCTCTACAGGACGCTTGGTGTATGTGTTGGTTGTGACGGCGTCCACAAACCTCCTAGCTGCGCATTGTACTTCAGGCGAAAACAAAAAACACCGACATGATCAACAGATGCATTAAGGGGGAATCGAACCCCCGGCGGGTCGATGGCAACGACCCAGGTTACCACTACCCCATTAATGCGTTCAGATATGTATGGGTACGGCTATCCTCGATCCGAGTTCCTACTGCTCAGTGCTGGCATGCTCATTTGGCAATTGCTCACCTCACTGCGCATTCCCTCGGGACTGCATGAACGGATTCAATCGACATATATAACACCTGTCGAGATGGACACTGTCCGCGGTAATCTACACGGTGACACCATGTCGCCTACTACAGTACAAATCCGTTCTAATAATACAATAGGGGAGAGGCCTATGCATGGACATCAGTTTACCGCGTCTTTGCGGTCTTTGCAGGTCCAGTCCGTCCTCCAGATGCACTCTGGTCAATGTCCATCTTGCGCTTCAGGTTCTTGGCCGCCGTAGTGGTCGAAGACTTCGCGGACACGCTGGGGCGCGATCGCCGCCCGTTACTACTTGAGGTCCGTGTCTTCTGCGGCAAATCATGACATCTCAGCACTCATGCAACACTCTAGTTGAGATACACACCTTCGGGCCCAGTAAGAGTTCGTCGTCGTCGTCGTCATCCTCCTCTTCCATGTACTCCTCTTCGGCGTTATCCACATCGGGTGTCTGTTCATCCTCGTCCCAGTCCCAGTCCTGCACGACTTGCTTGCGTCGTGTTGACGCGTTCGATGCTCGTCGTCTCTTCCTCACGGGAGGCATCTGCGGCTCTTCGTCGGGCTCGAACACAGAGCCGGATCGGACGGATTCATCGTCGCGTAAGCTTTCCTCCTCTTCCTCCTCTTTCACATCTACGATGGCCGTTACACGGCGTATTACTCGCTGGCGAGGCTCGCTGCGGGCTTGTACCTCGAGATATGCTGGAGACGCTCGTGCAGCAGGGGTTCGTGTGTTCCCATTTGTGCGTTTGGACTCCACGGCTAGACGAATTGGGGAACCGCCGCGCGATCGAGGGGTACTACTGTGATCGGCTCGTGCAGCACGGCGCGAGCTCTGCGCTTGAGTTGCTGTCCTCTGCTTGCGCGCAGCGAGTAAAGGGGGTTCCTCCGGGTCTGGCGGTGGCCGAGCAGTCTTGCGAGGGGTGCCCGCCGTCCTCGGAGCATGAGATGCCGTGGACGCCCGCTTCGGTGCGGAGGATGATGTCGATGGCTCGGGTATCTCAGTGTAAGCGACGCGTGGAGTGTACGGTGTATATGCGTGAGCGGCAACGTTCCACTACACGGACGTGAGGACGAACAACGATACTGGGAAGCCGGACCTGCATTGCAACATACCGCAAGCTGACCGGAAATGAGTTCATCTATCCGCGCCGAAAGACGACTCCGTTCATGTTCTGCTCTTCTGTACTGTTCTTTCCAATCGTCAATCTCCTGTCGAGAGGACTCCTCCAGACGTGTGAGTTGCGTCTTCCATTGATGTACCTCACTCCGGAGTTGCGTGATGGTCTCAGCCTGGTGTTTGATCTGTTTCGTCCGAAGTCTGAGGATGTCAAGGTACAAGGTGATGTGAGAACATACTGTCATATCGGCCTTCTCCAGCTGTGGCGCAGAGATCAGGATCGAGGACGGCGCGGTGGGACAGTGATGCACACTCACTGCTGATCTCCAGCCCTCCTCGCGCATCGCCAAGTCTTTAGCATCCAGCTGTGCTTCATGTAAGGCCTTAACGGCATCATCACGTTCAGCTCTGGCTTGGGCGACTTCGGCCTGAGCTTGATCTTGCACGGTGGTGAACTAGCCACGTGAAATTAACATCGAACTGTGAGGACCTCACGTCAGAGCGAGCATGGTTGTTAACTGACCGCTACAGTAGCAGCCCTTGTCAGGTTCTGAAGAGCATCAGAGACGGGATTTGAGGAGGACGAGGTGGAAGGCATGGTTTTGGTGACGCCTCGTATGGACGTGCAATATGATATAATCGCGCCCGACGCGGTTGTGGCGAAGCGACGCGAGATATACACCCCGATTAACTATGACTTGTTTTTGTAAACCCCGAAAGATCCCCGATCCTACAAGTTCAGATTCCGCTAGTATCGGAAGGGACCACCCGCATGATCGCGACTCGGACGCGTCTTGTCGATGATGCTGATACGCTTGATTTCCAGCCACCACACCTTCCACCGCCTCCGCGCATCGATTTACAAACGTCCCCTCCTCTCAATCCTCTATCCTCATCATCGGTGCTCCTCGACTATGTCTCTGCCCCAGGATATTCGGGAGTTCCTCGAGGGGTATGCAGATGTGCCTGACGATCCTCGTCTCAACGCCAACTTTGAATTCTACTCCAACAAGCGTCGGTGCAGACCAGACAACCTTTTGATCGATGAGTTACATGAGCAGTAAGGCATAGCTCAGAACAGTCAGTGGTCTTCCATGTCAACCTCACTCTTAGATGGAGAACCGATTATGCCAAACTGGAGTACAAGCACGGGTACATCCAGTGGCTGTAGGTTGCAGGCTTTCCTCCTTCCATACGCCGGACTAACTGCGCCTGTGACCAGGTTTCCGCTACAAGAATATGGCATGAACTACGAGGCCCAGCCGTTGCAGAAGCATGAGATCGCAGCTATGAAAGCGGACGGAACCATCCTGGAACGCCTCCATCGCTCATACACAATCATGTTGGGCTTTTATGGCATGGAGCTCGTTTCGAGAGACACGGGAGAGCTCCGTCGCGCCCTTGACTGGGAGGAGAGGTTTCGCAATCTAGTCCGTAAGTACTCTGCAGCGACCGACCTTGTTGCAGGGATCATACTCACATGCACGTGAACTGAGGTGCACCACATAACAACCTTCGCATATCCCGCATCCTGAAGAGCCTCTCCGAATTTGGCCTAGAACACCTGAACGCGGGATTCGTACTCTTCGTGCTGGCCGAGCAGAGCACGAACAAGCAGCTCAATACCCCAATGATCATCAGCAGTATGGACAGGTGGTGGGCAAATTGCCTACGAAACAAAGAGGAGAGACATTGGATCAACGAGATGGTGCGGAGAGTCCGAACAGACTCGGATTTCGTCTTTACGGATGAGGACTACCGGAACGCGTTGAATAGACGAGAGGAGACCGGATTCTTCCCACCATGAGGCCAACACATGGCCCATCGACTAGCCGATAGAATGGTGCTCGTACGATCAGACATACAGGTCGAGAGTCTGGAGTCTGGAGTATCTGTGTTGTATTACGAGGAATGGTGATCGCTGGGTGCGATAGGTATGTACGCATGTACTTATCTTGCCCATGCAGCTGATGGTGGTGGGTCAACCTCTCGAAGAGGCGAAGTCATCCGCCGTACTTCATACATTGAATGTGCCACCACGCGATCACGGATAGCTTTGAGCCCAATGAGCCTCGCACAGCTGCTGCACGAAGATCCTGGACTCAATCTCATTCTGAGGAGCAACCTCACGGACGGAGAACCGTTCGAGCGCGCTGAGAAGCGTCTCTCGGTTCTAGAGGACACGAAGTACGGCATCCACGAGAACCCCAAGTGGGTTGCGAATCTGAGGAGGACGAAAGGGTTGGCGGTCATCGACGGCAATCATCGACAGCGTTGGGACGAGTTTCATGGACAAGGCGGTGGATGGGAAGTCGGACAATTTGCTCGTGCTCTTTGAACTGCAAAAGATATTCCGTCATGGCTTCGCATAGGTTCAGCTTGTCTGGCTGACTTGAAGGGATGTACGAGCTTGACGATCTTCGCCTCATTGCCGATCCCAGATGCGTTCCAGCGTCCGTCGGTGAAGATTGGATAACCTCTAAGACGATGAGCTATGAGAGTCCCATGGCCAAGGCGCTCAGCCTCAACCCTCCTGCTTCATCTTGAACGGGGAGCACCACCAGAGCGCACACAAGAAGCGGGAGAAGACTGAAGGGAAAAGACAGCTATATTGTAGGAGCAGTCGTATGACGGCATACGTAATACAACCCGAAGCTGAGGTTGCCTGCCAAGCATCGGTAAGCGTACACGCAGGGTATATGTTCTGTAGGGTAGCAAGACGACTTCAGCATTGTGACAACGGCGAGATCAGTTCAATGGTAACGAACCTGTGGATGAAGTCCTTCAGTTCATGTGGAGTCAGATGCGAGCGCCTCGAGTTTGGCTAAGAGAGCATTCCTCTTCGCAGATTCATATTGCGGACTAACAGTCTGCAAGAGCTGCTCCAATGTCTCGAATACAGTCTCGGAGTCGAGATCCGGGTCCACGGGGGGTTCCGAGGGACTGTGAAGCTTTAGAAAATGTCAGTCCCAGTCGAACATGCGAAAATCGACGGACGTGCCTGGTACCCCCGGCTCGTCAGAGAGATAATGATAGGCTCTCCCTCTAGTAGTACCACCCGAGCGGTCGCCTTGAGAGGCGAGGAAGACATGAGCTCGAAACTCGAAATCCCATAAGAGTTCTCGATGAGGGCGCGCTCGAGCTCCTCCCGAGTGAACGAGGACGGCTCTGATTGCTGGTACGCTGGAGACGACATAGCGGCAGATACAGACGAGTCTAGAGTCACTTCAGCGAGCGTAGAGATGGGAGTAAGAGGCCTGAGAAGATGCGGGATATGTATCTCTTCGGAACGGAGGACGATGTCATAGTGGAAGCTGGTCGAAAGGCGTCTCCGTCTCCGAGTCTCGCGCCAAGACGCGTCGCGTCTATTGCCTCCGCACCTTCGCCCACAGCCACCACCACCATATTCCCTCGCGCTTGCTTGCCGTTTCGTAGTGCTTGCAAACACTTCCCTGCTGGACACTGGAAAGCGGGGGCTGGTAACCTGTGCTCAAGAGAGACAAGGGATACCTCGCAAGGTCGCGCCTGGTCCCTACACCGTCATGGACATCGTGAAAGCTGTGGAAACCTACATTACGAAGATGGTGTCTACACCATCTTCGATGAAGGTTCTCCTCCTCGACAACCATACAGTACGCGCGTATTTGAGTTGCTACGCCTTTGATTGTGTCTAGAATTTTGTGAACAGACACCCATCGTGTCGCTGTCGGCTACTCAGTCCACGCTCCTCTCGCACCAAGTTTATCTCACGGACAAGATCGACAACAAGAAGCGCGAGCGCATGGCACACATGAAGTGCATCTGCTTTCTTCAACCTAGCGAGGAGAGTTTCGAGGCTCTCGAGGCGGAATTGCGAGAGCCCAAGTACGGCGAATACTACCTCTGTCAGTGAGCGTCCCCGTTCGCATCGAGATACTGGCAGCTTCTCAACTCCGTGACAACCTCAATAGATTTCAGCAACATTTTGAGCAAGACCGCAATTGAACGACTGGCCGATGCGGACGAGTTCGAGGTCGTGCGCGAAGTACAGGTCAGTATCCACGATACCGGTATTGTGTTCGTCAGCCCGAGCCTGGCTGCTGCTGCGCTTGTTTCCCTCGCTCTTCCGCCGTAGACCGTCCCTTATGCGTACCTCTCAAGGAATACTTTGCAGACTACGCGCCCATCCTTCCATGTCTCTTCTCCCTCAATCATACTCCGAACGCGCAGCGTCCTCTATACGGCAACAGCCCGAACGTTTGGGACCCCAAGGCGCTCGAGCGCGCTGTGCAGGGAGTGACGGCCGTGCTTCTCAGCTTGAAGAAGAAGCCCGTGATTCGGTATGAGAAGAGCAGCCCCATGGCAAAGAAGCTTGGCGTAGAGATACAGGTAGGTTGCTGTGGTCGAGGGAGGTGAGTGCTGAGGCAAGCATGCTGAGCGCGCACGAATGCAGCATCGGATACAGTCGGAATCGCAGCTGTTCGACTTCAGGCTCACCCAGGTGCCGCCTCTGCTCCTCATCTTGGACCGACGCAGCGACCCCGTGACCCCTTTACTATCACCGTGGACGTACCAAGCAATGGTGCACGAGCTGTTAGGCATACAGAACGGACGCGTGGACCTGAGCATGGTCCCAGACATCCGGCCAGAACTGAAGGTGATATGACTTGCAGACGAGCTGTTCGCGCAGGGATCTCACATGAGTGATCGCGCAGGAGATCACCCTCACGCCAAACACAGATCCGTTCTTCGCGGCACACTATTTGGCGACGTTCGGCGACCTCGGAACGGCGCTGAAGAACTACGTGCAGTCATATCAGTCTCATTCGCTTGCACACAGTCCTTCGTCGATTAACTCTATCACCGACATGAAGCGCTTCGTCGAGGAATACCCGGAATTTCGCAAACTGGGTGGGAACGTGAGCAAGCACGTTGCACTGGTCGGCGAGCTCAGCCGTCTTGTGGAGCGTGACAAGCTCCTCGATCTCGGAGAAGTCGAGCAGGGCCTTGCTACCGGTTCTGGCGCCGATTTGAAGGTATCGAAGACTCTGCCGGTTCGTCGCCAAGGGTGTGGCTGATGAAGGTCTAGGATGTCCAAGCTCTTGTTGCGAACCCCGCCATACAGCCGTGGAACAAGTTGCGCCTAGTGATGCTGTTCGCGCTGCGTTACCAGAAATCGCAGGCGCAGAATGTCGCGTCACTCATCAATCTGATGTTGGAAAACGGCGTTTCGCGAGAAGACGCAAAGGTAGGGGACAAATACTGCACATGTGTGCTCCTGAGTGGACTTACCGTACACATTCGCTAGCTCGTCTACGTCCTACTCAACGTCGCTGGTTCGGACCAGCGGCAGGAAGACCTCTTTTCAGCGGAGGCACTGCTCGCCAAGGGCCGATCTGCTCTGAAGGGACTGAAGGGCGTCGAGAACGTGTATATGCAGCATACCCCGCATCTCTCACAAACCCTTGAAAACCTCTTCAAAGGTCGGCTCAAGGAGGCGACGCACCCGTTCCTAGACGGAGCAGGCCCGAATGCCGGGCTGCAGCGGTGAATATCGGATTTACAACCCATTTGGTCAGTCATACTAAATCTGGCTATAGCCCTGGAGACGTCATCATCTTCATGGTCGGTGGTACGACATACGCAGAAGCCCGGGTAGTTGCGCTGTTGAACCAGGAGTCATCCTTCGGCAACTCTGCGGCATCTGGGACACGACTTCTGCTCGGCGGAACATGTGTACACAACTCCTCGAGGTTAGCGTCCCGATCCCCCGTGATTGATCGAGGTCGAGAGACGCTAATCTGGGTCGCAGCTTCCTCGAGATGCTCCGCACGGCGGCTGCGAATTTCCCGGAGTCCGTATACGAGCCTCCGCCGGGCTCCGCCACCAATATGCCGTCCCTGAACCTCAATCTGGGAGGAGTAAACGTCAGCCTTGGTGGGCCAGCGCCCGGCGTGTACCGCACGAGTGGAGAGGGCGTGAGCTTGCAGACGGAGGGGATCAAGGATGGTGTCCGCAACCTGCTGGGGAAGGTGAAGCAGGGCGTAGACCGCATAGCGTCGCAACCGTGAGCAGGACAGGACAGGGACAGAACGTGCTCTCGGAGTGTTGTCGGAATTCGCGCGCCTCGGTGAGGTGGTGGTTCAAGCTGGTGCGCCGGTTGTTCTGGACGTAGCTACGGGTAGGGTAGAGTTATGGTAACACGGACGGCTAATTTCTGGGATATGGTCGGACGGACTCTTGTACACGGGATGGCAGCTACCTCGTGCATCCGCCCCGCGCGCCACAACGGCCTCGATCATGTGGCAGTGACACGTCACCACAGTCACCCATAATTACCTCCCAGGCGCGCTCCGTCGCGAGGCCTGTACTCCCGCCACCGCCCGCCAGGCTTCCACGACAACACCCACCATCGCCTCTGCGGTGGACACGCTCTCTGATCGGTTTCTTCTCCTCCTGACTTCTGGCTGCGCGACTCGGGACACTTGGGAAACATGCCAGCAAAGGGCTTCTTGAACGCCCTCAAAGGCGTCGACGCCTTTGGCAAGGTCAGGCAGCGCGACATGAACCGACAGCCGTCGCGATCGTGAGCTAATCGGAATTGTAGACGATGGAGGATGTGAAGGTCAAGACGCGCACCGGCGCGCTCTGTGCGTATCCCGACCCACATGCTTTTAGTGTGGAGGACACTGAACTCGGCGGAATGTACAGTAACCCTCATCGCGGCGGCCATCATCATCTCGTTCACGACAATGGAATTCTTTGATTACCGGCGCGTGAACGTCGACACTTCCGTCGTTGTGGACAGGAGTCGAGGAGAGCGACTGACTGTCTACATGAATGTCACGTTCCCCCGCGTTCCGTGCTACTGTGAGTATCCCCGTTCCATCACACTTGCGTCCCAGCCAGGCTGCGCGAAGCACCCCACTACTCGCGCGCGATTTTTAAGAATGTTACGCTGATCCAAGCGTAGTGCTCAGTCTGGACGTGATGGACATCAGCGGCGAGACGCAAACAGACATCACACACAACATCCTTAAGACGCGCCTCGACGAGCGAGGCGTAGCCGTTCCCAACTCGGTCATCACAGAACTGCAGAACGATCTGGACAAGATCAACACCCAGCGCGAGAATGGATACTGTGGATCTTGCTACGGTGGCGTCGAGCCTCCGAGCGGCTGCTGTAACACCTGCGAAGACGTACGGCAAGCCTACGTGAACCGCGGCTGGAGTTTCAACAGACCAGACTCGATCGAACAGGTAACTAGGCCGCTTGCTCTCGCCCCGGCTGATTCTCACCGGCGACCGGTCACCAGTGTGTCCAAGAAGGCTGGTCAGAAAAGCTGAAGGAGCAGTCGACCGAGGGCTGCAACATCTCGGGCCGCATCCGCGTGAACAAGGTCGTAGGCAACATCCACCTCTCTCCTGGTCGCTCGTTCCGGACGAGCTCGCACAATTTGTACGACCTCGTGCCGTACCTCCGCACGGACGGCAACCGGCACGACTTCACGCACACGATCCACCACTTCGCCTTCGGGAGCGATGACGAGTACGATCTGGCGAAGGCGCGTATCGGCAAGGAGCTGAAGGAGCGTCTTGGCATCGCTGCAAACCCGCTCGACGGTAACACCGGCCGTGTGCGTACCGTTTGTCTGCCTACTCACTCACGACATGCTGACACATAATTCTTTCAGACCATCAAACAGCAGTACATGTTCCAGTACTTTTTGAAGGTCGTATCCACCCAATTCCGCACTCTGGACGGCAAGACGGTGGGTAGTTTAGTGCTTCGTTGCGCGGGAGTCGTGATTGACCGTTGACCGGACGGCTCAGATCAACACCCACCAATACAGCGCAACACACTTTGAGCGCGACCTCGACAAGGGCGCAACCGAGAATACCGCCACCGGCCTGCACGTCCTGCACGGCACCGGCGGCATTCCCGGAGCGTTCTTCAACTACGAGATCTCCCCGCTCCGCATCGTCCACGCCGAGACGCGCCAGTCGTTCGCGCACTTCCTCACCTCGTATGTCTCAGTCATTATGCAAATCCTATGGTATTTAACTACGCTTTCCAGAACATGCGCCATCGTCGGTGGTGTCTTGACCGTAGCATCCCTCATCGACAGCGCGCTCTTCGCCACGCGCAAGGCGCTGAAGAAGAGCGGGCACTCACCAGCGAGCGGATACAGCAATGGCAAGTTGATGTGAATCCCTTGTGTGTTGCGGAAGTCCTTTGGCATCTCATCACGTTGTCGTCGCACTATTCCCCGGATCATGTACATGTACGTTGCGCAATCAGTTTCATTTGGCTGAGTAGAGTCGTACACAAAGGATCAGAGTCTCGACAGGAACCCTCTTTGAGGTGGACGTGAGGTTGTCGCATGCCTACTACGCAACATCACCCGCCATCCTCCCAGTACATATACAAGTAGGCGAGCACGTGCAAGCAACTTAAGCGTGCATATCTGACACCTTCATGAACTCACCGCGTACTAAGCCCCCGGCATCAGCGAACCCGCAAATCACGCGGGCGTGACATAGAGTGGTTCGATAGATGGGAAAGTATTCGAGAGAGGGTAAGCTAGCGAAACCGAGGGCAGCGACGGTCCTGCGAGGAGCGAGCGGGGCCAGTTGATCGACAACGTAACAGGAGCGTGGTCCTACCTTGTACAGTGGACCTACTTGCGAAGAGCGAGCGGGGGCGGTTGGGGGAGCCCGTCGCTCTCGCGTCCGACATACATCAGAATGGTTTCCGGATGCGTGGGTCCAACGCGTATGGGACGAAATTCGAACGGGTAACGAGCGCGTACCCCGATCTGTAACAGTACTATCTACAGTCGAACCCCTCATAACCCATACTTCTCGGCAACGCCGTTTCTCGAGGGGTATCTCCATAGTTTTTCTCGCAAATTATGGCTACAGATCCGCTTATACCAGGGCTATGTATTGGTGCTCATCCGAGCACAACGGGACGCATGTGGACTCAGCGATATGCAGATCTGGCAGCTCGCATCCTCTTAAGTGGCACCGTTGCCGGACTCGGACTCTATTGCCCAGACCAGACATTCCGACCAATTTCACTGTCCCGCAGGCTATCACATGGTTCCAGGCTTCTTAACTTAGTATGATATAAGTTTGCTAAAGGTTTTTTTGACTCCCTCTCGAATCGCCGCTTTTACATCTGCCGGCCGATGGCTGTAATCTAACTTACGCGAAGTTTCGGACCTGTTTACTGACTCGTCAATCATTGACTGACGCGTCAGTCATCACAGCGTATAAGCAATAGCTAGAGCACCCGCAATAAATAGACTCATGCACACTCCTTCCAAGGTAGCCAAACTGCCATCTGATGCAGACGTCTTTCGAGGGGACGCTGCCGCGGACGACGAAGTAGCGCTCTGATCAGAGGATCTGCTTTGTCCGATGATTGTGGAGACGACATTGGTATCGGTGATCGTTGCGGATTGGGTGACCATCGTCTGCGGGGGTAAGCTGGCGGGCGGACTGATGCTGGTAAGGCCCTGGTCCGTGTTACTGAAGATTGCGAACAGAGGGCTGGTGTTATTCATGTCGCCAAGCACTGAGTTGGACGAAGAGTCATCTCATTATTGAACTGCAGAGGCTCAACGAAGGTTTGGCTCTCACAGATTATGAAGTACCGTTCGCCCGTTGGAACGTCAGGCAGGATTATATTGACCGCTTCATCTGACAGGAGAAACTTTTGGGCAAGTGGTTGATCTGTCACGCTCAAGAAGTCAAGACAGCTCGGACGAGTCGTCGCAAACAGGTACTGGCGCTGACCTTTCCAAACGTATCTTGTCGTATTCGGCATAAGATAGCCTAGCAAGAGGGTCCCATCTAACCCTGTAACGTTCAGGCCAGTGGTATCCCTGGATCGTGAGCGTCAGCGCAAATGTTATCAGGCTGCGGAGCCAACGAATCTACCATTTGACAGTCTGTACTTCAAGAGTATTCCACCTGTCCCCGCCCCTGGGACGCGTTATAGGGGGACTCGGTGTTCTGCTCGGGTCATCCGCAGGATTTGACGTCGCGTCGAACGTTTCGAATGATGACCGAGATGCCACATTGAGGAAACAAAGCAGAAGAACCAGGGCCGTTCGAAACATGGTCAGACTCACAGGCTCTTCTCACCGCCTAATACTTCGAAACCGAGATTCCTCAGTCGTGGAGAGGGGCGAAGGAGACCAGGAAGAGACAAACACCGTTCCTCAACGTGTTACCATCGCCCCCCTGCGCGTGTGTCGCGATCGGGAGCCCCAAGAGAGGTCTCATGTTGATGATGGGCGCGCAGCGGCAGAAACAAATAGGCGTGAGTCCTCCATCATGCCGCGATGATGGGAGTCGACTCCGAGGTTTGCCGGCACTGCGGCGGTAGCAGAGCAAACGCCCATCATTCACACAATGTCGACTCTGCGAGATCGGAAGACCGTATCGTTTACTATGACTCTGTCGATAACAGGCAAGTGTCAAGCTCATGACAGTGAGGCTGATGATGTTCAAACAACTTCCACAAGGTCTGACTCGGTCATCTGCATGGCACTCGAGTCGCCCGGGTAGCTCTGGCGAGTGCCCGAGAGCGATTTACCCTTCATATCGACGACGTCTACCATCTCGTGTTCCTCAACGTCGATGAAGATCTGCGGTTGCGGCTGCTTTCAAGACGGACGTTAGCTCCGAGTCCGAATCCGTACGACCGTCGTGCTCGAATGCGACACTCACTCGCTTGGCACGGTCCGGGCGGATGAGGGTGACGTTTCTGGGCAAGCGCGGCAATGGATCTTGGAGCTGGCTACTACGAGTTCGGCTACTATCGTACTGCCAACCCTGCCGTGTGTTCAGACTCGACATGAGCGAGTTCGTGTACAGCTTCGACAGCGGCAAGTTGAAGATGAGGTGGAGACCGGTAGGCTTTGAAGGAGATATAGTCACATTGGGTTCACAATTGGCGAAAGGCATCGCTTACAGTAACCAGAAAGAGGATGAGGTCGATTACGGCGCAGAGAGCTGTGATCAAGCCAGTCTGGACGGTCACTGTAACGGCGAACCAGTCGTGATTGCTCAGGAACTAACGGTAGATGGGGCTTGTGAACTTACTGCGTATTATCCGGTTGACGATGTCGTCCGTTACAGGTATACCTGTCTTGTTTCGTCTCTAACAATCAGATGCGTTCAAGAGTCAGCGGCATGATTGGGAGTTAAGCTCAATGGCCGACATACTCACCAGATGCCATACAAGAGAGGCGCTGATTAGCGCATCCGCGACAGCTGAGAAGGCGAGCCATATGACGACGATAACCTGGAACTTTTGGAAATGCACGAACTGCGGGACCAATCCCACCGCGATGGCGGTCCCAAGACCACCGCCTGTAGCATACATTGCCGTCAGCGAAACGAAGCATGAAGGCAAGCAGTCGACTGGACATACAGAACTGAACAAACGAACAGAGCCCAATCAGGCCGACCGCGAACCAGCTTCGCGTAAGCACCTTCACCCGCCAGCCAAGGAATGACTGAACGAGGCCGGCAATGATGGCCTTAGTCCGAGTCTCAGTGCTTAGGTTTGGTCAAAAAATACGACATTTGTAGCAGTGACATACTGTCATCGCAGGATCTTTTGACAAGGTGGAAGGTTAGCGTGTTCAGCAACGCACTCGTGAGCTCATCAACGTCACCTGTCGCAAAAACTATTCCGCGGTTGTCGTCAGCATCAATCCTGCAAAGCCAGCGATGACACACAGACCCCATGTAGCAACGTTGAGCGCTTCGACATCGCCTCCAGCCAACGCGACGATGTCAGCCTCGAGAACCGAATCGCTCAGCGACCGATGATTGCTCACCGAACTCGTTAACTAAAGGATTGTACAGAAAAGCGATGTCGAAGGCGCAATTAAGGGTGTCGCACAGAAACAGGAAGAGAACCTGGCATTATGGTGCCCTAAGAACCGGTCGATCAGCCCAAAGTTTGTCTTCAACTTACGAAGATCTTCATCCACTTCTTATCCCTAAGCAGAACTCAGTACACGATGCGATACTCATGAAACCAGGAAGACTTACTTTTTATAGGACTGGAAGTACAAGTAGGTCTGGGTAATCATGATGCCGTACAACAGAATATTGAACACGACCCCGATGAATATCGGGCCATACCTGGCCGTTCATACAATGTCAGCAACACGTCATGCAGGAGCAGGAACCAAGACGGCACGTACGTTACGACTGCCGCAGATCCCATCGTGATCACGATCCGAAGGAACGATTGCTGTCCAACCAGGTCTGGACAACGCGCCTTGACAATGGAGCTCTAAGCTGCCCTGCGGCCAGCGACAACGACCAGGATCAAAGCACGACGCGCAGGGGCCGGGTACGGTAGCGGAGTGAAAGACTCGGGATTGCTGTACAGAGCTCGAAGTAGGAGGTTGGAGTGCCGGTGAGGCGAAACGATCCTACTCCAGTTATTTTATACG
Source organism: Trametes cinnabarina (assembly GCA_000765035.1). NCBI lineage: Eukaryota > Fungi > Basidiomycota > Agaricomycetes > Polyporales > Polyporaceae > Trametes > Trametes cinnabarina. Next base: position 17,154 of record CCBP010000061.1, read on the forward strand.
ACAATCCCCGCCGTCCGTCAAGCGGTTCCTTAGGACGCCAGCATGACCTCAACGTGTTCCATCGAAGAGGCTGACGCTATAGAGGTGCAAATGTTCGACTTTTGGGCGCTTGAAATGCGGGAGCGATGCTCCTTCGCGAAGAGCCCTTGTGAGGAGGAGGGCCGGTCACCTCCTTGGAATTTCTACCAATGCTCATGTCAGACTCACCCGAGACAGCAGGTCAGATATAGCGAGCGCACGGTGTCCATCAGTCTAGAATGGCTTCATAAGGCTCGGAAAGTCGACCACCCGAGGTGCCAACTCGGGTACCTATATTGGTACAATTCTCTTCGGCCCAGGCTTGGTGATCTATTTCGCCATCCGCCCTCGGCGCATCGATATAATCCAAGTTGAGAAACCCAATGTTGCCATTCATACGAAAACAACTCCGTATGAACTGCAAGGCGTGCATGGGTGGACCCCACCACGATAGGATGGCCCACACGGCTTCACGGGTCATACGGGCTTCGTCGAGGAATCCACAGTCAAATGTCATAACGCTGCGGTACCCGATGCGTTAGAAAGACAAGACCGCGGTGAATGGTGGGTACGGTTTGTTTGTTTGAATCCTCGTTTATTGCCCTCGAGGGCCGAGCCCTATGGTAGGCGTAGCGCTGCTAAGTAGCTATCTGTACGGTACCGAACTGCAATGGCGTCACCTGAACTGGCGAAGGAGGGTGGGTGGAAGGGAGGAAGATTAGCACGAGTCTAGGGTAAGGTAAGAGAAAGCGGAGGAGTGAATCAAGAGTGAAAACCGAAAAAGGGGCGAGCGCCCCGGGAGCAGTCCTGGTGCCCGGCCATCGAAGGCAGGAGAACAGGTATAAACCTGCCGCCCTTGGGACGGTGGATGCACCGCCGGGCCCACGGCCTCTTGCTG